>CAUJRU010000625.1:0-411826 GCA_963277665.1 Viscum album
AAGAAAATTTTCCTTTGGGATGGATAAAGGATACCGTTTCTTATTTCATAATTGTAATGGGAACTAATAGATACCCAAAAACCCTTTCAATAAGTAAGTATATGTTTTTATAGTAATAATTCATTCAATAGGATAACAAATAGTGTAGAAAAAATTATTGTCAATTAATCCATTTTTATGTAGTTTATTCAAACACTCTTACTATTTTGGGATCTTATAGGAATAATATCATTTTGATCATTATTCATACTAATAAGTATATATTTCACTGGAACTATAGGAATTGGTTTTAAGCATTTTGAAAAAAAACTGGAAAAATTATTTTGGCTTCTAGTATATTTAAATTCTCTTTTTTATCACTTCTATCAAGGTAGTGATATGAGTCATCTAAATTCTTTGTTTCCAACGCTTTCTTTGAGGCATGCATGTCTGTCTATTCTGGTACGACAATGCTATTTTTTTCCCTGTATTCTCCCTTTCCAAAGGCAGACGACATCCGTTCCTTATTCTGGGATGGTTTTTTCCTTGATCTAAATGGGATGATGGTATGTCAGTTCTTCCTTCCATGGATTCCTCCTTGGAACTCATAACCTAGTTTGGGACTCCCTTATAGATTTAATACATTGTTCATGAATACCTTTATAGTGCCATATCTTTATGGATTCCAGTTTAGTATGCTGCTTATATCAGGACATTCTAAGGGGTCCAGCCAGGGTAGCAACCTTCAGTCGGTGGAGTAGTCATGTTGGACATCACTAGCGTGTCTGGACATTGGAACACTGTGGCATCTCAGTTTCTTCCCCGTAATATAGGGATTCTCGGGGGCGCAGAAGCCAAAGAAATCCCACATCGAATGTGAGGAATTTCATGCCATAGGCATGCCTATTAGGTTTTCCTCAGCTTCCCATTTTTAACACACGGTATGCCACAAGTTTAACGTCCAGCGGAGATAGATCAGACTGATCAGAACACTGACTAGAGTGGATCAGATGAGTGTACCCCCTGGAGGGTAAACTGATGTAGGGGGTGAGCTGTCATGACCTCACTGGGATGTGGAGGCCCGGGTAAGAATCAAGATGGGTGATGGGAGTTTTGAATTAATTGGATGGTGAATGGTATTGAACCATCGTGAGGACGACAATAATATTGGGCTTGATTCTCGAGGAGACGTCCTACATATCCCTGGGGTAGGGAATCAAATTCCATGTAGGTCGGTAGGGCGATTGGAACACCTAAGGAGGTGGTCCTTGAGAATGGACGCATTTATTTGACCCGGAGGAAG
The DNA here is from genome assembly GCA_963277665.1 of Viscum album. Taxonomy (NCBI): domain Eukaryota; kingdom Viridiplantae; phylum Streptophyta; class Magnoliopsida; order Santalales; family Viscaceae; genus Viscum; species Viscum album. Next base: position 1,283 of record CAUJRU010000625.1, read on the forward strand.
TGGAACCTTTGTGTTGGGGAAAGACCTTCCCAAAACACATAGGCTCCAAGGGAAGGCCGGGCAATGGACTTGAATTTGGATGTACACATAGGACAAAAAACTGATGATGTGTATGGGGCTCATGCATGGCTAGTAGCCTAAGTTGGTCTGACACCACTAGGACTGTACAAAGATGAGGGTCCCAACAAATGGGATAAAAACGGCTTTCCATTGAATATGTGGTGCAACGACTTAGCACTGATTGAGGTCACAACGGCTTACTGCTGGATGGGGTCACAACTACTTACTGCTAAATGGGATCACAATGGCTTACCGTTGGATGGTGTTGATCCTCATGGAAGATTCCTACGTACCCTGCCTAGGAGACATAGATCAAACCCATTTATTTTATATGGGTTGGGGGTGGTGGACCAACGTGAATGAGGAACTAGGGTTCATATGGATGATGGGATAGAACCTCGTGGAGGCTTCCTGCTTACCTCACATTATCAAGGATCAATGTCTTCAATGTTCATATGGGTTTGGGTGAACATATATGAAGGTGGTCGGAGTGACCAAGTATTGGGCTTGAACCTCAGGTAGGCTTCCTACATACCTTGCTTTGGAAAGGATAAAATAACTCGTAGTTTAGTATGGTGATTGGTGAACCGACGTGGAGGGGATCAGAACGATCAGTTGTTATGCTTGAACCATAGGGAGGATTTCTACATACCTTGAATTTTCAAAGATCAAAGTCCTTGTACTTCAGAATGGTGTTTGTGTGGGGATTACACTCTAGGCTGCCTGGAGAGTTGGTGAACTGATGTGAAGGGAGTCTGGATAAAGGATTATTGGGATTTATCCTTGTGGAGGATTCCTACATACCTTGCCTTAGCAATGATCAAATTCCACATAGTTCATAGGGGTGTGAGGCTTACACTCTAGGCAACCCAGAGAGTATTTCATGGTTGATGATTACTCTAAGCCCATGTGAGTCATGCTTGGTGTGAGAAACAAGAGGCAGTAGAGACCTGACGATCACATCGTGAAAGGTAAACCCATGGAATGTGGAATGGGGCTTACAACTAGTTATCCACCCAATGAGAAAATAGGGTCTAACGTGTGGTTAGAAGCCCAGATGCCGTTATTAAGTGGCAATGGTGATGGAGACTAGGACTTACTCAAGGGTGGAAGACCAGGTTGCGAGGGAAGAGATAATAAAATTTATGTAACCATATCTCATCTTAGCCTTTGGCATGGAAGAATATAGGAGGAGAAGCGGTGTTTCCTCCTACAAAAATAGATATGGGATTACTCTAGGGTGGTTTTTATTTCCCTGTGGACAGACGCTGGGGTGAGGTCACAGTTTAACGTCATGTGCTGAGGATGAAGGTGCTTGGAAGTTTAACATCTTGCATCTCGGATGAAGTGGGTTTACTCTACACTCATAGGACATATATGAATTATAACTCCCTCCCCTTGGGGAATGGGAGGCATCAGTGATGCCATGGTGAGGGGGTGTTGTGGAGTGATCCATTGTGGGGTCCACGTTATCATGGCTATGTGAAGAAGCATGAGTTGAAGCAACACAATAGTAAGTAATGTCCAAGGGACTGGAAATCTCTTCGTTCAAACCTGGAGGGTCGCAAGGGAAAAGGAGTTGCAGAGCAAGGGAGTTCATAGGTAGAATCCTTATGAAGCTCTAGTTGTCCATGTAGTGATGGGGATTTGTGAATGGGTATACTTCGAAAAGTGCAGTGTCCCAGCCTAAGCATAGGGAATAGGTGCATATGGAAGGTTCTTCGCAAAGTGGAAAGGCATTCACGGAGCAATGCCTCTCAAAGCAATGGTGCCTCGTGATGCGTAGGATTGTGAAGCAAGTCACTTCGTGAGGCAAAGTGGACCTATCGTAGCTTATGGGTCACATGTTCATGAAGGGGTGCTTCGCGAAGCATAAACTCTCCGCGATGACCTGGGTCCCCTTGCTTTGCAGAGGCCTGTGGGCTCTGTGAAATTCATACCTCCTTAAAGAGGGGATGAACTAGAGGAAGGGGGAGGCACTTGACGATGAAAAAGTACCTCGAGTAGCTCATGTTTCACAGAGTAGAGATTGATTTTCGATTTGAGAGCTAGGAAGTTGAAATATAAAATGATCTTTTTATTGGGATTGAGGGGAGCCTTGTATTTACAGGCAAGAGGAACCGTGAAGTAGAGCTTGCTTGGCGCAAAGACGAAGCTTGCTCTGCGGCAGGTCGTGAACGTCAAATCGGCACACAGATCCTCCCTCCGCCTTACTCAGCGGTAGGCTTGCAAACGTCAAGGAGGCTCGCGAAGCCTCCTACCTACCTCCCACCTCCTTGCTCTCTGGTGGGTTCGTGAACATCAAGGAGGCTCGTAGAGCCTCCCACCTCCATGATCCGCGGCGGTCTCATGAAAGGGAAGCTCCGTGCTTGCCACGGGGCCATTGGGGCTCTGGGAATAGCCTTCACGATAATTCCTCTAAGGCATCCCACTTGTTCCCCTTTTTCCCAAATTTTGGGGCCAAAAAATGGCCCCCCTTCGACTTGAGTCCTAGGGGAATACAAGGGTCAATGTATGATGGTCAATCACCAAAATCCCTTGGCCGTTCACGCAGCTGTCTCAAGAAGTAGGCTCGCAATGTGGGAGAGTGACGGTCCAGTTGGGCACGCCATGAAGCTCACCACGGTTTAGACGCACAATGAAGCTCCAAAGGTCATTGCCTATAAATAGGGGAGCATACCTATATTTCTTCCTTTCATTACTCTGTGTTTTTTTCATGTAGTTCTCTTGTTTTACAATGCTCTGTGTACTTAATGCTTGATCTCCATGAATCGGGCCTTCTGCTTTGTGGTGCACAATGAGTCTTCGAATCCAATCTATCGCTTAGCGACATTATTTTGAAGGTCGAGGTAGGGGTCGACGAACACTCATTGTGAATGAGATCCACGACCTTTCTCCATGAAAGGGCTTCATGAAAAGAACACTGGAAATACACAAACATGAAATAGAATGGCTCATCAAGAGGTTTCCAGGGGGAGTCCTCACAGACGCTGCCAGAAGGGAGGATATGACGAACAACTTGGGCCTAGGGGAGTTAATATGGGGCCATTCGGACCACACTTCATTGGTGGAGATACTATTGGATAGCTGTAGGAAATATCCACTGTGAAAGTGGCTACCTTTTTATAACTTTAGGATGAGGGATGGCATCTTCATTCCTAAAGAAAGTATAGAAGTTCTAGCTTACTAGTTTAGGAGTACGTCGTGTCAGCACCAATGGTTCATGGCAGCTGAAGGCCATTCCCAAGAGGACTCCAAGCCTGTCAATGTTGACTAACTATATAAACACATAAACAAAATGGATGTGAAGGCATTGCAGCCGAAGATGTCCCCCCTTCTATACCAGAAAATCTTGAAGGCATCCTTGAGGAAACTGGGAAAGGGATGGTCTAAGGAGTGGGACCTGTGATAGGGTAGAAACTTCACAGATGATTGGACCTGGGCCTACTGGGTAGGCGCCTCATGTGAAGAGTTTGTGGATGAGCTGATAAGAGTGGGCCTATATCTGGCGGCTTGGGCCTCCCAGTTTCACATCTATCAGCTGAAACAGCTGATGCCTGAGTTGCTGAGTAGGTGGTCATCGAGAACCAATACCTTCAACCTACACCATGGGGAGGTTGGTATCATCTTGTGGGGAATGTTCCATATCTTTGGGGTCCCGATATTGGGGGAAATGTATGATGAATTCCTACCTGTCATGGGTTCATGGGGGATCTAGAGAAAATGTCACAACTTGTAATGGCGTTGATGGAGATTTTTCCGGGAGAGGACAAATGATCCGTAAGGGATGTCCATTTCAGGTGGTGGTTCATGAAGTTTCTGAACTTCCCAGAAGATAGGTAGTTTCTGGTGAGGCCTCAAACTTGACCGAAGGGGGATCAACGAGGCAAGGAGCACTCGTTTTTCATCTCTTTGAGAACAACTATTGGAAAACCTAGTGATTTATCTTCAGCACCGAGTAGCAACCGATAGTCAAGATGGAAGCATTCATCGTGGCTCTCATTTTTGGTTGGATCCTTCCAGTAAGGGATACAAACATGAGTGTGAGACCCATCACATTCATCATGGACTACATTTTGGCGATACGAGGGTGAGTCAACATAGAAATCCCAATGCTCGCCAAGCTACACAAGATGTTGTGGTACATCAGTGAGGGTAAGAGGCCACAGAGAATATGTGGGTCATTCCACCTCCTGTATGTGTGGATAGCGGCGCATGTTAGGGGGGGATTATGAATACCCAAACCCCATCTCGCTTCCGAGTCCAAGCTTCTACCCGTCTATTCTGAACACCACAGGATGCTTTCCAGCCAAGCTAACCACACCATTGGTACTGAACCGGGTGTAGAAAGTGGAGGAATTCAACATTACCCTATTTACATTTCCAATTGGGGATTTTACTGGTGAAAAACAAGAAATGGAAGAGCACCAGTCCTATCTTCTAGCCTTTTGAGGTGGAGTCCTAGTGGAAAAGGTGGACTGTGAGCCCCTCTACGAGTCGTACACCCACACCGATTTACTTGGAAATTTCAGTGTATGCAACAACTGACACTGTAGGTCTATCTAGCGGTGTTCCACAAAGAACACTTTTTTGTGATGAGTTATATGTGTCTCATGTTCACACGGGAAGATAGGAAGATGTAGAATGAGCTGCCTCTACCTACTGCTATCTTCGGGTTGGTGAAGAAGTATGCCCAAAGGTGGGTGACGACCTACTCAGAGGATATAATGAAGTAGAAAACCATTCGGGTCAGTGATGTTGAGCCTCCCCAACCTCGATGTCAGGGCCAAAAGGAGACTAGGGCATCTTACGGTGGTGGGGCTGTCATGGCGGTGATACCCGCACCAGTTGAGGGTGAGGAAGCAACGATAGATCCAACAGTAGAAGTGGACCTGACGGTTCCAAAAGAACAGAGTCATTCAGAGGGGAGGCCACTGAGAGGATTCGGTAGGAAACCCACCCAGGCACTGGCGAAGCAGTTGTGCCACATAGACATGCTAGAGAATGTTGTCTTCCTAGAGGCCTCGGACATCTGGAATGTCAAACAACAATTCCTTGGCCTGTCTGAGATGTGGAAACACTTGAAGCATCTCAAGATGGATTTGCTGGGGATAGGCCCTATCAGGGTCGGCATTGCGGTGTCCTGAGCAGAGGTGGAGCAATACCTATAAGAGCTGGAGGAATTTGTGAATTCCCGGGGTGCCCCACATCCAACAACAGACTCTGTCAAGATGCTACTGGATTGTACAATCCATCCGCAATTGTCAGCCGCTGAACTGAGAGAGTGCTTCCCTCTTCCAGAAGAATCAGACAAGTCCTCCTGGGGGATGAGTCCAGTAGAGGGAGTTCTTTGTATGAGGTCAAAGTTGTCGACCAATCATCAGTCTTTGATGAGTTTTCAGAGGCCCTATAGGTAAAATCTAGATCCCCTTCCTCAGGGTCTGCTTCCAAGACATTCTGGATGCCTTACTAACATCTAAACTGTGCAGGAGGACCCCGTACATAGAACCCGTTCTTGTCCCTCAGTGGATGAAGATGTGGGGCCTTTGGGATCCACACCTATGGATGTATAAATTGATAGGTTCAGTAGGTCAATGACACCTAAGGTGAACCCTCCAGAGCTTTCAAATCTTCTGATAATATATGGGGGACCACGCCTTGGGGTTCTGATAGCATCAACCTAAGAACGATACCAGGAATTCAATCTCTGTAAGTTTTTTATCCAAATTCATGGATGTTACAAATTGACCATGTCAACTAACGTCCATACTAATTTTTTGTGTGTACAGTTCTTTGATTGGCATTGGATGCTGTAGTGAGGTTGGTCAGGAATTCTAGAGGCACCTTTCCCTGGGGAATGTTGGTGATCGTGGAGGCGGATATCCAGACTGACCGAACTATGGAACTCCCGATCGCTAGTGGGGCCACCAGTGGGGTTGTTACTGAGATTATTGATGTGGGATCCAATGATGAGGATCTATCAGATATCCTATTTTCTGCTATTCCTGATGAAATGTCCGGTGCGGACCCTGCTGATGAGTTCCTAATGATGTTACCTGCATATGAACCTACCAACTGCGCTGACTGGGAAGAGACGACCTCTGATAAAGAGGAAAATAGAATAGTTTGTCATTGATCATGGGAGATGATCAATCATTTGTTGATGAAACCCCCCAGTTCTATGGCTGGATGAGATGGACAAACTTCACTCATGACAACATGAACTATATGCTGGGAGAGTGTACACCCAGCATCCTCACATGCTCCTCTGAGATCTTATTGTAGAGAAGATTTGGGAGTATGAACTAGTCCTCGGTGTGGGATGGTAGAAGAGAAAAGTAGTGAATATCAAGAATCTCTGGGAGGCTGAAAATAATGTTCAGCGGCAGAAGGTTTGGGTGTATGAGCACTCAACCATCCTTAATGCGCAATTGAAGCTAATATTGTAATTGAAGGCCAAATTGGAAGAGGCTGAAGAGGGAATGAAGTGAGGCACCAAGGAGATGGCCATTATCTAGACTTTCATAGAGCGAGCCCAAATTTTGGCTGATGAATTATGCTCCATCACTACCGAGGAGGAGCGGGAACTGAACAGGTGGCAGCAATCCCTGGACGCCACAAGCCAGAGGGAGGCGGAGCTGCAAATTTCTTTTGACAGGATTAACCAATCCATGGGAGGGATAGACCCTCGGGTGCTGTAAAGATTACAAACCCTCTATCATACATTCATTGTTTGATTATTTGATGTCATAGCATGCATGAGTCCCGTTATCAGTGTTGTTTTTTTACACACATCTGTTATATTCAGGAAATTCCCAGTGACCAATCTCTTAGATCACATGGGTTGAGCCCAATGTGACAAACAAGGGATGATTGCTATGTTATTCCCTCTGAACATAAGAGTGCTGACCATGTTTTGGGCATCCAGGGTTTGAAAAACCATCCCAGATTTCCAGGAAGAGAAGGGGGAGACCTGACTGGAGAATGAAGATCTCAGAATAGTTGAATCTACATTTTCCCAGTGTGATCTTGTGCACAAAGAGGGTAATGCCAGGGGTGCTGGAATAATTCCGAACATGGTATTGGAAGTTGTGAATCCAAATACCCATGATCGGAAACACTATGGGGGTGGTGTGACAATGAAGAATAATTGTTGACCATGTTCAAAACATTGTATTCTTATTAGGTTAGCCTGAAGTAGGGGTAACAGACGAGGATTGGCCATTGACCATGTTCAAAACATGGGGCCTGACTCAAAATGCTACCCATTAGTCTTCCATAACATTGGCCCAGGATAGTAGGTGATCCATAGGCCGATCATTCATACTCTCAAGGGGTTCTTTTAGACATGAAAGTGGAAGAGGGTCCAAATAAAGGGCACACAATGCGTGGAGTGTGGGTTGTTCGAATGGAGTCCAACACTCTTTAAATTATTCCACCATGGTGAAAACACTCTAGGTGGGTACATTGGTAAGATCAGGGATCAAACAAACATCCGAACAGGACCACTGTAGTAAGGACCAAAAATTACTTTTAGTTTTACGTCATACAGTAATGACGGTGCACATAGTTTAAAGTTCATACCACCTGGACCATGGTTAACAGTTTAAAGTCATGTTATATAGACTATAGGCTCCTAGTTTAAGGTCATAGAGAGTGGACCTTGATTGAGGAAGAGGGGACGAAAGGGGTAATGGCCCTACAGATGGGCCCTAGGTGAAATACCTGGGCATCGCTACAGATACCATAATGATGAGAATCAATACAAACATAGTTCTTGGGGCATAGTGTGGTTAGAAACCAACACTGGTAGGGAGAATCGTCTCTGGAGAGGAAACTAACACATCCCATGATTAACATAGGTCATCCAGAACTTCTTGAGGATAGAACTACAATTTAGTGTCATGCATTGAGGACATATGGACTTGTGTAGTTTAACGTCAAACGATAGGACATGGAGTGAAAGTTAAGATCCCAGGAATGGATTAGGTGGTGCGATAACTATAAACTCGACGTGAATGAGGACTTGGTGTCTAGATCACTCCATGTATTCCCAGATGATGTTCTTCAGGTCAAGGGATCAAAAGTGAAAATTAGGCTAGGACCAAAGAAAAGTGGTCAGGCATTCGTACGTACCCCATTAGGATGGTAATCAAGTTGCATGTAGTTTTGAGAGCACAATTTAACATCATGTGGTATGAGGAAGGGCCTGAATGGCATGGTTGTGCTATTACACATCCTACCGAAACTACGAATCCCACATGAGTTGTACTCGATGTGGGAAACAAGAAGTAGTGGTGGGACTTTCTCGAAACAGGAAGGAATGCATTAGGGGATAGGGGACACTTGGTGAACGTCGTCCCAATGATGCTAACCTATCCATGTAACGCACCTAGGTGCATGAATAAGTAAAGTTGAGTATGTCTGAATTCCACTTGAACATAAGGAGGTGGAAATATGTGAATCATGATGATCAAGATTTGGACCATAGTTATGGTGTCCTGTTGATAGGGGATGGTCATTGACCATGTTCAACACATAGAATCTATATAACGTTAGCCCGCTATGGGGATAGATAGATGAGGGTCGACCACTGACCATGTTCAAAACACAGGACCTGTCACAAATGTTGTCCGGGGTCATTAGGGATGTTAGCCCGAGATGGTAGGTGAGCCGAGGCGACATGAGACCAGACCCTGAAGGAGGGTCCCTTAGGATGTGGAAGAAGATGATGATCCAAATAACGGGCTCACGAAGCTTAGACATGGAATTTTGGGAATGTCCCTATGAAAATTCAACACTTCAGGTTCTTTGTCAAAATGCATCTGAGTACAACAATGAGACATATCAGATAGAGGGAGTCGAGTCACTTCCCATGGTCAAGGGTCTTGGGGTCGCATTCTTTCAACATAAGGTCCTAGGGTGGACTATGAAGGGGGGATTGATTTAATGGACTGTGAATAGGGTGGAGAAATAGCAAAACATGACGTGAAGTTCCAATAATGAGATCATAGTTTGGGTCAAAGAACTCAGACCGTACTGGGAAAATATATGGGAAGCACATGATGCATCTACTAAAAAACAAAATGTGAACGAGAACCAACGAGGTACGTTCCACACCACATGTTCCAAAATGAGTTGAAGCCAAGGGGCCAAAAAAGAAGGGATAGGATTTTTAGATTCTTAGGGCTGGACCTGGAGACAGAAAATTCCTAGGTGTTCCTATGTATCCCACGAGGATGGGAATTAATCCATACGTAGTTCTGGAAGATGTTGTGTAGTTTAACATCTTGAATCAAGGACGTGGAGTGGTATTAGTTTATGGTCATAGATCTTGGACCACAGATGGTAGACACACAACAATGTAATTACATAACCCAACGTGAATGAGGACCTGGTCTGGATCACTGTGCACTTCTTGGGGGAGGTTTCTGGTTGAGGGACAGAAAACGAAAGTTAGGATGATCCCGAGACAAGGTGCATATATGTTCCTACGTAAAACATTAGGATGGGGATCAATAATCACATAGTTATAAGGATGGCATAGTAGGATACCTGTGCTAGGAATAATAAGGTTGTGCGGGTCTAGCCCTTTCCCCAAAAGAAGTGGTATTTGATATATCTTGTTTGTCCTTTAGGATGAGTGTTTTTTTAAGATACTAGCCTCAGATAGAATTTGCAGGCATCACCACAAGAATTAATCCATATGAAGGCATTGAAAAATGGTATGGCATGTGACCGATAGCAAACATGATGTCCCCTCGAGTGAGGACACCACGATGCCGCGTCGTTTTTCATCGTGTGGCCAGGACGATATTCTCATAGTTTAGGGTCATGTGATGGGACCAGGTGACTTGGTTTAACATAATATGGCTTGGATGTATATAAGAGAGATGCGGTTAAAGAGGCAATGTTCACGGTATGATAAATCATACCTGACGTGAATGAAGATGAGGTGCACATCACACCGCATTTTATTCCGTGAGTGAAACCTCTGGCCGAGGGGCCAAAAAAGACTTGAGGATATGGGACCAGAGGCTAGATCTTAGTTGAGTTGGAACCAATGACTAGATTTCCGAGTGTTCCTATGTATCCATGATGATGGGAACCAATCCATATGTAATTCTTGAAGATACCTTTTAACGTCATGTGGGATAGGAAGTAGGAGGGACTCACTCCAAGAAAGGGACATGTGTGATGCAGCTATTGAAAACCCGACGTGAATGAGGGAATACACCCACACGCTCCATGAAATGCAGTCCTATAAGGGTATATTCCAAAAAATATAGAATAGGAGAGACGACCCATATAGAGATCTTAGATTAAGTTCATAAAGTTCGGAACATGGAAAAGCGGAACTTTTCAAAATAGGCACAGACCTTGGTCCAATCCCTAACTCTATGTGAGTTAAACTAAGTGTAGGAAACAAAGGCAGAGGAGATCTTCGCATTACATGGTATGCACATAAAGGGGAAGTCGGTGCAGGGCCCCGAAGAATGCCTTATGGTGTCTTTTTCCTCCTAAAGCACAAATTCACACTGAGAGATATCACTAGGAGTGCTGAGATTCCATTTGGAAACGACGGAATGGAAAATTTTTTGAATCCTAAAACCCACATATAGGGATTGATGGGGTTGGTGTGAAAATGGAGGATAACTATTTACCATGTTCTAAACCAAACATCCATATTGTGTAACCTGAAATGGGAACGACAAATGAGTGTCAACCACTGACCGTATTCGCAACGCGGTACTTGTATCAATTTGTCGTTCAAGATCCTAGACGACATTGTCCCATAGTGGTAGGAGGGCCCTTAATCCAAGAATCCATGCCATTTGGGGGTCCCTTTAGATGTGTATGATAATGTAATCCCAAATTAAGGGGAACACGAATCCTGAAATATGTGTGAAAACATGTCTACATAGAATCTGACGCTTCCAGTTCTAGACCAGAGTACTCATGGGTCAATTGGTGAATCACCGAAGTGTGCAGAGGTACCCGACTTAAAGGGCAGCCGACTCAATGAGATGAAATCAAGGAAAGGGAGAGAAGGCCACTCATGAGAGGGAGATATGTGTCGTGATTGTTATAGACCCGACATGAATAGGGCAAAATCCCATACCAAATTGTTTACCCCTCTTCTAGAAGAACACGGGCCAAGGGGCGAAAACGATATGGAGGATTCTAAGAGGTGGGGCCAGACACAAAGACTAGACGTTCATGCATTCCTATGTATCCCATGAGGGTGGGAATCAATCCACACATAGTTCACAGAAAAGGTCAACACAAATAAGGTAATGATACCACAACGAGGGGTGTGTATGGAATGACGAGTAGCCCGAAGTGAATGAGGACATAATCCTACACCACACAGTACAACCATAAGTGAGAATTTGGGCCAGGGTTCTGAGAAGGCCAAGGGGCCTAAGGCCGGGCCACAGAGAGAATTTCACATCCAGCATGCATTTTAACATATTGTAGTGAGGAAGAAGGTGATTATATTTTATGGTCATAGTGATTGGACCATAAATGTCTAGTTTAATGTCTTATGCATAGGATAGCTAAAAACCACAGAGGGACACCAATAATAGATGAAAAATGTTGACCATGTTCACAACACAACATCAACCCTTGTGTGACCAGAGTTAGGGGAAAACAATTAGGCATTGAACATTGACCATATTATAAACACGGGACTTGTACCAATTTTTTTCTCCAAATCATTGGGTACGTTTGCTCAAAATGATATAAGAACCCTTAGGCTAAGTATCCACACCATTCGGGGGTCCTTTTGGATCTAGAGGATGATGTAAACCCAAATGATGGGGCTTGCAAAGCATGACAGGGCCTATGCTCACAGAAAGGGATGATAAATGGAGGGAGGAATGTCTCGTGGGGATGTGTGGGGTGTGGCGAAATAGCCCAACATGTATAAGGACGTGAGTCTAGACCACAATGCACATGCTCAAATGAGTACTAGGGGCAAGGGGCCGGAACAGTCAAGGGATATAACACCCCAAACATTTTATGGTATGCTTCTATTAAATAAATTCTATTCATATCCTATATTGCATGAAGCACTATGTCTTTTGTGTATCAAAATATTATAGGATAAACTTATAAGCTATCCATTAAACATAAATCTTCCACTTCTATGTTTTGAATTTTGAAAAATGGTCATCTAGAGTTTTGACCAGTAGGTCATTTAGAGTCTGATAGAAACAACTTGATTTTTTGATGAATTGTAACACACCCTTATGAATAGTAAAATTAATATTAATATGACCTTTATAAATAGTAAATAATTATAATATTTTATTTTCTAAAGGTAATAAGATAATGAGATCTTAATTAAAGTTTCAATGTGATATAGAACTAATTATACCTTTAAAATTGTTATTATTCGAATTAACTATGACTTTATTTAAAAATTAAACTAAAACAACATAGAAAATTATTTTTTGAAAATGGATTTCATTTTTTAATTCTACATGTCAAAAAATTGTTAGGGTTAATTTTGGGATTTTTCTAAAATACATGAATTTTTCATGAATAGTAAAAATACAGTTTTGAGTTTTCAGTAGTTTAATGACATCATAATGATGTAATAATTAAATATAAAAGTATGGTAGAATTTTGTACATTATCCTATGACATGAGGTGTCCCAAGTTGCTAAAACCATGGGAAAACACCATAGGAAAGCCCAAGGTTTCACAAAAAACACTAATAAGGTGTCCCTTTGAAATTATTAAAAAACTACCTCTATTTTTCTATAAATACCCTCTCATCCATTCGTTTTCATTCATTAAAAATCCCAAATCCTAGAATCTATGGTGTTTTTTCTTCTCCAGGAGTCCTACCAAGGTGTCCTTATCCCCCAAGGTCCCATCCATCAAGATGTAGGAGTTACTTTACAAGGTAAGAGAATCCATTATTATCTTCTTTTAGTCGTCACTTCTTTTACGTTATCTATTTGAATTTCCATTCTCATATGATGGGGTTTGATTTTACCTATTATTCTTACTGATATTTTGAGTTCAATATGATGAGATCCCCATTTTTTGACATCAGTTCATTTTATAAAATTTTATGCAACACTGTTAGGCTGCAGAATTTTCATAAGGGGTCTCTCGACATTTCTTTTATTTTCAAGGTCACCTCTTTTATTTTTCTATTCTCGTATACAATTTCCAAATGACTATGATAAACTCCATTATCATCTATATACTGTAATTATATCATGTTAATGGAATAACCTTCATAAAAATTCTTACTCCCCCCTTTTTATTTTTATTAAAGAAATCGATGTCCATGCGGTTCCAATTTATAAACTTTGTGGACAGTGGAGTTTTGTTTTCCACTTTATACTTCATTACTAGTAGTGAAAACATGTTAATTGTTGAACCAAATAATAATATATGTGTTTAACCTCATTAATGTTATATAATACTTAGACACTCGTAATATAAGATAATAATACAAAACAATTTCATTATGAACAAAACAGCCAAGTTAATCCGAATATTTGTAATAAACTTTTAACTAATGAATCATCATCATAGTATATAACCCAAAATCATTTATATATACTTAATGTCATTAATAATATATATTAACAATTCCGTATGTTTAGACACATTTCAAATTAACTTCCATTCCTGAAAATAGGTAAACGAATCAAGAAAACTAAGGAAGAAAATGCGTCAAAAATAAAAAAATTGAACCTATTAAACCCATAAAAGGGCCATTAATGAAGATAATAAGGTTATAATAAATCAATTAAATGTATATTATGTTATGTAGTTATTAATTAATGAATATAAATTTTCTTAATCAGGTCATTAAAACAAATGAAGAACACACTCGAGCATAAGGTAAGGGGTTTGTCATCTAACATTCATTTCTGTGAGATTTTCATTGTTCTCCACTTATTTATTGTACGTGGTATATGTGTACTTACATTTGATATATAATAACATGATTTTATTTATATTAAATTTATTAAATGATTAATTTTATTATTATTATGTTTTGGTCATATGATTTGACCAATTAAATTGTGGTAAGAGATTTTGTCTCAACTACCTTTTCGTTGTGACTAACTTTGTATTGTGCACCTAATAATCCTTATGTGGTGTACCTACTAACCATTTGAGATAAATTTTAAATTTAAATTATATTTCTATTAAATATCCATAATCTCATGTCATGGATTTGTTTTTTTCCTGAACCATATACCATTTTACATGCAGTGTTTATTTGGAAAGTTATTTTAATTACGGAAATATTGATGAATCAGTATAATATACTCTATATAGATATTGAAAAGAAATATTCATCTTGTATTGAATCAATTGATAAAGAATGATTTGTACATGAAGTGGTGGGTGGGGCCCTCTATAGCCCTTCTATGCATTGGTCGGTCTCATGAGACAAATCGGTTGGCGACAAACCCTTCGAGTTTGTTTCCAAAAATAAAACGAGTTTCTACCCACAGAAGTAAATTGTTTTAATGGTATTATGGTTTCATGTCCCAGATACATGACTTCCAATTTATAATCATTATCTTTACTCATTATTAGTTATTACTATCCATTGTATTTTTTCTATGAAAAAATATGTGGATGCATGCCCTTTCTTAGTTTATTACTGGAGTGGGTTTTTCATTTATTTACCATGCCATATTTGTTTATGATTCAGTTATTATTGATTCATTAATCTACTATTTATAACCCTTATTGAGCATTTGAGCTCACCCCTTTAATTGTCTACCTTCAACAGGTGATGAAGAAGAGGTCATTTATTGAGTTCCTGTGGACACATTTTTTTGTTTTTATTATGTATTATATTTTGTAACCATCTCCAATGTAATTTGAGTTGAATTTATGTATCTAGGTTCTTCAAGAATACTAAACTGATCATTCTTTTCATACTTTTATTCCTTCTAACCATTCTAATATAACAACTAATGCACCGACTTCGGTTTAGAGGGGTTGGGGTGTTTCAGTTGTTCTCAGATGAAGTTTAGTAGGAAACTTTGAAACTAGAGAAGAAAATGTATAGTATGGAACAAAGACCTAAGGTAGTATTTGAGGATAAAAATACAAGAACGTCCTAGTAATTTGGTAAGGAATAGATTATGTGGATCTTTTTAAGCAATACGTCCCTGTCTGGATACGATCAGGTAGAGGTTGCTCTGACACAGATGTATCTAGTGGTAAAACCCAAAAACACCACATTGAGCTAGACTCGAATGGGAACTGGTGCACGACAATAGGTCTTGCTGTACTCTTGGTTACGACACTCCCAGGGGATATTCTTAGGATAATTCACATTTTTTTACAAGCCATTATGAAGGAGTTTTGTGTAAATTTTTCCATAGAGGAACCATGTTTATAATATTTTTATGCATATAATTTCAATCTATGTTGAGTGAGTTTCTATTTGAGATTCATAAAATAATCTAGTGTATCCCATTATTTAGAAATGGTGTCTAATGGAATAAGGGGAATCAATACTCGTGGGCAAGGTAAGGATCTCCCTACTGAGAAAGTAAATACAGTCAATGTTGGATCATATCAGATAATGACCATTTTGAGACAACTTACTCAAGTTGTAATGAATAAACATTCCACACTTGCATTGGATCATTTCATGTGGTAGAAGCCCCCATCTTTTAGCAGGACTACTGATCCAGTGGTTACTGAGAAATGGATCAAGTCCCTTGAAAAGATATTCATGGCGTTAATATGCAATTAAAATGAAAAGGTAGTACTAAAAGTATATTATCTCAAGGGAGATGCAGATCGATGGTGGTCCATGATTCAAAATACCACGGTGGAAGAATAAATAGAAGATATTGAATGGAGAAATTTTAAAGAAATATTCTCCAAAACATATTTCCCTCATGAGAAACAAACTGAAATGAATAGGAAATTCCTCATCTTAAAACAAAGGGAAGAAGATATTGTTATAGAGTATGAGGTTACTTTAACAAGGCTATCCATGTATGCCGTAAATTATTTACCTGACTCAGAAGACAAGATTGATAATTTCTTTGAAGATCTTAAGCCAAGTCTTTGAAGGGAATTGGCTTCTCAATCATTTTCATCATATGATGAAATTGTATCAAGTGCCATCAAAATAGAGAGGGAATTCTCTAGATCAAATATTTTCAAAGGAAACCAAGATATGAAGTGGTACTCTGATAACAAAGGAAAAGGAGATGCACAAAGAAGAGAAAGAGAACAAAGCTTTTCCCATTATGTGAGAACTGTGGAAAGAATCATCTCGGGAAATGTTTGAAAAGCATGGGAGTCTGCTATAACTACGGAGAAAGGGGTCATCAATCTGATGAATTCAAGGGGAAGAAACAATTTTATAATATTCAATGCAACAATTACAAAGATATGGGACACTATGAAAATTAGTGTCCTAAGCACCAATGAAACATGCCTCAGAAAAAGCCAAGAGAACAAGGGAGAGACTATGCGATTACAACTGTGGATGTTGAAATTCCTAATGACGTGGTTTCATGTACATTAATTGTTTTCTCAATCTTATCCAATAGTTTATTTGATTCTGGATCATCGCATTCATTTATATCTTTATAGTTTTCCAATAAAATTAGATATGTCCAATTTGATTTAGTAAAGGAGTTGTCAGAAAAAACTCCTATGGGATGTATCATTTCAACAAAGGCATGTTGACTAGCCCCCCTCTGGACACCAAAATGTTCTTTATTTGCTAACCTTATCATCATACCAATGACGAAATTTGATATAATCCTCGATATGGATTGGATGTCAAATTATGATGTGAAGATTTATTGTAAGAAGAAGGAATATATAATTTTTAAAAATGGTGTAGAATCCATTGTCTTTATGGAAGAAACTTCACCACCTGATTCTTATCTAGAACCACCCCCAGTAGATCTACTGAATGTAATAATTGGAGAGGAAGATAAACCAATATCTATGGGCGAGTAAAGAAATATTCAAATTAAAGATGTTCACATAGTGCAAGAGTACATTGATGTATTTCCAGAGGATTTACCTGGACATCCTCCAGAGCGGGAAGTTGAGTTCTCAATTGATTTAATTCTTGATGCAAGACCTATATCAAATACTCCCTATATAATGGCCGTTGTAGAGTTAGTGGAGCTAAAGAAACAACTAGATGAGTTGAATTAAAAGGGATTTATTTGACCAAGTTTTTCTCCTTGGGGATCCTGTAAGGGTTGGTGTCCTGAGAACCAACTATTTAGTACTTTGATTACCTGAATGTTCACTTATTATATATTGTTCATTGTTCTGCATGACTATAATATAATAATGTCCTGGAATATTTTTCGCATTGATAAGGTCATGGAAGATCCCCGCTATGATGAGAACCTTGAAATGATACAACAATATTCTTAAATAAAGTTCAACGGTTGTATGAAATACTATGATAGGATACATAGTATACAGACCGCCATGTGCGAGTACTTGTAAGAAGACGAGACTCTCTCTCATGGAGTTCACACTTGGTAATCTCTAAGATGGGAGATTATGAGAACATACCCGCCAGTAGCAATTCCTCTTGTATTGGTGTCATAGGGAATTGCTATCTACGAGTGTGTGTAATGGTACTTAGACTAGAAGATTATCATTAACTCATGTCATGAATCGCACAATTAGATTTACTGACGAAAACCATCACGCAGACAGTTGGTGGGAAGTAGGGTACGTTGGGTGTGTCACAAATGAAATGTTGTTAATGGATAAGTCAAGGAAGGATTTGTCCCTTCCATTTATGGAAGTTGATATCTCGGCCTTTTTATTGAAATAGAATGGTCACATTAAATTCCATGGCCATGGTGGAAATGAAGAGTTTATTTTAGGTAGTCAAATAATGACAGATCAAGCATATAGCTTTATGAAACTGCCAGGAAACCTTCTTGATGATATATTGAGACAAAGGGATTAAATTACATAGTAAGCATTTGTATGAGGTGATACGTCAATGCGGCATCAACTTCTTTCTCTTTGGTGCCTTGAACCATTGCTAGATAGTAATCTTGGACTTTAGGCAAGCCCACCTAATTCCAACTAGAAAGAGTCCTAGAGGGTCACACACTAAGTGTATTCAAGGTTCTCAAGTTTAATAAAGATTATTCCCTTACATGGTTTAATAATTATTCAAGGAAGCCTAAATCATTTTAATGTTGTAGGAAAATTAAATGAAACAAGTACACGTCGTGTATCAATGATTACACGCCGTGTAGTTTTATTTAGAAAATAAGTACATGCCTTGTAGTTTTCATTATGGAAAGGAAATAAATAAATTAAAACAAGATATACACGACGTTTACATTGAATATACACACCGTGTAGTTTACAATGAAAAAGAAGTATAGACCGTGTATTTATTAATACACGTCGTGTAGTTTTTTCAGTCGGGAATTTGAGGAAAATATCATTTTATTAAATGATATTTATTATAATCAGTGAAGGCACATATCAAGAAATTAATGACTCGACATGGGGTTTTCAAAAGGGAGTTAATGAAATAAATAATAAACATAATGCATTTATTTATTGTCATAACTCTACAACCTCAAACCTGATTATAAATATCCTTTCAACCCCAACTCTTTTTCTTACACACAAGAGAATCGTTGTGCACAAAAATTCTGGAGAATTATTTCATGGCCGAAAGAACCTCATCCTCTAAGAACGCTCTCAAGACCAAGAGAGATCCTCTTCCATCGGATCAAGATGATCTAAGGCAGACAACGCAAGCAAAGGTTTCTCCCTGCTAGCACCCGGAGACT
Source organism: Viscum album (assembly GCA_963277665.1). Lineage (NCBI taxonomy): Eukaryota > Viridiplantae > Streptophyta > Magnoliopsida > Santalales > Viscaceae > Viscum > Viscum album. The sequence goes on from CAUJRU010000625.1 coordinate 20,161, forward strand.
CCTTTGGAGAATTCCAGAGATACGAGGTGCACGTGTGGATCACAGCTAGAGGAAGTCTACACGTGGCTTCTGTGACGCAACGATGAATCACATCATAACGTGATCAAGAACATCAAAGAAGAAAGAACACCCAAAAGGTACATCTTTTCAAATGATTAAATTAATTATAATCAACCTGTAACGACCCTACTTTGTGGTTCTAGGACTTTTCTTTTCATTGTCCATTTCTATGATTCGATCCGTGGAGACTGGTATTTATCGTCTTATTGATCCCGGATTGATCATTGTTAATGACAAAAAGACAAGTGGGAACATCCACCCACGCGCTTCCGCTATGCCCGGAACCTTGAATTGGTATGAGATCAAGGATACAATGTTGATTATAGTTATTTAATTTTCATTAATAATTTAAGCATTTATATTTGATTCAATTCAAAACAAATCATTCTATAAATAGGAATAAACCAGATCTATTCTTCCTCCTTCGTTTCTCGATTCACATCACAAAAAGGACCTTTTAATTTTAATTTTTATTAAAATAAAAATGTGGAACACATCTAGAGTAGCCGCTCTTTCGGTCTGTACAACATGGGAATACACGACGTGTAATAAAAACTACATGTCGTGTACTTAGGTTCAACGAACTGGCACGGGTCCGCCAAACCACGCCGTGTGAATTGAGTATGACATTGTATTGATTACGCCGTGTTGACTATAAATGAACGACGCATGGAAAACAGGAATACACGACGTGTATGTTGGAGAAACATGCAGTGTATTCCAATCCGGTCCAGGTAAAACTGTGTACAAGGAGAAGCCGTGTTCTTCTTACATGATATTTCCAAGACGGTTACCGCATAACAATGAAGTATATGCCGTGTATAATTTATCTACATGCCGTGTACTCCACGATTTCCAAAGTACATAAAACACGCCAAATCCCCCGGTGTGTACTTTGGATAAAGGGTGAAATGAAATACACACCGTGTAAATATAAACTACACGCCGTGTACTTTCCAAAAATTTCACCAGGTTTCCTCCAAAAGTAAAAAGACCTGTACAAGGAATATGGATGAGAAAAATCTCAAGGAAATTCAGAAATGAATTTAAGATAAATAATTGATTAATTATAAGATAATAATTAATTGACTTCCAGCGTGACATATCTTAAATGAAAGAACGATTAAAAGAATTTGAATTCTAAATATGCGTAAATGTAATTGAATGTTATGGATGATCATAAGCTAGACCAAATACCCTTTGTATTTGTTTGGTTTCATTTAAATTTATTTAAATTTGTCGGCCTACGAGGCTTCTTCCAATAAAATGTAGGGCCTGTGTGCCCATGGAATCTTTAATGTAAACCCATGTAATGTAGGATCTCAATGCCAGAGGAGACGGTTCAAAATCCGAAGCTTAGGAGAATCCAACACAAGAAGATACAAAGGTGGACAAGTGGGAGCAGCAAAACACAAACCATCGGTTCAAGATGTTTTTCCTTAGGTCCAGGTTATCTTATCAAACCGCTGGATAAGCTAACAAGTAGAAGCTCATGATCATGCCATCTTATTTTATTACTGTCTAATTGCATGGGTTATTTTATATGTATGTGTTGTCGCGATCAAATAATTAATGAAATAAATAAGCATGAAAAAATAGAATAAAATAAAACCAGACTATGCATAAACATTATCAGAACATGGTTAATCACTTAAGCTGGCATCACTTAATATTAACAAGCATGTGATAATTCAAAACTATGCATAAAATATTAAAATCCCTCAATACCATATTAAGTCTGACCAAGCCTTCCATTAATTGTTTAAGGGAAAGACTCAATAAAACTATGTGTTTGACCAACCCTTGTTGGGACACTTACTTTTATAAAGGAAGCCCTTATGAAAGGTTTTAAGATGACTTAACCATATTACATCAAGAAGAGTATCCCTTCCTAAACATGGTGTAATATTGGAGGCAAGAGTTGAGGAAATCCAAGTCAGGATTTCTGGATTGGGGAGTCCACTAAACATATCAAGGAACTATAAGCTCACGGTTGGCAAAGACCTACCTACCTAAATACCTTCCAATATCTTGAACAACCCTTGTTGGGGTTATGCGAATGGGAATATGGATCCTTGCCACTAGAATATCAAAGAAACTAGACATTCCGAGTTCAATGGTGAGGGCCATTGGTACTTGATTAAATAGTGGGAGAATTAATAAATTAATTTATTATTTCTCATAAAAATGTAATCAAGAAAGTACTGATAAATATGCTCTTTTCAATTGTAGAATCAATATGACAAGCTCGTCAACCACTTTTTCTCTGTGACCATTTCTAGATAAAGACAATATTCTCACCGACAGTAACTTTTAGGAATAGTTTAGGCACCTTCAGGTTATCCTATTCCATGAACGAAAGTTTTACATGATGGAGTCCTCACTTCCTGATTCTCCTGCCCAAGGGGTGAGTGATGAAGATTTCCTGGTCTACGATCAACATTTGAACGATGAACTCGATGTTCAATATTTGATTCTATCATGAATGTCTAGTGAGCTCATGAAGTCTCATGAAGACATGGATGCTTATAGCATGGTCAAGAACCTCCTTGGTCTATACTAGGATAGAGAAAGACATGAAAGGTTTGAGATCTCCAAGGCTCTATTCCAGAGCAAGGTTGGAGAGGGTGCCCCAGTCGGGCCTCAGGTAGTCAAGCTCATTGGCTACACTGATCACTTGGAGGTTCTAGCGTTTAAAATCCTTGAAGAACTGGGTACCGATCTCATTCTTGCACAACTCCCCCATAGCTTCTCAAACTTTGTTGTGAACTTCAACATGAACAACATTGAGAAGTCTCTGTCTGATCTTCTTATCCTCATTCGCCAAGTGGATAATGACATGAAGCGTGAAAAAAAATCTGTCCTTATGGTGAATAAAAGGAAAGATATGGCGGAGAGATTTAATCCCAAAGCATTTTCAAAGCCTTCCAAGAAAAATAAGATCAAAGGGGAGGCAAGGGAACATGATGCTCTTTGTTTTGCATGTGGCAAGAAGGGCCGCTGGAAGAAAAACTGCACCTAGCCAAGGAAGCAAGGGGAAGCTTCAGGTGCGTTTGTTATCGAATGAAATCTATTTTTTTCTACATATTGGGTATTAGATATAGCTTGTGGTGCTCACATATGTATCCAAATACTGGAACCAATTAGATTCAAGAAGATTGATCAACAGGAGGTATATTTACGAGTAGCCAACGGAGCCAGACTTACTGTTGTAGCTGTCAGGGACTACCACCTCACATTGCCTACTGGGATGGTCTTAGTTTTGAAAGGATGTTATTATGTACCCTCTATAACCAGAAACATTATTTCAGTATCCATATTAGATACTGATGGATTCATCTTCAAGTTAGGAAGTGGATGTTTTTACTTTTATAAAGATAGCATTTGTTTTGGTAGGGCACATTTATATAACGGCCTTTATGTGTTAGACTACACATACCAAGTAATGGCAATCAATGACAATGTTAATTCACATGACTCAAAACTCACCCAAATTTGGCATCACCAGCTAGGTCATGTCAATGAGAAATGTTTGACAAAATTACATAAAGATGGGTATTTATGTTCTTTCGAACTAGAAACACTTGGTGTATGTCATGCATGTATACAAGGCAAAATGACCAAAGCCCCATTTAGTTGGAAAGGTGAAAGGGCTAAAGATCTTATAGAATTATTCCACACAGATGTGTGTGAACCATTTCTAGTTGAATCAAGTGGTGGGTTCTCATACTTCATAACTTTTAATGATGATTTTAGTAGATATGGATATATTTACTTAATGAGGTATAAGTCGGATTCTTTTGATCAGTTCAAAGAATACAAGGATGAAGTTGATAACTAGCTTGGTAAGAAGATTAAGAAACTCTGCTCAGACAGAGGAGGATAATATCTTAATCAGGACTTCATTGATTTCTTACAGGAGTTTGGGATTCTATCTCAACTCACTCCTCCTTACAGACCTCAGTGGAATGGTGTAAGTGAAAGGAGGAACCACAACCTGTTGGACATGGTGAGATCCATTATGAGTCATGCGAGTCTTCCATTATCCTTTTGGGGATATGAATTACAAACAGAAGCACATATACTAAACCATGTACCAAATAAATCAATAAATGGTATTCTATATGAGTTATGCAGTGGACGCAAAGCCCTGTTATCAAATTTACATGTGTGGGGTAGCGAAGCATTTGTTAAGGCCTCTTCAGGTAAAAAACTTGCACCCCGAGGCACTAAGTGTATCTTTATAGGATTTCCCAAGTAAACAAGGGGATATTACCTATACAACCCCTCAGACAAAAAGGATACAGTGGAAAGACATGCCATATTACATGAGAGGGAGCACATCTCCAAAAGAGATGGTTCGAGTGAGATAGACTTCGATGAAGTCGAGGCTCAAGGTACACATGAGTCGGTACAAGAACAGATTCCACAAAGCCCTGTGGAAGAACAATCTGTTCCAAAGACACAAAAACTACGTAAGAGAACGAGAGTTGTGAGAGACCCATAATGATATGGTTTTCTTGTCATTGAGGATGGTGACTCATTATTGGTTGACAACGATGACCCTCTTACCTACAAGGAAGCAGTTGAAGGCATAGACACTACCAAGTGGCAATAAGCCATGAATTCTGAAATGGATTCCATGTTTAAAACCAAGTCTGGATTTTGGTAGATCTTCCAGTTGATGTAAAGCCTATTGGTAATAAATGGGTATTCAAGAAGAAACTGGACATAGAGGGGAAAGTCAAGACCTATAAGGCACGACTGGTTCCCAAAGGTTTTAGACAACATCAATGAATTGACTATGATGAAACATTTTCACCGGTTGCAATGTTGAAATCCATCATAATTCTATTTTCCATTGCTGCTTACCATAACTATGATATTTGGCAAATGGATGTCAAAACATCATTCCTTAACGGGAACCTCAAGGAAGATGTCTATATGACACAACCTGAAGTGTTTGTGACTCCAAAGGATTCCAACAAGGTATGAAAGTTTCAAAAAATCATTTATGGATTAAAGAAAGCATCAAGGTCATGAAACATTCATTTTGATGAAGTCGTAACAGAGTTTGACTTTGTTAAGAAGGAATATGAGCCTTGTGTCTACAAGAGGACTAGTGGAAGCGCAGTCATTTTTCTAATAGTATATGTTGATGACATATTACTAATTGGAAACGAATTACATGTCTTACAGTCAGTTAAGGCATGGTTAGATAAATAATTCTCCATGATAGACTTGGGAGAGGTAGTATATATTCTTGGGATCAAGATCCATCATGATAGATCCAAAGAGAATGCTGGGCGTGAGTCAAAGTGCATACATTGACAAGATTCTGAAGAGATTCAGTGTGGAACATTCTAAGAGGGGATTGATTCCAGTGTCACATGGCATTCATCATTCCTAGAAAATGTGTCCTCAGACACAGGAGGAATGAAATAGAATGACAAGGATCACTTACGCATCCGTGATTGGGCCAGTCATGTATGCAATGCTATGTACGAGGTTAGATCTTGCTTACACATTATGTGTGGTAGGCAGATATCAAGATGATTTAGGAGACCTCCATTGGATGGTAGTAAAGACTATCATTAAGTATCTGAGGCGTACTAAGGATATGTTACTGGTTTATTGAGGAGATGAGGAACTAGTCATCAGAGGACATGTAGATGCTAGTTTCCAGACTGATCAAATGACATGAAGTCACAGACTGGATACATCTTTAGTTTGAATAGAGGTGCAGTGAGCTTGAAGAGCTCAAAGAAAAGTGTGGTGGTAGATTCTACAATGGAGTTTGAGTATATCGTAGCTTCTAAGGTAGCTGAAGAAGAATAATGGACGTTAAGATTCATCCAAGAGATGGATGTAGTACCTAGCAGTAAAGATCCTATCACACTCTATTGTGATAATACTGCAGTAGTGGCACTTGCAAAAGAGACAAGGTCACATCAGTGGAAAAAGAACATACTTTGGAAGTATCATCTCTTGAAGGATTTTTCTCAGATAGGTGAAGTTGTAGTGAACAGTATTTCCATGGAAGACAACGTGGCGGACCCCTTGACTAAAGCCTTTACTCAGCAGAAACATGATCATCATGTGAGGTCTAGTGGACTAAAAGTCGTAGGCAGTTGGCTCTAGTCCAAGTGGGAGTTTTTAAGGGTTGGTGTCCTGAGAATGAACTATTTTGTACTCTGATTGCATGAATGTTCACTTATAATATATTATTCATTGTTCAACATGACTATAATATAATAATGTCCTGGAAGATTTGTTGCATTGATAAGGTCATGGAAGATCCCCGCTGTGATGAGAAACTTGAAATGCTAAAACAATATTCTTAAATAAAGTTCTAAATATGGATGAAATACTATGATTGGAGACATTTTATACATACCGTCATGTGTGAGTACTTGTAAGAAGATGAGACTCTCTCTTATAGAGTTTTCACATGGTAATTTCCAAGATGGGAGATTTCAAGAACAAACCAGCCAGTAGCAATTCTTCTTGTCTTGGTGTCATCGTACATTTCTATCTAGGTGTGTGTGTAATGGTCCTTAGACTGAAAGATTATCATTAACTAATGTCATGACTATCGCACTTTGTTTTACTGACGAAAACCGTCATGCAAACAGTTGGTGGGAAGTAGGGTATGTTGGGTGCATCACGAATGACATGTTGTTAATGGGTAAGTCAAGGAAGGATTTGTCCCTTCCATTTATGGAAGTTGATATCTCGGCCTGTTGATTGAAATAGAACTGTTGCATTAAATTCCATGGCCATGGTGTAAATGATGAGTTTATTTCAGGTAGTCAAAGAATGATGTATCGAGCATATAGGTTTATGACACTGCCATGAAACCTGCTTGAGGAGATATTGAGACAAAGTGATTAAATTACACAGTAAGTGTTCGTATGAGGTGATACGTCAATGCGACATCAACTTCTTTCTCTTGGGTGCCTTGACCAGTTTCTAGACAGTAATCTTGGACTTTAGGCAAGCCCACCTAATGCCAATGAGAAAGCGGCATAGAGGGTCACACACTAAGTGTATTGAAGTCTCTCAAGTTGAATAATGATTATTCCCATACGTGGATTAATAATTATTCAGGGAATCCAAAATCTTTTTGATGTTGGGGGAAGAATAAAATAAAACAAGTACATGCCGTGTATCAATGATTACACTCCATGTAGTTTTATTTAGAAAAAAAGTACATGCCGTGTATTATTAAATGTACACGCCATGTAGTTTTCATTATGGAAATGAAATGAATAAATTAAAACAAGATATACATGCCTTGTACATTGAATGTACATGACGTGTAGTTTTCAATGAAAAAAAAGTACACGCTATGTATTTATTAATACATGCCGTGTAGTTTTTCCAGTTGGTATTTTGAGGAAAATATTGTTTTATTAAATGATATTTATTATAATCAGTGTGGGAACATGTTAAGAAATTAATGACTTGACATGGGGTTTTCAAAAGGTATTTAATGAAATAAATAAAATCCATAACGCGTTTATTTATTATCGTGACTCCATAACCTCAAACCCGATTATAAATATCCTCACAACCCCAACTCTTTTTATTATACACAAGATAATCGTTGTGCACAACAATTCGGGATAATTATTTCAAGGCCGAAAGAACCTCTTCCTCAAAGAATGCTCTCAAGACTGAGAGAGATCCTCTTTTATCGGATCAAGACAATCTAAGGAGGATAACACAAGAAAAGGTTTCTCCATGCTAGCACCCGGAGACTCCTTTGGCGATGTCCAGAGATTAGAGGTGCATGTGTAGATCACCACTAGAAGAATTCTACACTTGGATTCTACGACACAACGATGAATCACATCAGAACATGATCAAGAACATCAACGAAGAAAGAACACCCAAAAGGTAATTATTTTCAATTGATTAAATTAATTATAATCAACCTGTAACGATCCAACATTGTGGTTCCAGGACATTTCTTTTCATTGTACATTTATGTGATTCGATCCATGGAGACTGGCATTTGTCATCGTATTGATCCCAGATTGATCATTCTTAATGATAAAAATACACGTGGAAACATCCACCCACGCGCTTCTTCTGCGCCCAGAACCTTCAGAGCCATTGTCTTGTTTGTCAAAAATAAAGATGGATCCATGAGGCTATGCAATGATTATTGAGAAATCAATGCTATTACAATAAAAGATAAGTACCATCTGCCCCAGATTGATGATTTATTTGATCAACTTCATGGAGCTCAATAATTTTCAAATATTGACCTTCGATCCCGATATCATCAGCTGCGTGAAAAGAAGGAAGATGTTCCAAAGAAAAAATTTCAAACTATGTATGGGAATTATGAGTTTACAGTGATTCCTTTTGGACTGAAAAATTCACCCTCTATTTTCATGGATTTAATGAATAGAGTTTTCAAGGAATATCATGATAACTTTGTTATGGTATTCATTGATGATATCCTGGTATACTCAAAAAGCTATAAATACCCTGAGAATAACTTGTGGGTTATTATAAGAACTCTTAGAAGAAATAAATTATATGGGAAGTTCATCAAGTGCGAATTCTGGCTTCAATGAGTTTCTTTTCTAAGCCATATTTTCTCTAAGGATGGAATCCGAGTTCATCCTGAAAAGACAAAGGCAGTCTAAGAATGGCCCATGCCAACAAACATAACCGAAGTATATAGTTTTATTGGCTTAATAGGTTACTATTAGTGTTTCATTCAGAATTTCTCCTGAATGGCTAACCCGCTAACCAAGATCACATGTAAAAGAGTTAAGTTTGTGTGGACAAAATAATATACTGAGTGCTTCAAATAATTGAAAAGAATATTGGTCAATGCTCCAATTTTGAATCTTCCATATAGAAGTGATGGATTTGTAATATACAGTTATGTATCAAAAAATGGTCTGGGTTGAGTCCTTATGCAAAACGATAAAGTTATTTATTATGCATCAAGATAGTTGAAGACCGATGAGAAAAATTATCCAACTCACGATCTAGAGTTAGCAGCCGTAATCATTGCTTTGAAAATATGGAGACATTATCTTTATGGTGAAAAATGTGAGATATACACAGATCAAAAGAGTTTGAAATACATTTTTACCCAAAAATAACTCTTCATGAGGCAAAGAATGTGGCTCGAGTTACTCAAAGATTATGATTTCTCAATACACTACCACCCAGGAAAGGCAACTAAGGTGGAAGGTGCTTTATGAAGGAAGGATCAGAGTCTTATAACTCAAATGAGGATTGAGAGAGATCCTATATTTTTGGATCTACTAAAGATGGATATGAGAAATGCTAAAAAAGGGGAAAAATCTTTTCTCTTTAAAATGGTTGTTAAACCATCTTTATTAGAGAAGATAAAAATCTCCCAATCTGATGATGGGAATCTACATAAGAAAATTAATGCTGTCAAGGATGGGAGACTGGATGACTTCATGTATGAAGAAGGAGTTCTAAAATTTGGGAAGAGGTTATGTGTTCCATTAGTACATGAGGTAAAAAGTTAACTGTTAGATGATTCCCATAGCTCAAATTTTTCTATACACCTAGGTGGCACCAAGATGTATATCGATCTGAAGGAATATTTTTGGTGGGATAATATGAAGCGAGAAATTGCTGACTATGTGTTAAGGTATCTAGTTTATCAACAAGTGAAGACAGAGATACAACATCCCAAAGGTGTGATGCATCCTCTAACTATTCCTATGTAGAAGTGGGATAACATTATAATCGATTTTATCACCGGACTACTAAGGACACCTAGAAGGAATGATGCAAGATGAGTAATTGTTGATAATCTCACAATATCAGCACATTTTCTTCTTATAAGAGAGGACTTACCACTTGAGTGCCTGTAATGACTGTATATTAATGAATTTGTAAGACTTTATGGTGCACCTCTATCAATTGTATCCAATCGAGATCCTTGATTTACATAACAATTCTAGAAAAGTCTCCAGAAATCTTTGAATTCTGAGCTTCATATGAGTACTTTGTATCACCCCCAAACAGACAGACAGTCTGAAAGGAATATTCAAAATCTAGAAGACATGCTGAGGTCATGCTCTCTTGACTTCCAAGGTATGTGGGAACAATACTTTCCTTTGGTGGAATTTTCTTACAACAATAATTTCCATTCTAGTATTCAAATGGCTCCATATGAAGCATTATATGGAAAAAGATGTCAAACTTCAACTTGTTGGGACGAAGTCGGTCATAGAAAACTTATAGGCCCATAACTTATTGAAGAGACCATGACAAAGGTGAAGAAAATACAAGCCCATATTAAAGCATCCCAAAGTAGGCAGAAGAGTTATGCTGACAACCAGGGAAAGGAATTGGAATTCCAAGTGGGAGATCATTTATTTCTGAATGTATCTCCATGGAAGTGTGTCTTAAAGTTTAGTAAGAAAGGGAAACAGTGCCGTAGGTACATCATACAAATTAAAATTCCGGAAAGAATCAGAAATGTAGCTTACCATTTTTCGATACCGCCAAATATCTCAAGAGTTCATGATGTGTTCCATGTGACATTGTTAAAGAAATACATTCTAGACCCAATGCATGTACTCACATATGAATAAATAGAACTAGAACCGGATTTTTCATACTATGAAAAGCCTATCAGAATTCTTGACACAAGGGAGCAGGTATTGTGAAACTGGACAACATGTCTAGTAATGGTTCTTTAGAGGAACCAGAATATGGATGAAGCAACATGGGAACCAGAAGATTTCATGAAGAAAAACCACCCACATATTTTTGGTGGGCTTTATACATAAAATTTTGAGGACGAAATTTCCGAAGGAGGGAATAATATCACACCCCAAGCATTTTATGGTATGCTTTTATTAAATTAATTCTATTCATATCCTATATTTAATGAATCACTGTGTCTTTTTTGAATCAAAACATTATAAGAGAAACTTATAAGCTATCCATTAAACATAAATTTTCCACTTCTATGTTTTGAATTTCGAAAAACGGTCATCTAGAGTTGTGACCAGTACATCATTTGGAGTCTGATAGAACCAACATGATTTTTTGATGAATAGTAACATACCCTTATGAATAGTAATATAAACAGTAATATGACCTTTATAAATAGTAAATAATGATAATATTTTATTTTCTTAAGGTAATAAGATAATGTGATCTTCATTAATTTTTCAATGTGATATAGAACTAATTATACCTTTAAAATTATTATTTTTTGAATTAACTATGATTTTATTTAAAATTAAAATTAAAAATACTTAGAAAATTATTTTCAAAAAATGGAGTATGTCGAAAAATGGTTAGGGTGGTTTTTTGGGATTTTTCTAAAATACATGAATTTTTTCATGAATAGTAAAAATACAGTTTTATGTTTTCAGTAGTTTAATGAGATCATAATGATGTAATAATTAAATATAAAAGTATGGTCAACTTGTGTACAGTAAATTATGACATGAGGTGTCCCAACTGGCTAAAACCATGGGCAAATACCATGGGAAAGCCCATGGTTTGGCAGAAACCACTAATGAGGCGTCCCTTTGAAATTATTCTAAAATTGGCTCTCTTTTTCTATAAATACCCACTCATCCATTCGTTTCCTTTCATTCAAAATCCCACATCCTCGAGTATATGGTGGTTTTACCTCTCTATTAATCCACACAAGGTTACCCTAATCCCCAATGTCCCATCCTTCAAAAGATAGGAGTTACTCTACAAGGTAAGGGAATCCTTCATTCTCTTCTTTTAGTCGTCAATTATTTTATTTTATCTATTCAAATTTCCATTATCATATGTTGGGGTTTGATTTTATATATTCTTCTTACTTCAATTTTTATTTCAATATGATGAGATTCCCATTTTTTTCATCATTTCATTTTATAAAATTTTAAGCGACATCGTTAGGCTGCCGAATTTTCCTAAGGGATCTCTCAATTTTTCCTTTATTTTCAAGTTCATCTCTTTTCTTTTTCTCTTATAACAAACTCTTTACAAATCACCATGATAAACTCTAGTATCATCTATATACTGTAATTATATCATGTGAATGGAATAACCATCATCAATATTCTTACTCCCCCCTTTCTATTTTTATAAAAGAAATCAACGTCCCTGAGGTTCCAATTTATAACCTTTGTGGGAAGTGGAGTTTTGTTCTTCACTTTTTACTTCATTACTGGCCATGAAACGATTTTAATGGTTGAACTAGATAATAATATATGTGTTTCATCTCATTAATGTTCTGAAATTCTTATATACTCATAATATATGATATTAATACAAAACAAGTTCATTATGAACAAAACGGAAAAGTTAATCCGAATATTTGTAATAACCATTTAACTAATGAATCTTCATCATGGTATATACCCCCAAAATAATTTATATCTCCTTAATGTCATTAAGAAGATATATTAATAATTCTGTATGTTTAACCACATTTCAAATGAACTTTCATTCATGAAAACAGGTAAATGAATCATGAAAACTAAGGAAGAAAATTCTTCAAAAACAAGAAAATTGAACCTCTTAAACCCATAAAAGGGCCATGAATGAACCTTATAAGGTTATAATAAATAAATTACATGTATAATATGTTCAATAGGTTTTAATTAATTAATCTAAATTTTATTATTCAGGACATTCAAACAAACGAAGAAGAGACTCGAGCATAAGGTAAGGGGTTTCTCATCTCACTTTCATTTCTGTGAGATTTTCATTGTTCACCACTTATTTATTATATGTGGTATATGTGTAATTAAATTTTATATATAATAATGTTATTTCATTTATATTCATGTTATTATATGATTCAATTGAGGATTATTAAGTTTAGGTCATATGATTCGTCTGATTACATTGTGGTAAGAGACTTTGTCTCAACTAACATTTTGTTCTGACTAACAATGTATTGTGCACCTAATAATCCTTATGAGGTGTACCTACTAAAAATTTGAGATAAATTTTAATTTTAAATTAGATTTATACTAAATATCTATAATCTCATGTCTTGGATATGTTTGTTGTCTGAACCGTATACCATTTTACATACGGTGTTTATTTGGAAAGTTATTTTAATTATGGAAATATTGATGAATCAGTATACTCTACTATATATGTATATTGAAAAGGAATATTGATCTTGTATTGAATCAATGTATATAGAATTATTTTGGACATTCAGTGGTGTGTGGGTTTGGCTATATCCCCTTGATTTATCGGTAGGTCTTAGGAGACAAATCAGTTGGTGAAAAACCCTTCGAGTTTGTTTCCAAAAATCAGACAGGTTTCTACCCACAAAACTAAACCTTTTTAATGGTATTATGGTTTCATGTGCCAGATACATGACATCCAATTAATAATAATTCTCATTATTCCTTATCAGTTATAAATATCAATGGGATTTTCACTATGAAAAAAACTATGGATGCAGACCCTTTCTCAGTTTATTAATGGCATGTGTTTTTCATTTACTCACCATGCCATATTTTTTTGATGATTCAGTTATTATTTATTGATGATTCTGATATTTTTAACCCTTAATAAGCATTTGAGATCACCCCTTTCATTGTCTAATTTCAACAGGTGATGAATATGATGTCATTTATTGAGTTCTTGTGGACGCAATTATTAGTTTTAATTATGTATTTTATTTTGTAACCTTCTCCAATGTAATTTGAGTTGCGTTTATGTATCTAGTTTCTTCAAAACTACTAAACTAATCGTTACTTCATAATTTTCATTCCTTATAACCATGAAAATATAAAAAGTAATGCACCGGCTCCAGTCTAGAGGGGTTGGGGTGTTACAAGGGACCAATAGGGTTGAGGGACCCAAGGGCGGGTATCCCGACCAACTGCTGGAATCACACCCCTACCTGTAGAGGACTGAAGCTTAAAGATCCAATGGGGAAGGTGATAGAGAAAATATTTCCAATATTTTTAATGTCTATTTAAATTATTTAAACCTCACAAATTTAACAATTTGATCTTATTTGTAACATTTTTGGATTTAGAGTGTGTTTTGGGATAAAAAGTCTAAATTGCATAATTCTGGATTTTTAACAGATTTTTATCACAGGGGTATTTTGGTCATTTATCATAAAATACATTTTCAAATTTTGATATTTGAATGTTTTTATAATCGTTATTTTATTACCATCATCTTTGTCTTCAGGACCAGGAAAAGATTCATGTATCTTGAGGCCCAAAAAAATCAATGAAGTTGACAATGTTTCCGGGCGGACTGCATGGACTCCACCATAGTAATGGAAGCAACATTCGGCCTAAACACCACCAAATTATGCTATTTCACCTTTATATTCTAGAGGACTCCCAAACGCGTCTCCACAATGAATTTCAAGCCGTTTGGAATCCTTTATGATGGACGTTGAGGGATAGAATTTTGAAGGAAACTTCCAGGAAGCTTCATCCAGAGAAAGCGATGTTCAATAGAAAAATCAAAACTCCTTCAATACGTGTCCAATTAATCGTAAAATTGGAGGGTGGATGGAAAATGCATATATGAGCAATATATATGAAGAGGTCCACGTGTGAATCGGCCAATTAATGGGTCTAAAATGCGACAATGTTATGATGATGAAATCTACATATAAAAGGAGAGGGGCTCCTACCTCTCAAAATATTACATTTTTCACCAAACCATCCATCACAAAGAGAGTTGGCTTGAGAGAGAAAAGGGGAAGGTGGATATTTTGATCCTTAAGAAGATGAAATCCTTTGAAGATTCAATAGAGAAGATGAAGTCTTTTCAAGTGATGGAAGGCTAAGCGGCAAGTGGTTGCGGACGGCGACACCCGACAGACACTCTCTTCCGAGTTTGGATTTTAATGTGTAATCTCTTATTGAATTTCTATTGAACCTATATTTTTGAATGAATATGGCTGTTTTATTTCTTAAATATATTTTCAACACTTTTTATTTATCGTTGTTCCATCTATAAAGTAGAACAATTGACTTCACTATTTAAAATTCTTTGGTGAGATTTTTCCATTGAGCATAGCGAATTCAATTAGGTTCAATTACTTGGAGGTATTTAAGTAATTCAATCACTTTTATAGGTGGGACCACAATCATATTGAAGTCTTAAATATGATGTCTTTTCAAATTTGAGTGTAAACCTGGGGGACCTTGGGGGTACATTTAGGAATTTATATTAAGAGATATTTTTTTATATACAAGGAAGAGGGGAGTGTCCGAGAGGGTGAATCTTTTCTGCAACTGCTGTTTTTATTCTTGATTTAAAACCCACTTTATCTTTCCTTTAAAATTATTTCACTTTAGTATTTAATTAAAATTTTATTTTCAAATTGTTAATCAAATCCCCATTTTCATTTCTGCAAAAAAAAAATGATAACAAAAGTGACAGTTTTGCAACTCGAACTGAAAGTTCCTCGAGATACAACCCTGTGGTAACCACTATGCTACATTAAAAGGGAAAATATTGATTGAGGGTTTTACGACATGAAAAATGCCCACATCAAATGGCGCCGTTTCCGGGGAGGTTTCAAGAGTTGATTTTATTTTAGTTATTTTTTTCTCTTGCATGACCCGAACTTCTGAACCGAACATGTTACCTTTAGATTCAGAAATTGATAGAACTTTCCACACTAGGGTTAGAGGTAATAATCCACAAGTTTCAAGTTGTGAATCTTCCACAAATACACCTAGGAGGGACTTAGTTGAAACTGAAATCCAAATGGCTGAAAATAGAACATTGAAAGAATTGGCTTTGTCCTATGATGAAAATCATGAGAATCCTGTAGAGTACCCTGATGCCCCTGCTGGATTTGAAATCAAGTCCAGTTTCATCCACCATCTTCACAAATTCAATGGGTTGCCTGGTGAAGACCCACACAAAAACCTCCAAGAATTTAGTTACCTTTGTGTTAACATGAAACCTCATGGAGTTGATGTCGATCAAATGAATCTTAGGTCGTTTCCTTTTTCTCTATATAGAGTTGCTAAGGAATGGTTTTTCTATTCTCACTCAACTTTGAATAGAAATTGGAATTAATTAAAAAATATTTTCCTTGAAAATTTTTTCCCTGCGTGTAGAACTGCCTCCATTCAAAGAAGATTTGTGGAATTAGCCAGAAACAAGGAGAAACACTTCACGAATACTGGGAAAGGTTCAAACATCTTTGTTTTAGTTGCCCCCGTCATCAAATCAGTGACCAGCTTCTCATTCAATACTTTTATGAAGGATTATGTCTCACTGATAGAATTATGATTGATGCTGCTACAGGAGGAGATATAGTTGATAAGACACCAGCTGCTGCTAGGATTTTAATTGGAAACATGGCCCAGAATTCCCAACAATTTGTAACCAGAGGCCTTCTTCATGTAAAGGCTAGACAAGAATTCCCTACTACTAGTCCCAAAAACAACACAATTGCATGTCAACTATCAGATCTTACCACCATGGTAAGGTCAATAATGTTGTCTAAAATCCCACCAACCCAACCCAAACCTGAATTAGCTTTCCAACTACCTGTCCATTGTGGTATTTGTTCTTAGAATGAACATTTTAGTGACCAATTCCCGCAAATGCAAGAGCCTCCTCAGAACTGCAATGCAGTTCTTCCTGGAAGACCATTTCAACCAAACCAGCAAAGACCATTTCAAAACAACCAAAATTTCAATCAAGTATGGAACACCAACTCAAATGAAATATTTCATCAACTTGAACAACCAAGAGGATTCTTCTAAGGATAATCATGTAATTCTCAACCAAGATATTTCAATGAGCAAGCCAATGCTCATTTAGGAAGCAATTTTTACCCTACCCCTCCCACTCAAAACTCTGATAGGAACCTTGAAGAAGCAACGAGGAAACAACAAGAGGAAATGAGGTAACTAAAAGAATACACAAAACGACAAGATAACAAAATGAATACCTTGATTACTCAAATGACCCAACTTGCCTCTGGTATTAATTGCATAATAACTCAAATTAGTGGTGGTTTACCCTCATAGCCACAAGTAAATCCGAGAAATAATGGGAAGGAAAATGTGAGTGCTATTGAACCTAGGAGTGGAACAAAATTCGAAAACCCTCAGATTGAGAACATCAAGACTTCTGCTGATACTGTTGATCAAAATCCTACCCTTGATAAAAATGATGAAAAATCTGAAGTTGATAGAAACTCAAAGTCAAGAGAGGAAATCTAGTTTGAAAGAACAAAAATGATTGGAAGAGGTTGTCTGGTCCTTATGTTCCTCCAAAACATACTCAGAATACCCTAGAAACATTCAAACCACCACTGCCTTATCCAAGGTGTGGACCACCACCAATGTCAAGTGATGAAAAAGAATTGGATAAAGAAGTTTTGGAAACATTCAAGAAATTCCAAGTCAATATTCCATTGCTCGATACTGTGAAACAAATTCTAAGGTATGCTAAGTTTCTGAAAGACATGGGTACAAACAAGAGAAAGTTCAAAGGGGGTGAAAAAGTAAACTTAGGAAGGAATGTTTCATCGATGATTCAACATGAACTTCCTATCAAGTGTAAAGACCCTGTGACATTTACCATTCCATATACCATTGGGAAATGGGAATTAAAAGAAGTGATGCTTGATCTAGGGGCCTTCATCAATGTCATTCAACATTCTGTCTACTCATCTCTTTAGATTGGAGACTTGAAACCCTCAGGAATTATCATTCAACTCGCAAACCGATGTACCACCAAACCTGCTGGAGTTATAGAGGATGTTCTCATTCAAGTGAGAGACATGATTTTTCTTGTTGACTACTATGTTTTGGATATAGAATATGATCGGTTCAGCAAACATGCTCCCCTCATCCTAGGGATGCCATTTCTAAAAACAACAAAATCAATCATCAATGATCACAAGGGAACACTTTCACTAGAATTTGGAGGAGATATTGTTCATTTCAACATTTTTCATTCAATGAAACACCGAGTTGGGGATCATTCAACAACCCATGTAAACATGATTGAATGGTATTCATCTGGAATGTTACCTGATTTTTTCTGCGATGAAATACCAACTGATGTGAAAAAAGATGGAAATTTTTATGATACTGAATCAGATCAAAATGAGGATAAAATTGGAGACTGTGAAGTGTCATGGGATGTTGAGACTGGATATCTGAGCAATGTTGATGATTAATTTCTTGAAACCACTGAATATTTCAGTGGTATTGTAGGAGAGGTTTCCAATTTTTCACATGAAACAAGTCTTGAGATCATAGAAAGAGATCACCATGATGAACATGGAGATTCAATAAACAACCTAACTTCTGAAGAGTTCCATGTTATCAATGAAACCAACCCACCTTTTATAGAATTGAAACCCCTTCCGGATAACCTCAAGTATGCCTTCTTAGGTCATAATGAAAAATTCCCTGTAATCATCTCAAAAGATTTGTCAGAAGTCCAGGAAAACCAATTATTGGAAGTTCTCAAGTCCCACAAGGAAGACATAGGATGGACTCTCTCTAATCTAATAGGAATCAGCCCCTCAGTTTGCATGCACAGAATTTTACTAGAGGAGAACGCTAGACCGGTAAGACAATTTCAAAGAAGACTAAACCCAACACATTTGGAGGTTGTGAAGAAAGAAGTCACGACCTTGTTGGCTGCTGGAACTAATTTTCCCATATCCGATAGTCAATGTGTAAGTTCAGTCCATGTTGTTCCTAAAAAAAGTGGATTTACAATCTCAAGGAAAGAATGTGGTGATCTTGTCCCCATAAGGCTTCCAAATAAATGGAGAATGTGCATTGATTACAGGAAACTCAATTTGGTTACATGGAAAGACAACTTCCTATTACCATTCCTTGATCAAGTCCTTGAAAGACTAGCTGGAAAAACCCACTACTCTTTTCTGGATGGATTCTCTGGATATTTTCAGATTCACATTTTACCTGAGGATCAAGAGAAAACCACCTTCACATGCCCATTTGAAACTTTTTCACACAGAAGGATGCCCTTCGGTTTATGTAATGCCCCAGGAACTTTTCAAAGGTGTATGATATGCATCTTTCTCTGAATTTTTGGAAACATTCATGGAATGTTTTATGGATGATTTCACTGTGTATGGATCATCTTTTGAAAGTTGTTTGAAAATCTTGGAACGTGTCCTTAAAACATGCATTGAAAAGAACCTTGTTCTAAATTATGAAAAATGTCATTTTATGGTTGCTAAAGGAATCATTCTTGGACATGTTGTGTCCCGTTATGGAATTGAAGTTGATAAATCCAAAGTTGAGGTGATTTCTTCATTACCATACCCAAAAACTGTGAGAGATGTGAGATCCTTCCTTGGGAATGATGGATTTTACATGAGATTCATTAAAGATTTCAGTACGATTGGTCTTCCATTGTCCAGATTACTCCAAAAAGATGTTCCATTTGTCTTTGATGAGAATTGAATAAATTCGTTTCATGAGCTGAAAAAAAGATTTATAACCCCTCCCATTGTTCAACCTCTTAAATGGTACATTCCCTTTGAAATAATGACCGATGCATCTGACTTTTCTCTTGGGGAAGTATTGAGTCAAAGGACAGAAAATAAATCTCATGTGATTTCCTATGCCTCCCGAACTCTTGATCAAGCCCAATCAAACTACTCAACAACTGAGAAAGAACTGCTGGCTGTTGTCTTTGCTCTTGAAAAATTTAGAAGTTATCTACTGGGCTCCAAGGTGATTTTTTTACTGATCATTCTGCAATCAGATTCTTGATGAAGAAACATGATGCAAAACCAAGACTTCTGAGATGGATTCTGCTTTTACAAGAGTTTGATGTTGAAATAAAAGATAAGAAAGTATGTGAGAACCTTGTTTCTGATCATTTGAGCAGGATACCATCTATTGGGAATGGAAAATTTCAGTTGTGTTCCCCAATTAAGGAAACCTTTCCAGATGAGGATTTATGTTCCGCTCAAAGTGAAAAACCATGGTTTTCTAATCTTTTAAACTATTTGGATTTTATTGAACACCCCCATTGGTTTTCCAAAAATCAAATTGATAAACTTCGGAGGGATTCAAAGAAATACATTTGGGATGATCCTTATTTATGGCACATTGGTAGTGGTCAAATGATACGAAGATGCATTCCAAAATCTGAATTTCAATCCATCCTACATTTCTTCCACACATTAAACTGTGGAGGACACTTTGGACCACAGAGAACAGCAAGAAATGTTCTTGATTCTGGATTGTATTGGCCCACCATTTTTAGAGATGCTTTCAAATTTGAAAAAATATGTAAAAATGGTCAATTCTAAGGAAACATTTCCAAGCGGAATGAGATGCCACAAAACCCACTTTTGTTTTGTGATGTTTTTGATGTATGGGGAATGGATTTCATGGGGCCTTTTCCAAATTCATTTGGATATCTCTACATCTTGTTGGCTGTTGATTACGTGTCCAAGTGGGTAGAGGCTATCCCCACCCAAACTGATGATGCAAAGATTGTGTCTAAATTTTTGAAAGGAAATTTGTTTTCAAGGATTGGATTTCCAAAGTTTCTAATTACAGATCAAGGTACCAATTTTTGTAATAGAGCATTGGAATAACTTTTGAAGAAATACGGTTTTAGTCATAGGGTCTCTATGCCCTATCATCCTCAAACAAATGGAATGGATGAGTTGTCTAATAGGGAGATCAAACAAATCTTAGAAAAAACAGTGAACCCAAATAATAAGGATTGGAGTTTGAGACTTGATGATGCTCGTTGGGCCCACAGAACTGCTTTCAAAACCTGAATTGGAATGTCACCATTTATATTGGTCTATGTAAAAGATTTTCATCTACTAGTTGAGTTAGAACACAAATCCTTTTGGGCTGTAAAAACATGTAACATGAACCTATATTCTGCTTGGAAAGAAAGAAAATATTGTTTGCAGGAGCTGGAGGAGATCAGAAATAATGCATATAAAAGCTCCAGGTTGTACAAAGAGAGAATCAAAGCCTTTCATGATGGGATGATTCTCAAAAAAAACATCAAGGAGTGAGACATAGTTCTTCTGTTCGATGCCAGATTGAAACTCTTCCCAGGTAAATTTTGTTCCAAATGGTCTGTCACATTCATTGTTACTCATGTTTTTCCTTTTGGTGCAATACAAATTAAAGATCCAGACAAGGGTACATCATTCACTATCAATGGTCATAGGCTGAAGATATTTCGAGAAAATTTTCAAGATCCTCCAGGGGAGGAGATTCAACTTCATGACGCAGAATATAATTGATTCCAGGTTGTGTCTTTCATTATCATTTATTTTTAATATGTCTTTAATTTCTGGAATTTCATGCTAAAAAAACTACACAATGAGGACATTGGATAGAATAAGTGTGTTGGGGGGGGGGACAAAATTCTGGGTAGATTAGGTTTTTACAAACTTCTGTTTGAAATTTTTTGTTTTCAAAATTTCTATAAATTTTTTTTCGTGTTTATTATTCAAAAAAAAATATTTCGGAATTTCTTGAATTTCATATGAAACTCATGCCAAGGGGTGAACCAACTGATCCTTTGAAACTGAACATAAATGAATGCTGAAAATGAAATTGTTTCATGTTAAAAAATTTGAAAAATTCTTGAAATAACCACATATTTTTAAATCTCATGGAAAATATCACTAACATTGTGGCTGAAATTCTCATTCCTATGAGGCCTCTGGACCGATTTTTACATCTTCTTCACATTTACCTCTTTCTTGAGAGAACCAATTCGTGTTTGTTTAAACTAGAACTTGATTTATTTCCATCAAAACATGAGGGCTGAGATACTTGTGATTAAAATGATTAAGCCATTTGTTTTAATATTGGAGCCTCCTTTTCATGATTATCCTTTTTATTTCGGCCTTCCTTGAACATTTTATTCTTCTTGAGCCCTTAGTAGCCATGTATAGCCTGTTAGTTTAGCCACATTACACGCCAAATTTCCCTTTCCAACCTGCTATGGAAGTATAAATGCATGATCTAGTTGAACTTATGTGTGGGGGGGAAGATGACTCATGACGTTAAACCTCATTTGGTGTTGCTTTTGGAGAAAATTTAAACATTAAAGGCGTATTTGTGATGATGGAATATATTTTTCTGAGAGATTTTCCTATCTGGAGCTCTCAAATTAAATGGAGCTGTGCCTATCTGGAGCTCTCAAATGAAATGGGGCTGTGCCTATCTGGAGCTCTCAATTTAAATGGAGTTGTGCCTATCCGGAGCTCGCAATGGAAATAAGTTGTGCCCAATCTGAAGATTTCAAAAAAAGTCATATTTACTACTAAAATATTGATGGAATGGGGTGGAAAACAAAAGATCAGAGATGATTATTTTAGGAGAATATGGAGGAGACCATACTTGAGTAAAAATTAGAATCATGTATTTCTACTTCAAAAAGAGCCAAACCCTCCTTATTCAGCCACATAATTTTTCACATTTGAAACCTACCAACCCCAAGCCACAGAAAACCCTATAAAGTCCTCATGATAATCACATGTTCTTGGTTCACATCGGGTGTAGATGTTGAAATTTATCAAGCCTATGGTAATTCTTGCATGAGTTGGATGAGAAAAGCCTTGTTGCAAATCTATATTGTGTGCTGAGAGAAAATGAATGTGAGGTAAGTGTGTTGTGTCCATGAGAAGACAAAATAAGTGTAAATGGATTGAATGATTTGAATTTAGAATTTTAAATATTTGTCTTTAATGAGGCATGATATCTTTTTAAATCATTGTGGTAAATTGGTAAACTCAATTGGTATGTGTTTTATTTTTCTTGATACCATGCCCACTTGTCCAGGAGTCCAAGAGCCAAGTGTGGGGGAATTGATAGAGCTAATATTTACAATATTTTTAATGTCTATTTAAATGATTTAAACCTTACAAATTTAACAATTTTATCTTATTTGTAACAATTTTGTATTTAGAGTGTGTTTTGGGATAAAAAGTTTAAATTGCATAATTATGGATTTTTAACAGATTTTTATCATAGGGGTATTTTGGTCATTTATCATAAAATACATTTTCAAATTTTGTGAATAGAATTTTGTTAGAATCCTTATTTTATTTCCATCATCTATGTGTTCAGGACCAGGAAAAATTCAAGCATCTTGATTCCCAAAACAATCAATGAAGTTGACAATTTTTCCGGGCGGACTGCATGGACTCCACCATAGTAATGGAAGCAACGTTCGGCCTAAACACCTCCAAATGATGCGATTTCACCTGGATATGACACAAGAATCCCAAAATATTCTCCAAAATTAATTTCAAGCCGTTTGGAATCCTTTATGATGGTCGTTGAGTGATAGAATTTTGAAGGAAACTTCCAGGATGCTTCAACCAGAGAAAGCGATGTTCAATAGAAAATTCATAACTCCTTCAATACGCTTCCCATTAATCTGAAATTTGGAGGGTGGACGGAAAACTCATTTATGAACAATATGTATGAAGAGGTCCACGCATGAATCAGCAAATTAATGGGTCTAAAACGCAAACACTTTATGATAATGAAAGCTGCCTATAAAAGGAGAGGGGCTCCTACCTCTCAAAATATTCCATTCTTCACCACACCATCCGTCACAAAGGGAGTTGGATTGAGAGAGCGAAGGAAATGGTGGAGATTTTGATCCTTAAGAAGATGAAATACTTTTAAGATTCAATAGATAATATGAAGTCTTCTCAAGTGATGGAAGGCTAACCGGCAAGTGGTTGCGGACGGCGACACCCGACAGACACTCTCTTCCGAGTTTGGATTTTAATGTGTAATCTCTTTTTGAATTTCTCTTGAAACTATATTTTTGAATGAATATGGTTGTTTTATTTCTTAAATATATTTTCAAAACATTTTTTTTGATCGTTGTTCCATCTATAAAGTAGAACAATTGACTACGCTATTTAGAATTCTTTGGGGAGGTTTTTCCATTGATTATAGAGAATTCAATTAGGTTCAATTACTTGGATGTATTTAAGTAATTGAATCACTTCTATAGGTGGGACCACAATCATATTGAAGTCTTAAATAATATTTCTTTTGAAATTTGAGTGTAAACCTAGGGTTCCTTGGGGCGTACATTTAGGAATTTAAATTAAGAGATATTTTTTTATATACAAGGAATAGGGGAGTGTCTGAGAGGGTGAGGCTTGTCTACGACTTCTGTTTTTATTCTTGATTTCAAACCCACATTATATTTCCTTTAAAATTATTTCACTTTAGTATTTAATTAAAATTTTATTTTCAAATTGTTAATCAAATCCCCATTTTCATTTCTGCAAAAAAAAATTGATAACAAAAGTGACAGTTTTCCAACTCGAATGGCAACCTCCTCGAGAGAAAACCCTGTGGTCACCATTGTGCAAAATTAAAAGGGAAAATATTGATTGAGGGTTTTATGACACGACAAATTCCCACATCAACGGGTGCCGTTTCCGGGGAGGTTTCTAGAGTTGATTTTATTTTAGTTATTTTTTTTCTCTTGCATGACCCGAACTTCTGAACTGAACATGTTACCTTTAGATTCAGAAATTGATAGAACATTTCACACTAGGGTTAGAGGTAATAATACACATGTTGCATGTTGTGAATCTTTTACCAATAAACCTAAGAGGGACTTAGTTGAAACTAAAATCCAAAAGGCTGAAAATAGAACTTTGAAAGAACTGGCTTCGTCCTATGACGAAAATCCCAAGAATCCTGTAGAGTACCCTGATGCCCTTGCTGGATTTGAAATCAAGTCCAGTTTCATCCACTAGCTTCCCAAATTCAATGGGTTTCCAAGTGAATACCCACACAAACACCTCCAAGAATTTAGTTACCCATGTTTCAACATGAAACCTCATGGAGTTGATGCCGATCAAATGAAGCTTAGGTCATTTTCTTTTTCTCTAGATGGAGTTGCTAAGGAATGGTTTTTCTATTATCACTCAAATTTGAATAGAAATTGGAATGAATTAAAAAATATTTTCCTTGAAATTTTTTTCCCTGCGTCTAGAACTGCCTCCATTCGAAACGAGATTTGTGGAATTAGGCAGACATAAGGAGAAACACTTCACGAATACTGGGAAAGGTTCAAACGTCTTTGTTTTAGTTTCCCCCATCATCAAATCAGTGACCATCTTCTCATTCAACAATTTTATGAAGTATTGTGTCTCACTGATAGAAGTACGATTGATGCTGCTGCAGAAGGAGCTTTAGTTGATAAGACACCAGCTGCTGCTAGGATTTTAATTACAAACATGGCCCAGAATGCCCAACAACTTGGAACCAGAGGCCTTCTTCATGTAAAAGCTTCACCGGAATTCCCTACTACTAGTCCTGAAAACAACACAATTGCAAGTCAACTATCTGATCTTACCCCCATGGTAAGGTCAATAATGTTGTCTAACACCCCACCAACCCAACCCAAACCTGAATCATCTTTCCAACAACTTGTCCACTGTGGGATTTGTTCTTCGAATGAACATTTTAGTGACCAATGCCCGCAAATGAAGGAGCCTCCTGAGAACTGCAATGCAGTTTTTCCTGGAAGACTATTTCAACCAAACCAGCAAAGACCATTTCAAAACAACCAAAATTTCAATCAAGGATGTAACAACAACTCAAATGAAAGATTTCGTCAACCTGAACAACCAAGAGGATTCTTCCAAGGACAATCACGTAATTCTCAACCATGATATTTCAATGAGCAAGCCAATACTCATTCTGGAAGCAATTTTCACCCTACCCCTCCCACTCAAAACTCTGATAGGAACCTTGAAGAAGAAATGAGGAAACAACAAGAGGAAATGAGGGAACTAAAAGAAAACACAAAACAACAAGATAACAAAATGAATACCTTGATGACTCAAATGGGCCAACTTGCCTCTGGTATTAATTGCATAACAAATCAAATGAGTGGTGGTTTTCCCTCACAGCCACATGTAAATCTGATGAATAATGGGAAGTAAAATGTGAGTGCTATTGAACATAGGAGTGGAAAAAAATTGGACAACCCTCAGATTGAGAACATCAAGCCTTCTGGTGATACTGTTGATGAAAATCCTACCCTTGATAAAAATGATGAAAAATCTAATGTTGATAGAAACTCAAAGTCAAGAGAGTAAATCTTTTTTGAAAGAACAAAGAATGATTGGAAGAGGATGTCTGGTCCTTATGTTCCTCCAAAACATACTCAGAATACCCCAGAAACATTCAAACCTCTACTACCTTATCCATGGTGTGAACCACCACCAAAGTCAAGTGCTGAATAAGAATTGGATAAGGAGGTTTTGGAAACATTCAAGAAAGTCCAAGTCAATATTCCACTGCTCGATGCTGTGAAACAAATTATGAGGTATGCTAAGTTTCTGAAATACTTGTGTACCAACAAGAGAAAGTTCAAAGGGGGTGAAAAATTAAAATTAGGAAGGAATGTTTCATCAATGATTCAACATGCACTTCCTGTCAAGTGTAAAGACCCTGGGACATTTACCATTCCCTATACCATTGGGAAATGTGAATTCAAAGATGTGATGCTTGATCTAGGGGCCTACATCAATGTCATGCCACATTCTGTCTACTCATCTCTTCAGGTTGGAGACTTGAAACCCTATGGAATTATAATTCAACTCACAAATCGAAGTACCACCAAACCTGCTGGAGTTATAGAGGATGTTCTCATTCAAGTGAGAGACATGATTTTTCCTGTTGACTTCTATGTTTTGGATATGGAAGATGATCGGTTCAGCACACATGCTCCCATCATCCTAGTGAGGACATTTCTAAAAACTGCAAAAGAAATCATCAATGTTCACTAGGGAACACTTTCACTAGAATTTGGAGGACATGTTGTTAATTTCAACATTTTTCATTAAATAAAACACCTAGTTGAAGGTCATTCAACTCCCCTTGTAAACATGATTGATTGGATTTCATATGGAATGTTACTTGATTTTTTCTACGATGAAATACCAACTGATGTGAAAAAATATGGAAATTTGTATGATACTGAATCAAATCAAAATGAGAATAAAATTAGAGACTGTGAAGAGTGTTGAGATGTTGAGACTGGACATCTGAGCAATGATGAAGATGAATTTCTAGAAACCACTGATTTTGTAAGTGGCATTCCATGATAGGTTTCCAATTTTTCACATGAAACAAGTCTTGAGATCATAGAAAGAGATCACCATGATGAACGTGGAGCTTCACTAAACAACCTAACTTCTGAAGTGTTCCTTGTTATCAATAAAACCAACCCACATGTTGTAGAATTGAAACCCCTTCTAGATAACCTCAAGTATTCCTTCTTAGGTCATAATGAAAAATTCCCAGTAATCATCTCAAAAGATTTGTCAAAAGTCCAGGAAAACCAATTATTGGAAGTTCTCAAGTCCCACAAGGATGCCATAGGATGAACTCTCTCTAATCTAATAGGAATCAGCCCCTCGGTTTGCATGCACAGAATTTTACTGGAGGAGAACGCTAGACCAGGAAGACAATTTCAAAGAAGAATGAACTGAACACTTTTGGAGGTTGTGAAGAAAGAAGTCACCACCTTGTTGGCTACTGAAATTATTTTTCCCATATCTGATAGTCAATGGGTAAGTCCAGTCCATGTTGTTCCTAAAAAAAGTGGATTTACAATCTCAAGGAATTAATTTGGTGATCTTGTCCCCATAAGGCATCCAAATAAATGGAGAATGTGCATTGATTACAGGAAACTCAATTTGGTTACAAGGAAAGACCACTTCCCGTTACCATTCCTTGATCAAGTCCTTGAAAGACTAGCTGGAAAAACCCACTACTATTTTCTGGATGGATTCTCTAGATATGTTCAGATACACATTTTACATAAGGATCAAGAGAAAACCACCTTCACATTCCCATTTAGAACTTTTTCATACAGAAGGATGCCCTTCGGTTTATGTAATTCCCCGGGAACATTTCAAAGGTGTATGATAAGCATCTTCACTGAATTTTTGGAAACTTGCATGGACGTTTTTATGGATGACTTCACTGTGCATGGATCATCTTTTGGAAGTTGTTTGAAAAGCTTGGAACGTGTCCTTAAAACATGCATTGAAAAAAAACCTTTTCTAACTTATGAAAAATGTCATTTTATGGTTTATAAAGGGATCGTTATTGGACATGTTGTGTCCCATGATGGAATTCAAGTTGATAAATCCAAAGTTGAGGTCATTTATTCATTACCATACCCAAAAAATATGAGATATGTGAGATCCTTCCTTGGGCATGCTGGATTTTACAGGAGATTCATTAAATATTTCAGTACGATTGGTCTTCCATGGTCCAGACTACTCCAAAAAGATGTTCCATTTGTCATTGATGAGAATTTCATAAATTTTTTTCATGATCTGAAAAAAATATTGATAACCCCTCCCATTGTTCAACCTCCTAAATGGGACATTCCCTTTGAAATTATGACCGATGCATCTGACTTTTCCCTTGGGGAAGTATTGAGTCAAAGGACAGAAAAGAAATCTCATGTGATTGCCTATGCCTCTCGAACTCTTGATCAAGCCCAATAAAACTACACAACAACTTAGAAATAACTGATGGCTGTTGTCTTTTCTCTAGACAAATTTAGAAGTTATCTGTTGGGCTCCAAGGTGATTGTTTTTACTGACCATTCTGCAATCAGATTCTTGATGAAGAAACATGATGAAAAACCAAGACTTCTGAGATGGATTCTGCTTTTACAGGAGTTTGATGTGGAAATAAAAGATAAGAAAGGATGTGAGAACCTTTTTTCTTATCATTTGAGTAGGATACCATCTATTGGGAATAGAAAATTTCAGTTGTGTTCCCCAATTAAGGAAACCTTTCCAGATGAGGATTTATTTGCTGCTCAAAGTGAAATACCATGGTTTTCTAATTTTGTAAACTATTTGGCTTTTGATGAGAAACCCCATTGGTTTTCCAAAAATCAAATTGGTAAACTTCAGAGCGATTCAAAGAAATACATTTGGGATTATCCTTATTTATGGCACATTGGTAGTGATGAAATGATACGAAGATGCATTCCGAACTATGAATTACAATCCATACTACATTTCTGACACACATTAAACTATGGAGTACAATTTGGACCACAGATAGCAGCATGAAAAGTTCTTGATTTTGGATTTTGTTGGCCCACCACTTTTGGAGATGCTTTCAAAATATGCAAAACCTGTAAAAATTGTCAATTACAAGGAAACATTTCCAAGTGGAATGAGATGCCACAAAACCCACTTTTGTTTTGTGATGTTTTTGATGTATGGGGAATGGATTTCATGGGGCCTTATCCTAATTCATTCAGATATCTCGACATCTTATTGGCTGTTGATTATGTGTCCAAGTGGGTATAGTCTATCCCCACCCGAACTGATGATGCAAAGATTGTGTCTAAATTTTTAAAAGGAAATTTCTTTTCAAGGTTTGGATTTCCAAAGTTTCTAATTACAGATCAAGGTACCCATTTTTGTAAAAGGACTTTGGAATCACTTTTGAAGAAATACGGTGTCAATCATAGGGTCTCTACGCCCTATCATCCTCAAACAAATGGAATGGCTGAGTTGTCTAATAGGGAGATCAAACAAATCTTATAAAATACAGTGAACCCAAATAGAAAGGATTGGAGTTTGAGACATGATGATTCTCTTTGGGCCCACAGAACTGCTTTCAGAACCCCAATTGGAATGTCACCATTTAGATTGGTATATGGAAAATCTTTTCATCTACTAGTTAAGTTAGAACAAAAATTCTTTTGGGATTTAAAAAAATGTAACATGAACCTATATTTTGCTGGGAAAGAAAGAAAACATTGTTTGCAGGAGCTGGAGGAGATCAGAAATAATGCATATGAAAGCTCCAGGTTGTACAAAGAGAGAAACAAAGCCTTTCATGATGGGAGGATTCTCAAAAAAAACTTCAAGGAGGGTAACAAAGTTCTTCTGTTCGATGCCGGATTGAAACTCTTCCCAGGTAAATTTTGTTCCAAATGGTCTGGCCCATTCATTATTACTCATATATTTCATTTTGGTGCAATACAGATTAAAGATCCAGACAAGGGCACATCATTCACTATCAATGGTCATAGGCTGAAGATATTTCGAGAAAATTTTCAAGATCCTCCATGGGAGGAGATTCAATTTCATGAAGCAGAATATAATTGACGCCAGGTTGTGTCCTTCCTTATCATTTATTTTTGCTATGTCTTTAATTTCTGGAATTTCATGCTAAAAAAACTACACAATGAAGACATTGCATAGAATAAGTTTGGGGGGGGGGACAAATTATGGGTAGATTAGGTTTTTACAAACTTCTGTTTGAAAATTTTTGTTTTCAAAATTTCTTACCATTTTTTTCGTGTTTATTTTTCAAAAAAAAATATTTCGAAATTTCTTGGATTTTATTTGAAACTCATGCCAAGGGGTGAACCGACTGATCCTTTGAAACTAAACATAAATTAATGGTTAAAATGACATTGTTTGAAGTTAAAAAATTTGGAAAATTCTTGAAATGACCACTGATTTTTAAATCTCACGGCACATATCACTGGCTTTGTGAGTGAAATTCTCATTCCTGTGAGGCCTCTGGACCCATTTTAACATCTTCTTCACATTTACCTCTTTCATGAGAGAACCAATTCGTGTTTCTTTAAACTATAACCTGATTTATTTCTATCAAAACTTGAGGGCTCATATACTTGTGATTAAAATGATTGAGGCATTTGTTTGAATATTAGAGCCTCATTTTCATGATTATACTTTTTATTTCATCCTTCATCGAACATTTTATCCTTCTTGATCCCTTAGTATCCATGTATAGCTTGTTAGTTTAGCCACATTACAAGAAAAATTTCCCTTTCCTACCTGATCTAGAAGTATAAATGCATGATCTAGTTGAACCTATGTGTGTGTGTGGGGGGGGGGGGGGAAGATGACTCATGATGTGATACCTCATTTGGTGTTGCTTTTGGAGAACATTTAAACATTGAAGGCGTATTTGTGATGCTGGAATATATTTTTCTAAGAGTTGTGCCTATCTGGAGGTCTCAAATTAAATGGAGCTGTTCCTATCTACAGCTCTCAAATGAAATGGAGTTGCGCCTATCTGGAGCTCTCAAATTAAATGGAGTTGTGCCTATTTAGAGCTCGCAATAGAAATATGTTGTGCCCAATCAAGAGCTTTAAAAAAAGTCATATTTACTATTGAAATGTTGATGGAATGGGGTGGAAAATAGAAGATCCGAGCTGATTATTTTAGGAGAATATGGAGGAGACCATACTTGAGTAAAAATTAGAATCATGCATATCTGCTTCAAAAAGAGCCAAACCCTCCTTATTCAGCCACAAAATATTTCACATTTGAAACCTACCAACCCCACGCCCCAAAAAACCCCAGTAAAGTCCTCATGATAATCACATGTTCTTGGTTCACATCGGGTGTAGATGTATAAATTTATCAAGCCTATGGTAATTCTTGCATGAGTTGGATGAGAAAAGCCTTGTTGCAAATCTATATTTCGTGCTGAGAGAAAATGAATGTGAGGTAAGTGTGTTGTGTCCATGAGAAGACAAAATAAGTTGAAATGGATTGAATGATTTTAATTTAGAATTTTAAATATTTGTCTTTAATGAGGCATGATATCTTTTTAATTCATTGTGGTAAATTGGTAAACTCCATTGGTATGTGTTTTATTTTTCTTAATACCGTGCTCACTTTCCCTGGAATCCAAGAGCCAAGTGTGGGGGAATTTATAGAGCTAATATTTCCAATATTTTTAATGTCTATTTAAAGGATTTAAACCTCACATATTTAACAATTTGATCTTATTTGTAACAATTTTGGATTTAGAGTGTGTTTTGGGATAAAAAGTTTAAATTGCATAATTCTGGATTTTAACTGATTTTTATCGCAGGGGTATTTTGGTCATTTATCATAAAATATATTTTTAAATTTTGTGATTCGAATTTTTTTAGAATCCTTATTTTATTTCCATCATCATTGTCTTCAGGACCAGGAAAAGATTCATGCATCTTGATTCCCAAACAAATCAATGAAGTTGGCAATATTTCTCAACAGACTGCATGGACTCCACCATAGTAATGGAAGAATATTTCGGCCTAAACACCTCCAAATGATGATATTTCACCTGGATATGATATAGGACTACCATAAGAGTCTCCATAATGATTTTCAAGCCATTTGAAATCCTTTATGATGGCCGTTGAGTGATATCAATTTGAAGGAAACTTTCAGGAAGCTTCATCCAGAGAAAGCGATGTTCAATAGAAAAATTATAACTCCTTCAATACGCGTCCCATTAATCTGAATTTGGAGGAGGGACGGAAAAATCATTTAGGAACAATATTTATGAAGAGTTCCACGTGTGAATCGGAAACTTAATGGGTCTAAAACGCGACAAACTGCTGATGATGAAATCTGCCTATAAAATGAGAGGGGCTCCTACCTCTCAAAATATTCCATTCTTCACCACACCATCCGTCACAAAGGGAGTTGGCTTGAGAGAATGAAGGGGAAGGTAGAGATTTTGATCCTTAAGAAGATGAAATCATTTTAAGATTCAATAGAGAAGATGAATTCTTCTCAAGTGATCGAAAGCTAAGCAGCAAGTGGTTGCGGACGACGACACCCGACAGACACTCTCTTCCGAGATCAGATTTTAATGCGTAATCTCTTTTTGAATTTCTCTTGAACCTATATTTTTGAATGAATCTGGTTGTTTTATTTCTTAAATATATTTTCAAAACATATGTTTTGATCGTTGTTCCATCTATAAAGTAGAACAATTGACTTCGCTATTTAAAATAGTTTGGTGAGGTTTTGCCATTGAGTATAGAGAATTCAATTAGGTTCAATTACATGGAGGTATTTAAGTAATTTAATAACTTCTATAGGAGGGACCACAATCATATTGAAGTCTTAAATATGATTTATTTTCAAATTTGAGTGTAAACCTGGGGTTCCTTGGGGGTAAATTTAGGAATTTAAATTAAGAGATATTTTTTTATATATAAGGAAGAGAGGAGTGTCTGAGAGGGTGAAGCTTGTCTGCGACTGCTGTTTTTATTCTTGATTTCAAAACCACATTATCATTCCTATAAAATTATTTCACTTTAGTATTTAATTAAAATTTTATTTTCAAATTGTTAATCAAATCCCCATTTTCATTTCTGCAAAAAAAAAATTGATAACAAAAGTGACAGTTTTGCAACTCGAACTGCAACCTCCTCGAGAGACAACCCTGTGGTAACTACTGTGCTACATTAAAAGGGAAAATATTGATTGAGGGTTTTAAGACACGAAAAACACTCACATCAGCAGTATTAACCACTACACTCCATCTTTAGGGCATATGAGTGTAGTATCAACGACACAGGATAGATGTCGACCATGTTCAAAACAGATCATCTGTATCATGTGATATTAAAAAGGGGGACAACAAATGAGCGTCGACCGCTGACCATATTCTCCATGAAGAACATGTATCAATTTTTTGTTTGAACCTTCAAGAATTTTGGATGATGATGGTATCATTTGAAAAGGAGTGAGTGAAACACCGATGTGCCCATGCATTTTAATGTCAAGAAGGGAGGTGATAAAGGTGAGAGTCTCCACAGGGTGGGACGCATGGCGGGGTCATGATGGACACGACATGAATTAGAGAGGAAGCCGACAACAAACCATGCGTTCTGATCTGAGGGGTGATTCTAGAGTTTGGGTTGGGCCAACAAACAAAATGTCGGGGCGGTCCTACGTATCCCAGTAATGTGGGAATCAAGCCACATGTAGTTCTTGAAGGCCATCCAGTTTAACATCAAATAGTGAGAATGTGGGAGAATAGAAGAACAAGAAGGGGGAACATGGGGTGATACTCATACCTCTGACATGAGTGGGGCTAAAAAATCCTACACTATCCCATGGTCCTCCAAGAGAGCTACACCCAGAGGGAATAGTCAGAGAAAAGAGTTTTTGGGTTGGACTCAAGATATAATGTCTGAGCATTCCTATGTATCCCATGCAGATGGGAATCAAGCCATACATAGTTCTAAGGGTATAGTTTAATGTCTCGCAGGATGAGGTACAAATTACTGTCATGCGGGACATGGTAGTTTAAGGTCTGGTGGGACCAATAGTTTAGGGACATGTAGGAATAGGTGTAGTTTAAGTCCATGAAAGACCAAATAGTTTAGGGTCATGTTGGACCATACATTTTAAGGGCATGAGGAACCATTTTGGGCTTAGTCAAAGTATTTCTTCAGGAACTTGACATTGGTGGGAGGAGATATACAATCACCATCCATGGTGACCGGGGAGTATGATCCAGTATAGAAAACCTTGTAAAAAATGTAAGTTCCTTTCCATTTGGGCACCAATGTGGGTGGTTTCCTGCCTGGTATCATTGGTGTCCTGAGGGATGATACCAAATTACATTGTAGAAAAGAGTGGAGGTGAACCTTCTTATTGAAATATGTAGCCATCATGTTCTGATTCCTTTCTAGATTGTGCAGAGCAAAAATCCTATTCTCGTCAAGTGCATCCAATTCATCTATACGGATTTTACCTACCTTATCTGGCGCCTACTGGTCATAGAACTTTGTGGGTAATAAAGGGAACTGAATCTCGATGGGTAGGACAGCCTTAGTTCTGTATACCAGGGAATATGAGGTCACCTGGGTGGAATTATGAGTTTTCGTTTGGTAATCCCAGAGGGCATTGGGAAGCTTGTATGGCCAACACTTCTTTTTCTGACCAACCATTTTCTACAAAATGTTAGAGAGGGTTTTTTTGAATGCCTAGATCTGTCCATTTGCATGAGCATTGTGGTAGGAGGTATGGTTAGAACAGATGTGGTACTTGATGTAAAATTTCATCAGCTCAGTTTCTCGGAAGTTGGTGTCGTTATCAATGAGGAAGACACGAGGGACTCCAAATTTGTGGATGATATTAGAGCTCACAGAGTCAAAAATGGCACAAGCATTGACCTCCTTGAGTGGGACAGCCTCTGCCCACATGGAGAAGAAATCAGTAGCAGTTAGGATAAACTTGCAATGGTGGGCTGTCGCTAGTGGGTAAGGTCCAAGGACATCGAGTCCCCATACCACAAGTGCCCAAGAGTACTTGGTATAGTGGAGAGTCGTTAGAGGCCAATGCATGATGTTAGCATGAATTTGGAATGTGTGACACCTCTTGGAGAACTCAATGCAGTCATGGATCATGGAGGGCCAGAAGTACCATAGTCTTTGGATCTGATGAGATAGCTTCAGCCCAATCTGATGAGCCGCACAAAAACCGGCGTGAACCTCCTGCATGACCTAAGAAATATTGACTCCTTGAAAGTAGCAGAGGAGAACCCCATCAAACCCATGCTTATAGAGGATCTGCTCATGACCAGGGCCATCTTGAAGGGTGAACTGTAACACACGACGTCGGATTTTCTCATGCTCAACTCGATCTTCCGGAAGATAACTATTTTGGAGATACTCGACAAAGGAGTTTATTAAATCAGAAGTCCCTACAATCACTACATCTTATGGGACCTGGGGGTCCTGGAGTGGAGGTACCATAGGTAAGGTGGATTACCTATAGGCTATCAACGTCATCTAAGGTGTTGATATCAATGACTCTTCGGTGTGCCATGTGGATAATCAGATCATCCAGATCGGGCTCTTCAACTGACGCAACTAGGTCTACCAGGGCCTTTGGTCTACCATTTTGTGACAGAGGGACATGGGTAACCTGCATCCTAGATGGAAACTAGGCCATTAGTTGGAGAGTGCGTTCCAACAATGGTACATGATCTGGATTTCAGATGATATAATCTCTGTTGATTTTCCTTATGATTAAATCTGAGTCCCCTTTCACATGAAAATGGGGCACATCAATCTCGAGGGCCAGATTATGGCCAGTAATGAGGGCCTGATACTCTGCCTCATTGTTGGTGCAGCCTTCTAAAAACATGAATGATTATGGTAGAATGGCTTGTGATGGGGCAATGAGGATGATTCCCATGCCTACCCTGTTGAGCCTGTGATCATTGAGCCTCCTACTAGTGGGGCTCCGGGAGGTGCCATCGAAGTACATTTTCCAACATGGGATGACATGATCCACCAATAGGATTTCCTCATTAGGAAAATCTTGGTCCAAATATTGGTCCGTAGGGGTTAAATGGGCAGTAAGAAAATCTTCCAATGCCTGCCCTTTGATAGCCTTATAAAGAACAAACTTGATGTCGAACTGCTAGAGGATTACCACCCACCGAGTGAGACTGCCTATCAATATGGGGCGGTTTAGAATGTACTTCAAGGGGTCTACCTAGAACACCAGCTGTACCTCATGGTGCTGTAGGTAATATCGCAAATTTTGTATTGTGAATAATAGTGTGATGAAACTCTTCTTGATAGGGGAGTATCTAGTCTCCTTATCGAGGAGCATGCGGCTAAGGTAGTAAAGGCTATTCTTCATCCCTTCATTATTCCTATGGGTGAGAAGGGCACCGACAGATCATTCAAGTGAGGTCACATAAAGGACTAATGGATTTTCGGAGACGGGTGTGATGCAACCAATTTGTGTATACATTTTCACATACTTTATAAAAAATAAGAACATTTTTTAAAACATTTCCAACTACTTAAGGAACAAATACATTTATTTTGGTGATCTTGTTCATTTTCAAGATATTTATGTCCAAATACACAAAACAGGGGAGACTGAGAAAAATTTACAAACTACACGGCATGTACCTATATACACCCCACGCACATCCATACTCAGACACAAACTGACCAGGACCAGTGCATGCCCAAGTAATGAGAATTTGGTACATGTCGTGTGTAGACATTACATGCCATGTAAACCCTTCTAGAAGTAGTTGGCAGATGAGAAGAAGTCTACACGCCCATATGGCTAGATGAAGGGAACACACCATGTTTAATGTATACACTCCATGTAGGCCTTTCTAGAAGAAGTTGGTGGCTGAAAAATGAGACGACATGCCCTGTATAGCGGCACTACAAGCCGTGTATAGCTACCTACCAGACGACGCCGTGTTCGAAGTCAAAGACGGCATGTTAGGTAGCCGCTCATACAACAAAAGACCTGCATGATATGAAACATGCCAAGCCAAAATGAGGTATTCATAACATTGATACAACTACTATTCTTGCTGTCTATTTGGACAATGTGTCCCAAAATATCGATGTTCTCAATCTGAAGGGTACATCTCAAGTACATTCGGAAAAACAGTCGGCGTGTAGCGAATGTGGTGATAACTACATCCTGGGAGAATGATCGGGTTCTGCTGGAGGCCCTTTAACAGGAGAGGTAAGTTATGTTTCCCAAAATTGAAGGCCAAACTAGTACTATCACTACCAAAACCTGGCATGGCGTGATCAACAGAATAAGGGCTAGGGCCAACAATAGCAGAATCTTCCGCCCTCGAGACTTCTCGACTACAACCATCCTCTATATCAGAACCAATACCTAAGGAAGAAACAACCCCAACAGGTATCTTATAAATAGAAAGGGTATCTGAACCCTCGCCCATAGCAACCGTGATAGCCACCACCTTCACCATCTCAACAACCACCTCAGCAAGAGAACACCTCAAGGTTAGAGAATCTCATGACCAAATTTATATCTACTACTGAGAAGAAGTTCCAAAATCAGGAAGCTTCAATTCAAGGCATAGAAAACAAAATTGGCCAATTGGAAAACCAACTCTCAAGATGGCAACCTGGTACACTACCGGGTAACACTGAGAAGAACCCGAGGGAGGAGGCTCATGCTATTATGCTACAAAGTGGAATGGAGCTCCAACAGCACCAACCAGCACAGCCAGGCATATCCACACCCCCTCTTGATAAATAAGGTACAAATCCTTTGAGCATGCCTTACCGTCTTCATCCCCTCATTAAAAATACCATTGAAGGAGGACTTGAAAAATAAATAAAAAGAGGTTGTCAAACCCTTTGAGCATGCCTTACCCTTCATAGAGAGATTGAAGTAGAGAAAGTTGGACCAATAGTTCAGAAAATTCATGGATGTGTTTAAGAAGATGCACATAAATATACCTTTTACAGAGGAACTAATGAAGATACCCACTTATGCCAAATTCATGATGGAAATACCATCCAACAGAAGAAATATGGAGGATCTGGGCACCATTTCCCTAACCAAGGAGTGTTCTATAGTCGTTCATCATTAGATTACTCCCAAAATCCAGGATCCAGGAAGCTTTACTATTTGATGTACTATTGGAACATGTGAGTTTGGGAAGTCCCTCTATGACTTAGGGTCCAGTGTGAACCTCATGCCCCTCAATGTTTTAAAAATCCTAGGGCTCAACGATTTGAAGCCTACTCGAGTAGCCCTTCAACATGCTGACTGATCCATCAAATATCTAAAGGGGATACTAATGGACGTTTTGGTCAAGGTGGGTAGGCTAATCCTCCCTATATATTTCATAATCCTTTATTTGGAGGATTACCATGAGGAACCTTTCATCTTGGGAAGGCCCTTCGTAGAAACATGGAAGGTACTGGTCGATGTGCACCAAGGGGAGATAATTTTCCGGGCAGGAGACGAGAGAGTATCCTACAATGTTCTCAAGGTCGACATGTAACGACCCACAGTTTTTAAATGGGAATTACCTTCTTATATTTATGTCATAAAATCTCATGAAAGAACAACATAATGAACTACTAAGTTATAAGTGACCTTTAAACACAATTTTGTAACTTCTGTGTTTGGAATTTCGAAAATCTGATATACACGGTTGTAATCGGTATGTTATTTGGAGTCCGATCATAAAAAACTATTTATAAGTGAATAGTAACCTACCCTAATGAATAGTAAAATACCCTTATGAATAGTGATATACCCTTATGAATAGTAACCTCACCTATGATAGTATGAGAATAATATTGAAGTTGAAAGTACGCCATACCTATATTTTAGAATAAGTTAATGAATGTATTAAAACTGGTTTTTGATAATAAATAATGATTTTAATTAAATATTAAAATAATCATATTTAGAAAATTATTTTTGAAAAATGGACTTCATTTTTGTATTCTACACGTCGAAAAATGGGTAGGTTAAATTTGTTGGGATTTTTCCGAAATACATGAAATTTTGATGAATAGTGAAATATGATAATTCACAAAATAAACAAAATACATTAATTATGAAGTCATGATGATTTTCTGATGATGTAATCCAAATTGGTTCGGATTCACATGCTAAATTTACTATTTTTGGTCAAGGAACCATCACTATTAGTTTTCTTGAGGGAAATTAATAAACTATTGAATAAACTATTGGGAAAACCCTCTCCTCCCTCACTATAAATACCCCCTCTCATTACCTATTTTCCTCACGCCTATCAAGCGTTTTTCCTAGACAACATTCTTCCCAAATACCCTCCCAAACTCCTTCCCCACGTCCAAGGATTTCTGGTATTTCCAAAAGGCCAAAATCAAATCCCCTAAGAGGAGTCTCAAAGAGAGGAGATCAAAGGGTACGAACCCTCTTTCATTTTCAAGTGTTTTGTTTTCATTTTCTTTATTTTCTTATTCCCTTTTCCCCTTCCCTTATCCAAAAGGCATGAAAGATCCAGAATATCATATATTATGGATGATAATCATGTTTATGGACAATTTCAATCATCATGCTTCTCCTCGTCTCCCTCACCTTCTAGAATTAAAACATCGTCCGTGATGTGTCAAATTACCGACATCATGGATAATGTGTTTTCTAATTCTTTTATCATTTTGTTTCTGGTCAGAAAACCATTTATGTTATGGTTGAACCAGATTATCATATATTTTATATGACCTATTTAAGGTTATGTAATCCTCATACACTCATGATATAAAACAATAATACAAAACAATTCAATTATAGGCAAAATCGTTAAAATTAATTCAAGTGTTTATCATTAATGTTTAATGTAAAGGTTCTCTTTCACTCTAATTAACCAAATGAATTTTGTAACCATGTAACATACTAGATTTCCACTAATTTTATATAACTTCAATTCTAGAAAACCACTTTCATCTTACAATTTATTTGAACCTAAATACAATTGAACCGATCATTAAAACAAATGAAACAAACGGACCCGAAAAATGAAATTGAACATTGTAATCAATAAAAATGGGTATAAATAAACTAAAAAGGTTATAGTGAATCTTTTAAATTTATATAAGGTTTTGTAACTATTGATTAATAAACCTAATTTGACTATTCAGGTCATTAATATCAAGTGGAAAACACCAACAGATTGTGTGCCCATTTCATTCCTTGGGTACTATTATGTTTATGTATGATTGATTATGTGAGATTATTTATGTGGAAAGCACATACATGAATAAGATTAGATGGGTGCACCTAGACAACGCTCCAATTAATTGGGTAAAGTTAATGTCTCTTGAGAAGATTATGGGAAAATGGTCCGGGCGGTTAGCCTTGGCTTGTGCTGCTATGGGAAACGAGATTGGCAGTTAGCCTTGACTCGTACTAAAGTCATCTTTAAAGTTTCTTCCACCTCTCTACGAAACTATGCTTATATAATCTCATGCTTATATGATACCATGCTTATTTTATTCCATGTTTTTATGATCCCATGTTTATATGTTATGATTCCATATGTTCCATGCTTCCAATATCATTAGGTCAAGCCTTCTAATTCATGTTCTTAAAGTTTATTCTTATGTTCTTTCCCTTACTGGGATTTTTAGCTCATCCCTTTGTTCATGTGTTCCCCAAGGTACCCTATGCGGATGTAAGAGCTCAAGGGAAGTTAGGAGCTCTTTATGGAGATTAAATAAAGAAGTATTTTAGACCTATGTTATTGGTGTTATGTACCTAGTTTCCAAAGACACTAGACTTAACGATCCTTGGATTGTACTCTGATATATAATTAAGCTTAAAATCATGTATTGTTATGTGTAATTGGTTAGGGTCTATATAGTTGGTATCAGAGGATGGTTTAGTTATTTTTGGAGATTAGGAATAGAGCACCTTAGTGAGAACCTTAAGGATGAGATTAAGTATTAGAAAACATTACCAAGTTTTGGTGAGTATTGAGTAAGTGGTTTATCAAGAAAATAAATCCCTGTCTGGATACGAGCAGGTAGAGGCGGCTCTGATACAGATGTATCTTAGGGGTAAACCCCGGAAACACTACTTTGAGCTAGACTCGAACAGGAACTGGTGCACGATAATGGGCCTTGCTTCACTCTGGGTTACGACACTCTCAGGGGATATGCTTTGGAAGATTCAAGAGCATAGTACAAATCATTATTAAGGTAAAAGACCATAAGAATATAATTTAAGAAATAGATTGAGGATAACCTAGATATAAACCTAAGTAATCACAAGTTAAGACACACTTCTTCCTTATAAGTTTATAATTTTATTTTCAAAGTTCCCTTTTTATTCTCAATAGCTAAGTATTCAAGACCTCTAATTATACATTATTTTTCTTAGCTAATAGAGGGAAATAGAAGAACACATTCAAACAACCAATGTGATAGGAAATGTGATGATTTCCCTAATGATATGCCTGATGTGATGGAAGCGGGTTCTCAAAACATCATGGAAGTACTTACTCAACTGGCTCGAGTTATGAATAATAACCTGAATCAGGTGGAATGTCCTCCTCCTCTAAGGAAATAGAAAGTTTCCATGGAATAATTCATGCAAAAAAGGCCTCCCATTTTTAGCGGATCTTCTGATTCCCTCCTCACAAAACAGTGGATTAACTCCATTGAAAAGATATTCTCCGTCCTCCAGTGCTCGGAAGAAGAGAAGGTGGTACTGGTCGTCTATCATTTTGATGGGGAAGCTGATCAGTGGTGGAAGCTGATCAAGAATACAAAGTCCCAAGAGGAAATCGATTCCATAGATTGGGAGGAATTTAACAAGAT
This sequence comes from Viscum album, assembly GCA_963277665.1. Taxonomy (NCBI): domain Eukaryota; kingdom Viridiplantae; phylum Streptophyta; class Magnoliopsida; order Santalales; family Viscaceae; genus Viscum; species Viscum album. Next base: position 62,171 of record CAUJRU010000625.1, read on the forward strand.
GTTTTTCAACAAATATTTTCCTCGAAACCTCCATCTCAAGATGGAAAGAGAGTTCCTCGGACTCAAGCAGAAGGAAGATAAGTCCATCGGGGCGTATTAAGAAAACATTACAATGCTTGCAAGGTACACCTCTAGCTTTTTCATGAACACTGAAAGCAAAGTGGATCGCTTCTTTAGTGGACTAAAGTTGAGTCTATGAAATGCATTGGCAATTCAAGACTATGACAGTTATGAGGACATTGTCCGTTGTGACCTCAAGGTAGAAATAGAGATTGGAGACTCTCAGTGGTCTCATGGTCCCAATGACATGAATTGGAAAATGGAAAACAACATGGGTGTTCCATCAAAAAAATCCCATGATGGAAAGAATCCCAACATTCCCCTTTTCAAAAATTGTGGGAAGAAGCATCCTGGTAACTGTCTGAAGGGAACCAAGAATTGCTTCAAATGCTGAAAGTTTGGTCATCTTGACAAGAACTGCCGAAGGGATATGAAAACCCTGCTAATGTTGAAGAATAAAGGAAGGTTCAGATCAACACTAAGCCTGTGGTGCAGTGTTATAACTGCAAGGAGCTTGGGAATTATGCAAACAATTTCCCTAAGCCGAGGGTTGTCGGAGGCAATCAGAAACAACCTCCAAGGCAATAAGGAATGGCTTAAGCTATCACTACTGCTGAGTTGGAACCATAAAACGATGTGGTGACAAGTATTCTTGTTAATCATTCAAGAATAGCGAATGTACTATTTGATTATGGTTCTACGCATTCTTTCATATCTTGAAAGTTTACTAGAACTATTCAAACACCAACTCAAAATTTAGAGGAAAATTTATCTATGAGAACAGAGAATGGGGAAATTATTACATCCATGGTTTATAAATCCTCCCCAATTAATTTTTGTGGACTGAACCTCCTTGAAAATCTTGTCATACTTCCTTTAGTGTAATTTGATTCTATCTTGGGCATGGATTGGCTATCTTTGTACAAGGCCAACATCAATAGCTAGGAAAGGGAGATTACTCTTCACATCCCGAAGCATCCTCTGATTCATTACAAGTGCAAGGAGGAAGATGAATATCCTTTCGAATCATCGTCTCAAGTGTGAATATTTCTTCCTTTTGAGCATGCATATCTATCTCAAATGATTGAGACGAAGTAGAGAATCATGAATGAAGACATACCCATCATGAGGTATTACACTTGTGTATTCCCTGAAGAGTTTCCTGGTGTTCCACCTGACCGAGAGGTTGAGTTCTCAATTGGAATTATCTCTGGATCTCTTCCAATCTCAAAGACAACTTATAGAATGGCCACCGTAGAGATAGAAGAGCGGAAGAAGTAGTTACAGGAGAATATGGAAAAGGGTTTTATATGACTGAGTGCTTCACCGTGGGGTGCTCCAATCCTCTTTGTCAAGAAGAAGAATGGAACAATGCACCTCTGCATTGATTATTGTGAGATCAATAAAATCACAATAAATAAAAATTATCCCCTTCCACAGATAGATGACTTGTTCGATCAGCTATGTGGGTCCAGTTATTTCTCTAAGGTGGACCTTCGGTCAGGATATCACCAACTAATTGTGAGGAAGAAAGATATTCCCAAGACTACCTTTCAAACAAGGTATGAACACTATGGGTTCATAGTGATGCCCGTTGGACTCACTAATGATCTAGAAATTTTCATTGATTTAATGAATAGAGTCTTTAGAGATTACCTCGACAAATTTGTGGTAGTTTTTATTGATGATATTCTGATATACTCTAAGAGCAAGGAGAAACATGAAGAGCATTTGGAAACTGTGTTAAAGACTTTGTGAAGGGAGATTTGTATGAAAAGTACAGTAAATGTGAATTCTGGATGGAGGAAGTATCATGATTGGGGCATGTTATCACCAGAAAAGGGATATATGTGGACCCTTCCAAGACGAAGGAAATTGAAGAGTGGCCCAGACCAACTTCTGTAATGGAGATCGGAAGTGTTTTGGGTCTAGCTGGGTATTATCGACGATTCGTGAAGAAATTTTCACGATTTTCAAACCCAATGACCAGGCTGACATGGAAGGGATTAATGTTTTTCTAGACACAAGAGTGTGAAGACTGTTTCAAGGAGTTGAAAAAGAGTCTTATCACTGAGCTAGTACTCACACTCCCTACTAGTGGGGAACTCTTTGTGGTGTATAGTGATGCTTAAAAGAAGGGATTAGGCTGTGTGATGATGCAAAATGATAAATTGATATCCTATGCCTCAAGGAATCTGAAAATACATGAGAAAAACTACCCAATGCAAGATCTGGAGTTAGCGGCTGTGATCTTTGCCTTGAAAATATGGCGGCATTACCTATATGGGAAAAAATGTGAGATAAATACGGACCACAAGAGTCTCAAATATATATTCACACATAAAGAGCATAATATTATCCAACTAATATGGATAGAGATCATCAAGGATTATGATTGCTCAATCCACTACCAGCCTGGTAAGGCAAACAAGGTGGAGGATGCTCTAAGTAGAAATGATCCTGCATCTTTATCAATGATGAGGATAGAAAATGATCCAATCTTCTTAGATTTGAAAAGGATAGACCTAGGAACCATTAAGGGAGGAACATCATCAATCCTTTCTTAAATGATTTCTCAACCATCCCTCATGGAGAAAATAAATGTTGCACAAAGAAAGGATGTGAAAATTCAGAAAAGGGTGGATGCTGTTAAAAATGGGAAATCCTCCGATTTCAAAATTGATGAGGAAGGAGTTGTAATATTTGGGACACGATTATGTGTACCATCTGATCCAGAGATAAAGAAAGTGCTATTGAATGATACATATAGCTCGAACTTCTCTATCAATCCTGGGAGTACCAAAATGTACCGTGATCTCCGAGAACACTTCTGATGGGATAACATGAAGAAAGAGATTGCAGAATATATATCAAGGTGCTTGGTATGTCAGTAAGTTAAAGTTGAGCAAAAAAAGTCCAAATGTATGATGTAGACATTGCCTATAACCATGTAGAAATGGGAAAATGTTACTATGGACTTTGTCATGGGTCTCCCGAATATGTAGATGGGAAATAATGCGATATGGGTTGTGGTTGAACGACTCACCAAGACATACCATTTCATCGCTATTCGGGAAGATCTTTCGCTTGAACAACTTGCAAAGTTATATGTGAAGGAAGTGGTGAGACTGCATGGTGTTCCACTCTCAATTTTCTCTAACCGTCATCCATGGTTCACATCTAAATTCTATAGGAGCCTTCAACATTCTTTTGAGTACTGAATTAAATTTTAGCATGGCCTATCACCCCCAAACTGATGTCCAGTCTGAAAGAACTATTTCAGATGCTTGAAGATATTCTTAGAGCCTACTCTATAGAATTTAATGGTGGATGAGATCAGCATCTCCCATTAGTTGAGTTCTCATACAACAATAGCTTTTAATCGAGTATTCAAATGTCTCTATGTGAAGCTCTCTATGGAAATCGATGTAGAACTCCAACCTGTTGAGATAAATTTGGAGAAAGAAAGCTACTTGGACCCGATCATGTTCAAGAGATGATAGAGAAGGTTCTAGACATCCAGAAACACATCAATGCTGCTCAATTTCGAAAAAAGAGCTATGCTGACAACCGTCGAAGGGAATAGGAGTTCAAAGTTGGAGATAAAGTCTTCCTTCAAATATCTCCAGGGAAGAGAGTCATGTGATTCGAGAAGAAAGGGAAGCTGTACCCAAGGTATATTGGCCCCTTTGAGATCCTTGAACCCATAAGAGCCGTGGCCTATCGGCTTTCACATCCACCGAATATGGATCGAGTTCATGATTTTTTTCATGTATCACTCTTGAGGAATTACATACCTGATCCCTCACATGTACTAAACTCAAAGGTGGTGCAGCTGGAAGATGATCTCTCCTATGAGGAGCATCCAGTAAAGATTCTGGATTAGAGAGATAAGGTTCTACGCAACAGGACAATCCATCTTTTCAATGTTTTGTGGAAGAACCATATGTCTGAGGAAGCAAAATGGGAATTGGAGGAAGCAATGAAGGAAAATTACCTGCACCTGTTTTTGGATTAGTTTGTAAAATGAAATTTCGAGGGCAAAATTTCATAAGGGGGGGAGAATGTAACGACCCAAAGTTTTTAAATGGAAATTCCCTTATTATATTTATGTCATAAAATCTCATGAAAGCACAACATAATGAACTACTATGTGAAAAGTGACATTTAAACATAATTTTATCACTTCTGTGTTTGGAATTTCAAAAATCCGATATACACGGTTGTAATCAGTAAGTTATTTGGAGTCTGATAAGAAAAACATAATTATTGCAGAATAGTATCCTACACTAATGAATAGTTAAACACCCTTATGAATAGTGATATACCCTAATGAATAGTATCCTCACCTATGATAGTATAAAAATAATATTGAAGAAGAAAGTACGACATACCTATATTTTAGAATAAGTTAATGAATGTATTAAAACTGGTTTTTGATAATAATTAATGATTTCAATTAAATATTAAAATAATCATATTTAGAAAATTATTTTTGAAAAATGGACTTCATTTTTGGATTCTACACATTGAAAAATGGTCAGGGTAAATTTTTGGGATTTTTCTGAAATATTTGAAATTTTGAGGAATAGTGAAATACGATAATTCACAAAATAAGAAAAATACATTAATTATAAATTCATGATGATGTTCTACTGATGTAAGACCAATTGGTTCGGATTCACATGATAAATTTACTATTTTTGGTCAAGGAATCATCACAATTCCATATCATTCGAGAAATTAATAAACTATTGAATAAACAATTGGGAAAACCCTCTCCTCCATCACTATAAATACCCACTCTCCTTACCGCTTCTCCTTACACCTCTCAAGACTTTTTCCTAGCCAAAATTATGCCCAAATACCCTCCCAAGCTCCTTCCCGACGTCCAAGTCTTTCTGGTCTTTCCAAAATACCAAAATCAAATCCCCTAAGAGGAGTCTCAATGAGAAGAGATCAAAGTGTAAGAATCCTCTTTCGTTTTCAAGTGTTTTGTTTTCATTTTCTTTCTTTTCTTATACCCTATTCCAATTCCCTTTTACAAGAGGAATTAAAACTCTAGAATCTCATATATTCTGGATTCTGATCATGTTTATGGAAAATTTAAAGCATCAAGATTCTCCTCCTCACCCTCACATTCTAGAATTAAAACATCATCCGTGATGTGTCAAATTACCGACATCATGGATAATGTGTTTTAAAATTCTTTTATAATTTTGTTTCTGGTCCTGAAACAATTTATGTTATGGTTGAACCAGATTATTATATATTTTATATGTCCTATTTAAGGTTTTTTAATCCTCATACACTCATGATATAAAACAATAACAGAAAACAAGTCAATTACGAGCAAAATCATTAAAATTAATTCAAGTGTTTATCATTAAGGTTTAATGTAAAGGTTATCTTTCACTGTAATTAACCAAATGAATTTTCCAACCATGGAACCTACTGACTTTCCAATAATGTTATATAACCTCAATTCTGGACAACCACTTTCATCTTACTATTTATTTGAACCTAAATACAATTGAACCGATCATTAAAACAAATGAAACAAACGGACTCGAACAATTAAATTGAACCTTGTACACAATCAAAATGGGTATAAATGAACTTAAAAATATTATAATGAATCTTTTAAATTTAGAGAAGGTTCTGGAACTATTGATTAATAAACCTAATTTGACTATTCAAGTCATTAATATCAAGTGGAGAACACCAACGGACCTAAGGTAAGGGATCCTCTCAATTTCACCCTTATTCAAGATTGCTCACTATGTTAGGACATGTTGTGTGTAATTATTAATTATGGAGTGTGATTTTTTACCTCCCCCATACTTCCCTATTAATGTATAAGTTATGATAATTCCCTTTCCTCTCTCACTAAGTTCCCTCAAGTACTCCTGATACCATGCCGAAAATACGTAAAGAATTCTACCCGAACCTCTTTTATTCCTTCGGGTTGTCTTATCTACCTTTCTACCAAAATGATGTTATCTTATATTTTCTTGTGCATACTCTAAATGTTGTGTAAATCTCCCAAGTTTATTTATCAAGACTCTTTTATCACCCTCTTTTAGTGATATTCATGCTTTTAAGTGATTCTCTCCTCATTACTTCCTGAAAAGTGAACCCGTTTTAATGGAACTTTCCAAATTATTTCTGATTATCAAGTGTACTCTATACTATATTTTTAGTCACCTTTGTCTTTATAAAATCACTCTTCTTATTATGAAAAACCTCCTGGTTTAGATCTGGTTTTATAAAAAAATTATGCCGCTTTACTTTTTATGATATATTCGATGTTTTCTTAAACCGCACTAAAATGTTTTGACTCAAAGATTTATAAAAAATATATTTTTACATTTTATCACTTCAGTTAGTTATCTCTTGTTATGATTTATTCCTTTATATATTATTAATGTCTATTTAGGATTTAAATCTTTTCTTTCTTGGATGCTTTTATGTTACGTCCCTTTTTATTATTCTTCATGAAGTGATTGTGTGCCAATTTCTTTCCTTGGGTACTCTTATGTTTATGTATGACTGATTATGTGAGATTCTTTATGTGGAAATAATATACATGAATAATCTTAGATGGGTGCTCTAAGATAGATCTCCAATGCATTGGGTAATGTTAATGCCTCATGAGAAGATTATGGGAAAACGGTCCGGGCGGTTTTCCTTGGCTTGTGCTACTATGGGAAATGAGATTTGGCGGTTAGCCTTGACTCATAATAAAGTCATGTTTAAAGTTGTTGAAACCTCTCTATGAAACCATGCTTATATAATCTAATACTTATATGATCTAATTCTTATTTTATTCCATGTTTTTACGATCCCATGTTTATATGTTATGATTCTATATGTTCCATGCTTCCAATATCATTATGTCAAGCCTTATAATTCATGTGCTTAAAGTTTATTCTTATGTTCTTTCCCTTACTGGGATTTTCAGCTCATCCCTTTGTTCATGTGTTCCCTAGGGTACCCTATGTGGATGTAAGAGCTCAAGAGAAGTTAGGATATCTTTATAGAGATTTAATAAAGAAGTTTTTTTAGCCCCATGTTATCGGTGTTATGTACCTAGTTTCCAAACACACTAGACATAATGATCCTTGGTTTGTACTATGATGTATAATTAAGCTTAAAATCATGTATTGTTATGTGTAAAAGGTTAGGGTCTCTATATGAAAAGAACACATCATTATCTGAGCATGAGAGATTTTATGCAATAACCACCATGGATGATCGCTTAAGCACAACAGAGGATGATATGGTATGTTTTTTGACCTCATATAACTTTATCATTACAGACATTCTATTTTGGGAATAGCTAGAATACCTATAATACCTAGAAGGATAGGATGGCCAATAATGGAAACATGTATTTGTTCCCGATATTCTAGAATTGGACAAGGTGAAACTAGTTGGGCCTTAGATTTTGAAGGCGCCTGAACTATAACTGAAGCCTCTTCCATCTTCTCTAAAGTATGAGTATTTGGGAGACCATCAAACATTTCCTATCATAATTAAGGATGAACTATCACAAGAGCAGAAATTTGCACTTTTTCAGGTTCTGAAACAGCGGAATCACTCTATTGGGTGGACAATCACTGATTTTAAGGGCATCAGCCCTAACATTTTCACCCACAAAGTGCTACTTGAAGAAGGTGCTAGGAAATCTCGGCAACCACAGTGGCACCCGAATCCCCCCATGAAGGAAGTTGTAAAGAAAGAGGTGATCAAAATTTTAAATTCATGCATCATCTATCCCATCTTGGATAGTCTGTGGCTGAGTCCCTTACAAGTGGTACCCAAAAGGGGGTGTATCACTGTGGTATAAAATGATAGAAACGAGCTCATCCCCACTCACACTGTCACGGGCTGGAAATTCTATGTCGACTACCAGAAGTTGAATGATGTGATGAGGAAGGATCATTTCCCATGCCATTCATGGATAAAATGATTGAGATACTAGTAGAGCACAACTTCTATTACTTACTCTATGGCTATTGTTACTATAACAAGATTTCTATTGCTCCAGAGGATCAATAGAAGAGCACATTCACATGCCCCTAGGGTACGTTTACTTACCAAAGGATGTATTTTGTAATGTGAAATTCCCTCACCGCCTTTTAGTGTTATATGATAGCTATTTTCCATGACATGGCGGAATAGATCCTAGACATATTCATGGATGATTTTTCTATTTATCGAAAATCATTCACCACTTGTTTGCGGCAGCTCGAGCTAGTTATGAAAAGATGTGAGAACACTAACCCAGTTCTGAACTGGGAGATGTGTCATTTATGGTTCAAATAGGCATCATCCTTGTCCACATAATTTCATAAAAAGGTAAAATATTTGGATATGACAAAGATTGAAGTCATTTCATGACTATATATTTAGACTTTTTTCAGATCCATCTGTAGTATCTTGGGCCTTGCCGGTTTCTACACGTGGTTTGTCCACGACTTCTCAAAAATATCCCAGCCTCTCTCCAATCATCTAACCAAGGATTACATATTTGAGTTCAATGAGACATGTGCCATATCTTTTGAACACCTAAAGAAGAGCTTGGTATAATATCCAATGATGATTTCTCCCAACTGGGAGGAACAATTTGAGGTGACTTACGATGCCAGTGACTACACAGTGGGAGCAGTCTTGGGCCAGTGGCATGACCGAATATTAAGACCTATATATTATGCCAGCAGGACGCTCAACTAGGAAAACATAAACTACACCATTATAGAGAAATAGATTCTTTCATGGTTTTTTTGTGTTTGATAGGTTCTGTTCTTACTTAGTGTTGTATAAAGTTATTTTTTATACTTACCATGCAGCACTAAAGTACCTACTGAACAAGAATGATACAGAGCCCCGATTGATCTGTTGGGTACTCCTCTTATAAGAATTTGATATGAAGATTCAAGATAAGAAAAGGAGTGAGAACATTGTTTCTTACCGTCTCTCCTTCCTAGAGTTACATCATTTAGAGAATGGGGGAGATCAGAAAATCAAGGAGGATTTCCCTGATGAGCACCGATTTTCATTCAACTAATCACCTAGACCATGGTATGCTAATATTTTTAATTTTCTGGTTACAGGTGTCATTCACCTTGACCTCTCCTTCCAATAAAAGAAAGAGATTTTTCTCTGATGTGAAGAGGTACTTCTGGGAAGATCCTCAGCTATTCCGATCTTGTGGTGATGGGGGATCCGCCGTTGCTTCTAGGAAAATTATGTTCATGGTATCCTGGAGTTCTGTCACGCCTCACCAGTTGGGGGACATCATGTCCCTAACCGTAGGGTCACATATATCCTACAATCTGGTTTTTTCTATCCCACCTTGCATAAAGATGCTCGAGCCTTTTTTTCCTATTGTGATCGATGCAAGAGGACTGGTAACATGGGAAATAGAGTTGAGATGCCCCAGCACCCCATCCTGGAGGTCGAGATCTTCGACGTCTGGGGTATATATTTCATGGGTCCCTTTCCCCTATCCTTTGGAAACACATACATCCTAGTCTGCATTGACTACGTCTCCAAGTGGGTTAAAGACTCTTCTACATCACACGACACGACCAAGGTAGTCATGACATTTTTAAAGAAACATATTTTAGCTGGTTCAATATTCTCCGAGTACCGATCAACGATAGAGGGACCCACTTCGACAACACACTGATGAGAGGAATACTGTCGAAGTACAGAGTAAAGCATTAAATGGGGACACCATATCATCCCCAGTCCAGTGGACAAGTAGAGATATCCAACCATGCGCTCAAGTAGATCTTGGAGGAAATGGTGAACACTTTGATGAAAGACTGGTCCATGAAGTTAGATGATGCTCTGTGGGGAAATCAAACTGCATTCAAAACACCACTAGGAATGTCCCCATTCCTCCTCATCTATGGAAAGTCATGCCATCTACCAGTAGAGTTGAAACACAAAGCATATTGGGCTGTCCAGGCCCAAAATTTTGATCATATGGCAGGAGAAGAGAAGAGAAAGTTCCAACTGTCAGAACTTGATGAAATCAGATTAGAGGCCTATGATAATGCCAAGCTGTACGAAGAGAGAATGAGAGCAATTCATGATTGGATGATTTCACGAAAACATTTCAAACCTAGTGATTAGTTACTTCTCTTTAACTCTCATCTCCGATTATTCCAGGGGATGTTAAAATCACGATGGATGAGACCATTCCATGTTATAAGCGTATTCCATCATGGAGCGGTAGAAATTTCTGGAGAGGATGGTAAACCATTCAAGGTGAAAGAACAACAGCTGAAGGCTTACGATCACATTATTGACATGGTGGGAACATTTTCCACCATACAACTCAGGTAAGATGTGGTAAGTCTGTCAGGTCAACGACCTAAAACAAAGGCGCTTCCTAGGAGACAACCCAGCGGATACACACCGTGTACCACCTATATTCATGGCATGTACTTTTTTCATTTCATTTATTTTATAACTGTTATAAATATATATTTTAACTAAGAAATAAACATGGATGATTCTAGTGCCGATGGTAAGGTCCCTAGAGTTTATCTGATCCATCACCGGTTCGAATCCTCCGGACCTACCTTCAGCACATGATTCCTTCTTTTTATCTGTGTATTTTCTTACAAAGGATGTGTAGTATTTCATATATATAATGCCCCGACCCCAGTTACCCAGAGTTGGTGCATTATTTTATTACATTGGCATGATTACAAGGAATCAAGTCCCGAAGGACCGATCAGTTTAGTAGTCTTGGAAAAATAGTTCACATACATGAATGTAACATTTGTACCTTAAGACGTACAAAACAACATAAATAATCATTATGAACACCATTATTCTATTGGCTTAACCCTGTATATCAATCACATTACACTTCTTGGAATCCTGGGAAAAATAAAACGTAGAAAGGGGTGAGCTCAAATTCTCAGTAAGGGTAAGCAATATAGTAGAAACTTTCATAAATAAGCATAAACATTTAAGGCAATGTATAAAACTAAAACAAAAGCCTTTTAAACATGAACTTCAGCATAATATGGCAGAAATAAATTGAAATAATTCCATTTACTTATTCACATGGATATTCTACTAATAAAATAATCACGTGAAATATCACTAAACACTTTCATAATGATGGAATTCATGATGCCGAACTTTAATTCCTGTGTCGAGGCCTCGTGCCAAGACCTAAGGGATAACTATAACCAGAACCCAACCCGGAGAGCCTCTATAACCGGACTCCATCCCGGAGTGCCTCTAATAACCGGACACGAACCCAGAGTGCCTCTAATAACCGGACACCAACCCGGAGTGCCTCTAATAACCGGACACCAACCCGGGGTGCCTCTAATAACCGGACACCAACCCGGAGTGCCTCTAATAACCGAACACCAACTCGGAGTGCCTCTAATAATCAGACACCAACCCTAAGTGCTTCTAATAATCGGACACCAACCCGGAGTGCCTCTAATAATCGGACACTAACCCGGAGTGCCTCTAATAACCGGACACCAACCCAGAGGGCTTACTTTTACCGGTCCCCAACCCGACACATACTAGTCCAACACATTCATCTTATGAAGAGGATGAAATATAACATAAACATTCGTATTAAAACAAAATTTCAAAACTTTAATCATAAACCATTAATGGCATAAAAATAACTCATCCATAGTCAAAAATATCACAAAAACTTAAATAAAATATGGATGATTTGTATCATAATCAATCAACTTGAAACAAGTTTAAAATTTATCAAAGGATGTTGACATAGATGAAATAAATACTATTTGAGAGAAATATCTTTTTTTTGAAATCATTTAAAAGTTGCATAATTATAGTGAAAACCTTTATTTTGAAAATATCTTAATAAGCTTGTGAAGGAAGCTTCAAAGGTGTAATAACAGTGGAGAATAACCGTAACCACCGTATAAGTTAAAAAAAGACATTCTTACCTTAATTTTGTCAAAAGGTTAAAAAGGACCTTGTTTGGAAAATGACGGAAAGATTCCTTTATAAACCTCTTATAAAAAGTCAAACAAGGGTATAAATGTCTTTAACCCATATTCTTTTAAATAGTAAAAATGTTTTGAAATACATTTTTAAGAAATATGGATGTGGATGATAAAGAGATCCCAGTAGATTATTACGTATATACAACCTCAGATAATGAAGAGATTGCGAAATAAACCCTTACCAATTTGGTAACTTATGAAATGTACAACCCATGAAAGAGGTATCATACAATGAATATGTAAATACACATAAATTAAAGTTTATTACACAAAGAATATAATTATGGGAAGTACATACACCACACAAAAGGTAATGGTGGCAATATGGCATGAATCTTACGGGAATAAGGTGTGAGATGAAAACCCCCTACCTTGCACTTTCCTTTAGTCGAGGGTACATTTAACCTTCTGTACGAAGATCATAGTATGTTATTAAATTATACCAGAACCATATTAATATTTATGATATCATACTTGATTCATTTAAGACTTTATATTACCCATTTAATAATAATTTCCATGTTAAGTTAACATTTCGGGTAATAATAACTTTCTTTATCGTACGTGTTTTAACTTGTCACTCTTGGTTGTATCACATAGATCATGATTTAAATACTTCTAAAATATAAAACATGATAAATATATTATATATATTTAGAATAAAAATATTTATAATAGACATATATATGAAATGTAAAACACCGTTTATGGACACGGTAGTCTGTATGTACGCATAAACGTTGTTTCTGTTTTCATATAGTATTGAACTAAAGTAGGTGAATAAGATATATGTATGTACATAAATCCTTATATATATATATATATATCTCCAGTAGCATTATTATGTCATATATTACATACTTATTAGTAATATATATTTTTATAATCGTCGATTAATGGTGAACTTGGAAATGAATCTCATCGCTTCGTGGAGACACTAATCTGTACATACGCACGAGTGAAAATATCATTATTTTGATATTAAAATAATATATAATTGGACGTTATATCATATATACAGAATCATTATCATGTTATATTTATTATTTACATGAATTAAAAATCATTATTATACACATCCCAATAATAGTATATTGAATAACAATTACACCACGACGCGGAGACGGTAAGCCGTACGTACGCACATATAGTGACATGACATTCAAAGGATGGATAGAATACTGAATATGGTTATACCATATTTATTATAATATTACAGTATATTGTAGATACTGGATTCATTATTTTATAATGGTAATAACAAAGAAATGAGAAGTGGAAGAAGAAAGGAACGTGAAAAAGGGTGGTGAAATCATTACCTCTTCTTCGGGTTCTTCCTTTTGATTTGATCAAAAGGGCTACTTAGGATGGATTTATGACTAAAGGAAGGCCTCTAGGATGAAGTTATGGAAGTTGAGAGAGTATTTTGGCAGAGTTTGGCCGACCCAAAAGGCTTTGAAGTTGTGAAGAATTGGTTAGAAGTTGGGTCCTTTTATAAGGGGGAGGAGGGGCTCTTTAGGAAAAACTAAAATTATTAATTTATAATAAATTCATATTAGGTTTATAATGGTTCCAAAGTGTATTATTTAAATTTTAAGATGATTATGGGTCGAAAACCACTCAAACAATAGGTTTTAGACAGGTTTGGGTCACTATATTAACCTTATCTTTTAGTTTTAACTCTTATATAATTAGTTTAACAATTACCATGTCACTTTGTATTTTTATATTATATAGTTAATAAACTTACTATATACATCCAAACGACCCCCAAGTGGTCTATTAATGATACATATATCATGATATAAGTCTCTTGGTAGAACCATAAATTTTTAGGAATTAAATATCAATTAATAATATAATATTTGTTTTAAAAACTCATTTATGTCAATTTTGACACTATTCAATAATTGATTTTTGTAAAACTTATACCAAAATTATTACTTCGAAAAAAGTTTATTAAATCACTCCTAACATGTAATATTAACCTATAAAATTAGTTTAATTCATAAAAAGTCTCAAATTATATTTATTTGGGTATCTACAATATCAATCTTTTAAATTTTTCACTATTATGGTAATTACTGCATCATCATTGTGTCATAAATAAATTAACTTATTTAATGTCTAAAAATTATAAATAAAATACCATTATGTAGGAAATCATTTTATATTTCTAAGGAATATTTATATTCAAAAATCCAAAAAATATAACCCTATATAAAAATTTGTTTTTCTAAAAGATATATGCTTATGTCATTTTTGTACTTATTTTAACTTAATTAAAATAAAGTGTCCCTATCACCTACAAGTGGCTCCATGGGGTCCCCAAATCGACCCAAAGATGCCCATGGTCGGACATGTATCCACCAATAAGGTTAGGACACGTTCTAGGGTAATTGTTATTATTATAATATTATTTTTTAACCCCTATTTAACGTATTTACCCTTAACCATGGTAAATAAAATATTTACCGCAGTAATTATTCAAAATGTATAAAAATAAAAGTTACCTATTTACAAAATATGAACATCCTGATTCCAAATATGGAATCCATTTTTCTAAATTCAAAACACAGAAGTGGAAGAAATTAATTTAAAATTAATTTCCGTTGTTAAAAAAAGCGTGTTTTTAAAAGATAATAACTATCAAAAGATTGACACTTGTTTATGTCCAGTTTAATTATGAAATTATGTAAAATGACCAAAATTGTATTAAATGGTAAAAATATATTCTAAATATACTTTAAAACCACTCAAATTCATAATTTATCACTAATAATTATTTTGATTAAAAGAGTTGTTTTTATATAAAATTTAGTAATTTTCACTATTCATCAAAATATTAAAGTTATCTGAAAAGTACCAAAATTTCACCTTCAGGTTAAATTCAATACTCCAAATCCAAAAATGAAGTCAATTTTGAGAGATAAAATTTCTAAAATTTTAAAAAGTAGGTATTACGATTCATAACGGCTACTTTGATTGGTCATGCTATGTGTTCGAACTCGAAGTTGCATACAACACACGCTACTGTATTATTCAAAGAGAAGCGTATCGTGGAAGCTCGAGGTGTTACATTCTCCCCTCCTTCAACAAATTTCATCCTCGCAATTTGATATTGTTCTTTGAAAATAATGGTTGAAAATATAAAATATCATTGTGGAAAAAACCAACATCGGAAATTTGGTTAATAAAATTTTAGGCTTAACAAGATGAAAAGAGAAATGAAAGGGTCACCAAAAAATTATGATCTCGTTTATGAGGACATTGGGGGTAATTATAGACATATAACTGGAGGAAAAACATAAATATTTATAGGCAGTGATTGAGGTCATAAATCACAAACAAGTTTAAAATTGAGGTCCTTAAATTCATCAATCTATGATAATTTAAAATACCATCGGTTCAACAAAACATAAGGTATTATGATAACACATTTTTGATGTTTCAAAATATCTTAGTTGAAATCCCACATTGAAAAATGTATTAATGAGGCCTCTATTTAAAATATAGAGTGGAATGTATGAAGATTACTAAAAATAACACATACTAGTGTTCCATGTAGGGAAATATGGATATGGAAGAGAAATCAAACCATAAATTATCTGATGGAGAGTGGTAGAGAACATGGCTATGAAAGGGCCAACAATCCCAAAGCCATAAATTAGTGATGATCTAAGGTACCATCTAGGAAAAAATTTTTGTTCTAAGTTCCTTTTCTTAATGTTGAGGAATTAAATTTTGAGATTGGCTAAGATCATAAGGAGATATACTTAATTTATAATTAGAGTTTTATACATTAATAAATTTCTACCAAAAACTCATCATTCACCCCAAAACATAATACAACTCAAAAATACTCTATTTATCCTAATCGTTTAGGGTTCCAAATATAATGAATTTATATTTCACATATCAGACCCTTTATTAAAGAAACTACATTATACCATCTAGGAACATCATGTAGCATAATGGTAGGTGATAAATCCCGATTTCACTATGGTTGTGGATTCGATTCCCGTAGCTTTGTCTGACACGACGGGTCGTCACACGGTCTGCGTGTTGTCCTTTTATAAAAATCAAAAAAACTAACCTTTCAAACTTAATCCATTCCAACCATTAGACTTATCCAAAATAATATTATCCAAACTCACAGTCCAAAATTTTCAAGGAAGTTAAACATAATGAGGATCCTTTTTTTCAGGTAATAACATGTGAACGCCTTCATCATATATTCTTTTACAACACCACAACATCCTGAATTACCAAAATCAACCATCTCTTATTCCAAAATCACTACGTCAATATTAGTACCATATTAAGGTTTATCTTTCCTTCAACCATGTAATTTCCAAAAAAAATTAACTCACTGTAGAGTCACTTTTCTTAGTACCATAAAATCTCAAATCCTTAATTAAATAGTATTTCAGTACAATCCTTATTTATTTCCAGAACATCATTGATACAACACTTAAATGAAATAATTCTAAAATAACAACATAAGAACACTAATTATTCCTCTTCATCTGTGGTAATATCATAACTTGATTATTATCCAATAGCATCATTTGCGGCCTAGTCTGATGACTGGGACATTGGTTCGCGTAGTGTCCAAACTCCTTGAAAATGAAGCATTGTACATTTGAAACCATTTTCTTACCCTTGCAGTCACATACTTTGTGCCCTTTTCCTCCACACTTATAACAAACTCACATTCCTTTCAGGAAAGTTCCTGGGTGATTCTTCCCACAGTTATCACATATAGGAAAATTCTTCTTTTCCCTCTTCCCTCTTCCCTTTATCCATATTTCTGTCTTCCATCCTTTTCTTCTCTTGTTTCCATTCAAAGCCATATGACTCCGAGAATTCATTACTCATCTTATCAACACATGATACTATTTCTTCATATGATGATAATACGTGGGAAACTATTACACTTCTAAATTCTGGCTTAGGACCACGAAAGATATGATCTTTCTTACTCTTTGGATCATACGTAATACGGGAGTTCACATTCCTTCTAATGGGTGCCATATCTATACAATAGCATAAACTAGTTCATTTTATGAATTGCAATGAATAATTACCAAAATTGTAAAAAACCTAACACAAATTGAAAAGTTTTTGGATATAATCCATAATCATAATTTTTTTTTCATTGAGTAAGTATATACTCATAATCCTTTCATAATGGTTTGTAAAGAAAATGAGAATTATCCTAAGCATATCCCATGGGAGTGTCGTAACCAAGAGTGAAGCAAGGCCCGTTGTCGTGCACCAGTTCCCGTTCGAGTCTAGATCAAAGCAGTGTTTTTGGGTTTTACCCCTAGGTACATCTGTAGCAGAGCTGCCTCTACCTGCTCGTATCCAGACAGGGATGTATTGCTCGGAAAACTCACAAAATCTCTACAATACCAAAATTCTAGGAAGTTATTCTATAATAATCCTCATAGTATATCTTAGGACTATGTGCTCTAATCAGAGTTTATCTAAATCTAGTTTCCAAGGTTATTGATAAACTTCCTCTGATACCAACTGTAACGCCCCGACCCCAGTTACCCAGAGTCAGTGCATTATTTTAATACATTGGCATGATTACAAGGAATCAAGTCCCAGAGGAACGATCAGTTTAGAAGACTTGGAAAAATAGATCACATACATGAATGTTACATTTTCACTTTAAGACGTACAAAACAACATAAATAATCTTTATGAACTCCATTATTCCCTTGGCTTAACCCTACATATCAATCAAATTACACTTCTTGGAATCCTGGGAAAAATAAAACATAGAAAGGGGTGAGCTCAAATGCTCAGTAAGGGTATGAAATACAACGGAAACTTTCATAAATAACCATAAACATTTAAGGCAATGTATAAAACTAAAACAAAAGCCTTTTAAACTTGAACTTCAGCATAATAAGGCAGAAATAAAATGAAATAATACCATTTAATTATTCACATTGAAATTCTACTAATTAAATAATCACATGTAATATAACTAACCACTTTCATAATATGGAATGCATGATGCCTAAATTTAATTTCTGTTTCGAGGCCTCGTGCCAAGACCTAAGGGATAACTGTAACCGGAACACAACCCGGAGAGCCTCTGTAACCGGACTCCATCCCAGAGTGACTCTAATAACCGGACACCAACCCGGAGTACCTCTAATAACCAGACACCAACCCGGAGTGCCTCTAATAACTGGACACCAATCCGAAGTGCCTCTAATAACCGGACACCAACCCGGAGTGCCTCTAATAACCAGACACCAAACCGGAGTGCCTCTAATAACCAGACACCAACCTGGAGTGCCTCTAATAACAGGACACCAACCCGGAGTGCCTCTAATAACCGGACACCAACCTGGAGTGCCTCTAATAACCGGACACCAACCCAGAGGGCTTACTTTTACCGGTCCCCAACCCGAAACATACTAGTCCAACACATTCATCTTATGAAGTGGATGAAATATAACATAAACATTCGTATTAAAAAAAGTCAAAACTTTAATCATAAACCATTAATGGCATAAAAATAAATCATCCATAGTCAAAAATTTCCCAAAACCATAAATACAATACGGATGATTTGTATCATAATAAATCAACTTGAAAAAAGTTTAAAATTTATCAAAGGATGTTGACATAGATGAAATCAATACTATTTGAGTGAAATATCTTTTGTTTGAAATCTTTTAAAAGTCGCATAATTATATAGAAAACCTTTATTTTGAAAATATCTTTATATTCTTGTGAAGGAAGCTTAAAAGGTGTAATAACGGCAGAGAATAACTGCACCTACCGTAGAAGTTACAAAAAGACATTCTTACCTTAATTTTGTCAAAAGGTTAAAAAGGACCTTGTTTGGAAAACGACGGAAAGATTCCTTTATAAACCTCTTATAAAAAGTCAAACAAGGGTATAAATGTCTTTAACCCATTTTCTTGTAAATAGTAAAATTGTTTTGAAATAAATTTTTAAGAAACATGGATGTGGATGATAAAGAGATCCCAGTAGATTATTACGTATATACAACCTCAGATAATGAAGAGATTGCGAAATAAACCCTTACCAATTTGGTAACTTATGAAATGTACAACCCATGAAAGAGGTATCATACAATGAATATGTAAATAAACATAAATTAAAGTTTATTAAACAAAGAATATAATTATGGGTAGTACATACACCACACAAAAGGTAATGGTGGCAATATGGCATGAATCTCACGGGAATAAGGAGTGAGATGAAACCCCCTTACCTTGCACTTTCTTTTAGTCAAGGGTACGTTTAACCTCCTGTATGAAGATCATAGTATGTTATTAAATTATACCAGAACCATATTAATATTTCTGATATCATACATGATTCATTTATGACTTTTTATTACCCATTTAATAATAATTTCCATGTTAAGTTAACATTTTGGGTAATAATCACTTTCTTTATCATACGGGTTTTAACTTGTCACTCTTGGTTTTATCACATAGATCATGATTTATATACTTTCAAAATATAAAAAATGATAAATATATCATATATATTTAGAATATAAATATTTATAATAGACATATATATGAAATGGAAAACACCATTTATGGAGACGGTAGTCCGTACGTACGCATAAACACTGTTTCTGTTTTCATATAGTATAGAACAGAAGTAGGTGAATAAGATATATGTAAGTACATAAATTCTTATATATATATATATATATCTCCAGTAGCATTATTATGTCATATATTACATACTTATTATTAATATATATTTTTATAATCGTCGATGAATGGTGAACTTGGGAATGAATCTCATCGCGTCGTGGAGACGGTAATCCGTACGTATGCACGAGCGAAAATATCATTCTTTTGATATTAAAATAATATATAATTGGATGTTATATCATATATACAGAATCATTATCATGTTATATTTATTATTTACACGAATTAAAAAGCATTGTTATACACATCCCAATAATAATATATTGAATAACAATTACACCACAACATGGAGATGGTAAGCCATACGTACGCACGTATGGTGACATGTCATTCAAAGGATGGATAGAATACTAAATATGGTTGTACCATATTTATAATAATATTACATTATATAGTAGATACTGGATTAATTATTTTATAATGGTAATAACAAAGAAATGAGAAGTGGAAGAAGAAAGGAACTTGAAAAAGGTTGGTGAAATCATTACCTATTCTTCGGGTTCTTCCTTTTGATTTGATCAAAAGGGCTCCTTAGGATTGCTTTCTAACTAAAGTAATGCCTCTAGGATGAAGTTAGGGAATTTGGGAGAGTATTTGGGCGGAGTTTGGCCGAACCAAAAGGCTTTGAGGGTATGAAGAATTGGTTAGAAGTTGGGTCCTTTTATAAGGGGGAGGAGGGGCTCTTTAGGAAAAACTAAAAGTATTAATTTATAATAAATTCATATTCGGTTTATAATGGCTCCAAAGTTTATTATTTAAATTTTAAGATGGGGATGGGTCTAAAACCACTCAACCAATAGGTTTTGGACAGGTTTGGGTCACTATATTAAGCTTATCTTTTATTTTTAACTATTAGTTAATTAGTTTAACAATTACCATGTCACTTTGTATTTTTATATTATATAGTTAATAAACTTACTATATACATCCATGAGACCCACAAGTGGTCCATTAATGATACCGATATCATGATATAAGTCTCCTGGCCCAATCTTATATTTTTAAAAATTTAATATCAATTAATAATATAATATTTGTTTTAAAAACTCTTTTATGTCAATTTTGACACTATTCAATAATTGATTTTTGTAAAACTCATAACAGAATGATTACTTAGAACAACGTTATTTAAATCATTCCTAACATGTCATATTAACCTAAAAAATTAGTGTAATTCATAAAAATTCTCAAATTATATTTATATGGGTATCTACAATATCAATCATTTTAATTTTTCACTATTATGGTAATTACTGCATCATCATTGTGTCATAAATAAATTAACTTATTTAATGTCTAAAAATTATAAATAAAATACAATTATGTAGGAACTCATTTTATATTTCTAATGAATATTCATAGTCGAAACTCCAACAAATATAACCCTATGTAAAAATTATTTTTCTAAAAGATATATGCTTATGTCATTTTTGTACTTATTTTAACTTAATTAAAATAAAGTGTCCCTATCACTTACAAGTGGCTCCATGGGGTCCCCAAATCGACCCAAGGATGCCCATGGTCGGAAATGTATCCACCAATAAGGTTAAGAAACGTTTTAGGGTAATTTTTATTATTATAATATTATATTTTAACCTTTATTTACTGTATTTACCCTTAACCATGATAAATAAAATATTTACCGCAGTAATTATTCAAAATGTCAAAAAATAAAAGTTAAATATTTAAACAATATGAACATTATGATTCCAAATATGGAATCCATTTTTTCAAATTCATAACACCGAAGTGACAGAAATTAATTTAAAATTATTTCCCGTTGTTAAAACAAAAAAGCGTGTTTTTAAGAGATAATAACTATCAAAAGATTGACACTTGTTTATGTTCGATTTAATTGTAAAATTATGTCAAATGACAAGAATTGTATTAAATGGTAAAAATATATTCTAAATATACTTCAAGCCCACTCAAATTCATAATTTATCACTAATAATTATTTTTATTAAAAAAGTTGTTATTAATTAAAATTTAGTAATTTTCACTATTCATCAAAATATTAAAGTTATCCGAAAAGTACCAAAATTTAACCTTAGGATAAATTTGATACTCCGAATCCAAAAATGAAGTCCATTTTGAGAGATAAAATTTATAAAATTTTAAAAAGTAGGTATTACGATTCATAATGGCTACTTTGATTGGTCGTGGTGTGTGTTAGAACTCGAAGTTGCGTACAACACACACTACTAGATTATTCAAAGAGAAGCGTACCGTGGAAGCTCGGGGTGTTACAATATATATATATATATATTTATATATATATATATTCTTATAAGAAAACCCATGGGGGGATGGATCAGTTGGCCATGATCGTAACCTAACTCCAAAAGACTGGGGTTTGAATCCTGTCAGTCACCCCATTTCCATCATTTTTCCTTTTAGTAAAACCACACAGCATGCCTTTTGATATACATCGTGGGCACCATGTTTTCCTTTTAAAACTGAAATGATTTCTCACATAAGGTAATTCATGCGGGAGAAGTCGGCCGATTGGTAGAGTCTCAACCCTGGATCCAAAAGACCCAGGTTCGAACTCGGCTAATCTCCCGGCTTCATCCCCTTTTGTACAATTAAAAACCAAACTCCATGAATTTCCTTCATCCCGTGTAGTATAGGCAGTATATATTAAATATATATGAATAATAAATAGGTGTACCAGTACAACCTTCTCTCTAATTGTTGAGGTCTTCCATTCAGAATGGCCGATCGCCAGTTCAAACCTCTCCCCAAGCACCCGACGAAAGGTTTTACTTCTTTTTTATCAAATTTAAAACCCACGGCGTGTATTTCCCGATACATTGCATGTATAGTTTTATTTTTAAATTATGTATATACATATATATATATATATACTATTTTAATTACTAATATTAATTATTATATAGTTTACAATAATAATTATGTATAAATATATATTCTTTTTTAAAAAAATGGGATACACAACGTGTAGTATATTGTACACACCGTGTACCATGGATATAAAATCCAAGATCCACCCGACATTAGGCCATGTCACACGACCCCATCTCTCTCCTCGTTTCTTCCTCCATATCAGACGCGGCCTCCTAAATCCCGAATCCACTAATTTAGGGAAATTTTTCTTCTGATTTCTCTTGCATTGTGATCCTTGGACCAGGTATGCCCTTCTACAACCACTATTTCAAGTTATTACAATTGTTTAGAGTGATTTGTGGATCATATGACTATTTGGATTCTTTGGCACATGAACATTCTTTGAAGAACACACGCCGTGTACATTTTTACCTGGCCACACACCGAATTCTTAACGATTTGAAAGTACACGGTGTGTATGTTTGGTACACACAGTTTACCATTCCCCATCGTACACTTGTATTTTTTTCACATGGTCTCACACACCATGTTCACATACACGATATGTATGTTCGGTATATGCCATGTATACCATTTCCTTCATCCAGCCCATGTCTAACCCTCCACATGGCCATGTAACTTTTTCTCTTGCACACACCGTGTTGGACTTGTACACGGAGTGTCCTGTATTATTAGAACTACTTAACTGATGGTTGTGTCCTTGCCAATACATGACTAGGACCACATTACATGTACACATTGTGTATACTCGGTACATTCCATGCAAAATTTCCTATTTTATTCCTTTATCACTCGACATGTCTATCTAGGGAACATGAGATGCTAACCTACTTTTTATTACACGCCATGTACTATGGAAATACACATATTGTACTTTTTATTTTTTCCATTTTTCTCATATTTATTTCTTTCTATTTTCATTACTTTTTATTTTTTTTGGTTTTTTTATTCCTTTTTAGGGTATGGCATACAGAGATTCTTCCAATGGGAAGTGGCCCGCCTCCGCCACTGAGGGCGAGAGGCCTATTTATCATCGGATCTGACTCTGGCCTATGACACTAACAGATCCGGACTCTCCAGTTTATCAGCTCCCTACATTGGCCATCATTCCACCCCTCACTCCCTTAGCTGAGGCTGGTCCAAGTAGTTCCGCACCTCCACAATCTCGCACCAGCCTCCGACCACTATCATTTCTTCCCCACCAGCTGCCACTCCACCTGAGCTCCCTTCATCCGCAGCTGGTCCCTCATTGACCGACTATCCAGTGATCTTCCGTCTACTCTAGCCGATCCACCCCCAGAGCCATCTCCCACTATAGAACCTCCACCAAGGTCGGGACCTGTAGGTGTTCCCTACCCTTGTATGGTGTTCCTGGTAACCGATTTGGCACACGATAGGGTCCAACACTTCTCTCACCACCCAATTCCATTGAGCAGCTGCTATTTGAATAGAAGCATCCCATAATAGCTGGGCATATGGGGAGAGATGGTGGATCTTCTCGGGAACATTCCCTTACTCTCGATCTTCAAATTCATCACTCCTATTTTTCGAGATTTATTTTTGGAGTTATCTTCTTCATTCATGTTCGACGGGGTCGAGTACCAGGAGACACCCAGTGATGCAATACCAGGGATCCAGTTCTGGCTAGGCGACCATCACTTTTCCCTTACCATGACTGAGTTCGGCCGAGGGTGCAGTTTCTATCTTCATCCTATCACCCCACCCCTATCTCCTCCCTGACCCGACCCGAGCCTTCTGACCTCATTACCATTTTGCGGGAGATTGCTGGTCATGACCACCGCTATACCCCTACCTCACAGAACATTACCCTTATATCTAACCCTATCCTTCACTTCACCCACCAGTGCTTTAGCACCATACTTTTTCCTCGCCATGAGGATATGGGGGTCATGACTGATCGTGACATATATCTCTTTACTTGTGTCATCCGGATGGACTACTCGGACCTCCCTTACCTTACCACCTCCTATTTCCACACCATGTTTACCATCCGTCAGGGAAACCTAAATGGTGGGTTTTATGCCACCCACATTGCCCACCATCTTGGGGGTTTTTGAGCCTTCTCTTCCTCATGACCTGTTAGGTTTCCCCCAGTGGATGGACTATATCATGCTTATTCGCATGGGATTGGTCCGTAAGCAGGGGTGCCTATGTCCATTGCCCAGGCGAGACCCCACCAGCCTGCTGACCCTCCTATCCACGCTGATGCACCTAATCCTCCTCCCACACTTCCTCCAGCTTCCCCACCCCATACCCCTACTTCTAACCTTCCTTATTCTCTTCCACATACTTCCCCCTACCCCAGAACCCTTGGTTGATCTCACGTATTCTCTCCACCTAGCTGCGATGGAGCAGCACTTGGTCCATCCAGATCGACATCAGGACCGACTGGAGCAGATGTTGGGGATTCTTCTTCAGCATCATGGTATTCTACTTCCCCCACCACCTGCCCCGTCTTCGGCTCCTGGCCCTTCTTCTGCAGCTCCACCACCCTTTACTGCGCTGGCCACAAATTCAATTCTCCTATAAACATTGGTCCCACCTTCCGCTAACACTACTTCCACTACTACTAATAGTCCAGGGAGTGATGTCGAGAATCCTCTTCCGAGTACATATCCTATGGATCCTACTTCTACAGCTTCTCTTCGAGGAGAAGATTCCGAGCCTTCAGTTTCCATGGCTCCTGGGACTTTTCTACTGGCTGATTCTGTACCGGATGATTTCTTTTCTGAGGCAACCCCTGACTAGTTTTTGGACACATGTTTTTCATTATATATATATTTTTTGTGATATATTATGCCTGTGTATGTTGTGTATTATTGTATTTTTTTCTCTCCACTGGCATCACAAGTACTCTTTCATGTTTTGGGCTGCACTTTTCCACCACCTCTCATCTTTCTTCACCTAAATAGGAGGGAAGTATTGATTTTCATTTTTTTCTGGTATTTTTCTTTTTCTCTCTTACTTTCCATATTTCCTTACTTCCCCTCATTCTGGTCCACTATTGTGTCCCCACATTCCCTTCTTCACTTTCGGGCACTTGGTGGACCATTTGCAGTATTAAGTATGGGGGAGCGTCTCAAGGCCACCTTAGTCTTTGCCCTTATCATCATTCTAGGAGACATCATTATTAGAAGATATATTTTAAAATGTGAAGACATTTTGGTTAACCATATTTTTAAATAATAAAGTTTAATGTGGGAAATTTTAAAAAGTTTCATGCTTATTTTGGTTCTTAAGTATTTTAAAATGATTGCTGATATAGTTTAAATTACAATTTGTAATCATTGGATAATTATATCAATTAGACTAATCAATTATATGGAAGTAACAACCTGATTGACTCTTTATTTGTTTTCCCACTCTTGATAGGTATTCTAAACCCTATTTTATATTCTTCCTAATATCATCTTTCTTCATAGATTCTTAGGATTAACATAACTACCATAATTTGCATGTTTTATTTTCGAAACATGAAGAATTTTCTAATTAGATTAAATTGATTAAGGTGATAGATTGTTTTAACCACTTTATCATGAGACCTTCCATACATATTATCTTCGTAAAACCCCTAGAAACCATAAATAGATTTTTTTGGTAGCCATATTACATGACTATTTCCCTTCTACCCTAATTCATTTATGATTTTGCATGATTATTCATTTGATCTGAAAATAACGAATTAATAACACATGGAATACTTTTGTGGATTGTCAAAAAATAAAGTATGGGGGAGAGCCTCTTGATCATTTAGGGGTAAAAGGGTCTCGAACCTCTTTTTGTGGAAATTATAAATGGTTCTCTTTGTTCTTTTTTTAAAAAATGATACAGGAAAAGGGACCTTATACTCACTTGTTGGTTTGTAAACCCTACATACCCAACTAAAGGAGATGGTGGGGATGAGATTATTTGATAAATCTTGTTGATGACACTTTTACATTGAGATTAACTTTAAATATCATGAACCGTTATTTAATGAATTTAGCCTCCTTTTTAAATCCTAAGAGTTAATTTTCACATCTTTACCTACCAACCTTTATTTGCTGAAACATCTGATCCTTATTGAAATGACCTCATGATTTTGGTAAATCAATTTTCTAAAGTTGAGAACTAGATTTCTTTTAAATCTATGGACAGAGTGTATATATCTTCGATTAAGAAAAAAATTAACATAAAATTTATTGAGTGTTCACAATATTATTGGTGACATAGATCATCAAGTGGCTTGCTTGTTTTTGAAAGGTTGAAACATGTTGTTAAATAAGATGAAAGTATTTAATTAAATTATAAATTAGGCATGATTAGAAAATATCCAGAATTGAAACTATTTTGAATGTTTTTTGAATTTTCTCGTATAACTTATTATTTAATTTTATGATTAACTTAAGTCATTCCTTTTAAAATATAAAAACAATTAATTCAATGTTGAGAATTTATCGAGGGCAAGAAAATGACTAATTATGGGGGAGTTTGATGCACCCGATTTGTGTATACATTTTCCCATACTTTATCAATAATAATAAAATTTTTTAAGCAATTAATTATTGGTTAGGGAAAAAATACTTTGATTTTTTTGATCTTGTTCATTTTCAAGAGATTTAAGGCCAAATACACAAAATAGGGGAGACTAAGAAAAATTTACAAACTATACAGCGTGTACATATATACACGCAGTGTACATCCAGACTCAGAAACATACTGACCAGGACAAGTATATGCCCGAGTAATCAGAATATGGTACACACCGTGTGCACACGTTACATTCCGTGTAAACCATTCTAGAAGCAGTTGGCCGATGAGAAGAAGTCTACATGCCCATGTGGCCAGTTGAAGGGAACATACCATGTTTAACGTATACACGCCATGTAGGACTTTTTAGAAGTAGTTGGTGGTCAAAAAATGAGACTACACGCCATGTATGGAGGAGCTACATGCCCTGTATAGCTACCTACTAGGAGGTGTCGTGTTCCAAGTCAAAGACGACGTGTTAGGCTGCCTACCAGTGGAGAAAACAAAGGAAACAGTGCGTTGAAAAAAGTACACGCCGTGTAATTATGCCACATGCCATGTAGTTATTTTTTATATAAAAGAAGGCCTTGGACTATGATTTAAGGGGGTGGTGTGTGGAGAGAATGTGTGGAGGAAAGGCTAAAGGTCCCATGTAATGAATCTCTTCCATCGTACTACTGCTATTCTACCATCTACACGAGATTCATTCCCTCCTAGAAGTTCCAAGCATGACCACATTAGGTACCAAGAGCTTTGTGTTTATCATTTTATATATGTGTAACTAAATACCTAGTGTGTTGGGGTTGTGGAAGATGATGAGTTGTAATTTAAATTAGTTAATATGAATGTGTTCATTATTTGTAACTTCTTCTTATTCTTCTTAAATCACTTCATTTTATCACTGGAATTCTATACTAGAACAAGGGTAGAATTTTCATGGATTCAAAAGAAAAATAATGATGAACAATTTCATGACCATTAGAACTATTCATCGACTTAAAATGAACTATCAAAAATAAGGAACTACGAAACACTGACTACCAGATCAAGGAGTTGATTTCTTCCGATCTAAATATAAGTTTACCAAACCAAGGAAACTTTACTACAAATTGATACCCATAGTGTTGGGTTATTATAAAAAACACAACCTCAAAAGCAAATTGATTTACTAAAAAACTTCTCATTAATGCATAACCCCAATTCACGCTTCTCTTTACCTATATCAAAACCAATTTTCATGTATTTACTTGTATTCTGTTATATAATTTGTTAAAAAAACATAAAACCAATCATTCCTTTTTTCCAAACAAAAAAAATCGACATTATATTCAGAAAAATTCATTAAAAAATTTCAAACTAAGTAAATAAAGCTAAAAATAACTTATTTTCCCTTGTGGATCGACCCCTTACTGGTGTTATACTTGTTAGGGTAAAAATAGTTTGGGACACCGATAATATATCTTTGGTGAAACATCTCGAAAGGTGGAATTAAGACTAGAGGCTGGAGCAGATACTGCTTGATTTCCTCGAATGTAGTCTGGAATTCTTCATCCCATTCATATGGTGTGTCTTTCTTCATGAGTCGAGAATAGGGCTTACACTTTCCAGCCATATTCGTCATGAATCAGCGTATGTAGGCTATGTGGACTTGGAAACCTCAAAGTTCCCATATATTGCTCGAGGGAGACATCTGGATGATGGCCTTGATTGTTTCTGGGTTGATATCGATGCCCCTGTATCTAACAACATAGACAAGAAACTTCCCCATCTTGACCCTTAAAGCACACTTCAAAGTTTCATTTTCAGGTGACGGGAATAGAGGAATCTGAACAATTTTTCAAGGTCTTTGAGATAGTGACAGTTGAGATCCCGAAAGTCGATGCAGACTCTAATCTGTCTGTTCATCTTCTAGACTCGTATGATGTCATCCAAAAATTTGCGTTTCTAGACTTCTTTAATGATATTGGCCCTGATGAGCTTGTCAACTTCGCACTCGACCGTGCCACTGTGAGAAGGGTGCATCTTTCTAGGAGGCTACTTGAACCCGCGGTGGTTTGACGGAAGACCAAGGTGGTGGATGGATACCTGATGATCTAGTACTGGAATCACTTCATAACACATAGAAAACATGTCAAATTGATGTTTAAGGAAGTCTACGTACAACTATTACTCCTCAGGGGGCATAGTGACACTGACCAACATGGGTCTCCGGTCTTCCTCACTAGCGAGGTTCACTTGTACCAATTCATCAACCATGGAGGAGATTCCCTCTTCAAAGGTGGGAGAAACATCCCCTAAATCTTCTTCTCCACTTATATAGGAGGGATCCTCCATGGGGGGAGTTTCTTCTGAGTTGGAAAATCCTGATGGGAGGCTAGTACCAGCATGAATGGAAATGAATACTCTATCGGGGGACTTCTATGCTGCCACAACCATAGAGATGAAGCATGTTGATCTGATCCCATCTGGTCTTTATCCCAAGAGGCCACACTTGATGCTGTCGAAGCAGTAATGGTGGGTCGTCTTGAGTCAGTTTATCCCATTGTGGAGAAACAAGCAGGTATGACGTATTACCATTGCCATGGGGAAGACATTTTGATATCTTACGGGAGTAGGAGGCTCCAGGATCATCGGAGCCTAATTGGTATAGGAGTATGAGGTGATTTTACACCATCTCTTATCCTTGGAAATGTGTTCCCCCATGTTCTAGACACAAAGAATCATTGTCCCATGTCTGGGGTTGTAGCCTCCAATTTGTGGATAGGAAAGACATTGGCATCATCTAGATCTATCCACAGGTCAGTCACATCCATGGAATGCTTGACCTCATTGGTCTGAATCTGCCTATCCTTGCTCTTATAGTGTCTTCATCCAGAGAGAGGGTATCATAAAAGGAAAATTAGGATGCATCACCTTGAATCATGCCCACCCAACCATTGAAGGAGTACTTGAGAACTAGTGATATGATGAGGGAACTTCCACGTGAAGGTGGAGCCACGACCTTCCCATCAACACATTGTAGGCAGTGTCCTGGGATACAACCATAAACTTGGTGCTAGCAACAAGGCCACTGAACTAGGTCTTCAAGAGGATCTTATCGACCGGTGTCTATTCCGTCTAGTCATAACCCAAGATTCATCGGTCAGAGGGGCTCAGATCATCTTTAGACAATCCCAGTTTTCGTAGTGTCCGACTCAGGATTTTGTTAATCCTAGAGCCCATGTGAACAAGACAATGGAAGACCTCCACACCATTGAACTGACAGGTGATGTACAATGGGTAAATGTTCCCCATTATGAGAGATCCTTCATCTTCTCCAGAGAATGAGATAATGGTCTGGCATTAATCATTCTTGATTACCTCAGCATGGAAGGCCTCAACGACTGCTACTTCCATCTCAAACAAGAGGGGGCTTATTAAATCCTTAGTAAGGGCCTGACACATATCTTATGACAGGCGAAGAGCCTCAAGGATGGATAGTCTTTCTGGAATGCTGGAAATATGTTTTAGGATGTCATACTTCCATGCTAGGTGAAATATTTTGCTTATAGGAGGTCTCTCGATGACAGGAGGTATGGTGGGTCCTACCGACTATACCAGCGGCTGACTAGTGCGAGGCATTTACCGCTCCTCACTAGTCAAATCATGGGGAGTGACTACCAGATGAGGACCCAATTATTGTAATTAGTCCATGGGGAAGCGTGACTGATCACAGTGAGGTCTGGGTGGATCTTCCTGATATAGTAGCACGAACGATGGCGAAGACAGACCTAATGTCACCAGATGAGAAGGCTATGCTTACTGAGCTTTGCGCTGAGCCAGCTTCCTGGTTTCGGTAGCATGCACAGACTGGCTTGAAGTACTAACTGAAACACTCTGATGACCTGTATAGCCACGACACCATTGATGCTGATGACGACTGGGGACGTTGGAAGGGTCTTCCTGGTGCTCCTCATCATGAGGAGTCATGTAGGGGTTTACCGGCTCTATGGTATTAACCGAGGTGCACTCATTGCTATTGCTTGAAGAGTCATCCACTACTGGGTGGATTATGGAAGGAATTTCCATCTCTGGGGCTTGAATTCTCCAAGAGTATAAGACAAAGATGGCATCAGTGGGGCACGTTTCTTTCCCTTGTGCCGCTGATTCTATCTCTTCTAGGAAGAGGAGGGATGAGACGACGATGCGGAAGTGGTGGTTGTGGAATATGAAATATACAGTCTATTTAGGCATGAATAGATGATACCATGGGCCCGAACAACTGTTTTCCGAGCCATTTAG
This sequence comes from Viscum album, assembly GCA_963277665.1. Lineage (NCBI taxonomy): Eukaryota > Viridiplantae > Streptophyta > Magnoliopsida > Santalales > Viscaceae > Viscum > Viscum album. Next base: position 93,675 of record CAUJRU010000625.1, read on the forward strand.
TCATCCTAATTTTGGGAACCACGGTTAGAAACTCGCTACCACTCGCCCTCACCGTCACTGCTGCTATCTGGCCTTACGAAGATACATTCCACCTGTGTCAGGGCTGGGCCTAACCAGAATATTTTATTATCCACCTGGTCTTGGAGCCATTATTTTAACACAAATAGTTGTTTGAGAGTGTGTCCTAGGATATGGGGATAAGGGCAGTAGTTAGGGAGATCACTGATGTTCACCTCTTCTGGCCTTCTACACTTAGGCATGTGTACAATCCCCTTCTCTAAGGCATTGAAGAAGTAAACAAGAACCTGGGCCTTGTTGAGCGAGTAGGTCTGGTTTCTTCTATCTAGTAATGGGGCCCTTAGAGCCTGACCTTGATGAGGGGATGACGGATCCTATTGAGGAGGTGAAGCCTGGTTATCCCACCTAGGTGGCAGTAGTGCATTATGTGAGGGAAGCCACCAATTCTACAGTGGGAACTGCTAGGCTGGAAGCTATTCCTAAGGTGGAGGTCCTCTGTTAGGATACAGAGCTAGCTCAATATGTAGAAATTCTAGTTACATGGGGGTCTCAATTTCAGCAACTGTAGTGATCTCCACTATAGTAGCCCTTCTTGTAGGAATTACAGGAGGAAAAAGAAGTTCCTAGCTAGCCTATTACAGGGCTTCCTCAAGGTGCTGAGCCTTATCAGAGAAGACTTGGAATCCCCCAAGGTAGTTCTGGGTTATCAAAGAGGGGACCCACTTAGTCTTGAAGTTCCCTATGCACATCTTCAGTAGTTTCTCCTGAGTTAGCGGCATGTCAAGAGAGAACGTGAGCCATTTCCACTAGGGGACAAAAATATGCAACGCACTCATCAGGCCTATATTTTCACTTGAATAGGTTAACGATACTCATCTTTTATGTGGTGGAACTAAACTGGTAGATAAATTTGCTACGAAGTTCTTCCCATCCGTCTAATAATCCAATGGGGAGCTGGCTGTACCAGAGGAACGTCGGTCCTTCCAACATTTGCACAAAACACGAGAGTTTGGCAGCTTCATATTGTGCTGGGGTCCCCTACATGGGTCCACACCTTGAGATGAAGCGGTAAAAGTGTTGTTGTGGGTGTCATATCCCATTGAAGGGGGAAAAGGTGGAATTCTAAAAACCCGAGGGTGCTGGCATATCATCCAACAATGCTGGATATGGCTTGCCCTTAGGTGAGAGTGCCAGCTATCATGTTTCCAACACTTTGAGGTGGGCAATGAGTGCTGCCATTAGGTCATCTGGGCGGGGGTCCCTATCTTGATGGGGATCCCTCACCACTAGTGCATTTCCTGGTTCTTGAACACCGTAAGCAGGCCAAAAATCTTGTGGAGCGACTGGCGGAACAACCTGTGGAGTGGCTCGGAAAGCCTAAGATGGGTCTTGAGGGTTGTTTTGCTGCTCATGAGGATTTGGAAAGACATATCGCACCCTCTTGTCGTAAGATCCAACTTAAACCACGTCTGTATAAGCAAGATGACCAGGGTCACCCGAGGGTAGCTCGTTGAGGGGAAGTTGTGCCTGCCCCCGCTGTCCTGGCCTAGGATCACCATAGTCCAGCCATTGCTCTACAACGTATTTATCCAGGAGGTTATAGACCAACATTTTCTATTCAGAAAGTTTTTGATGAAATGTGGATTATTCAATGTGTTCCTCCATCTTCTTTACTGTGGTAGGCAGGTCGGAGTGTTTGGCGGCTCTGAGGTGCTCCTTACCCATACCATGATTCCGACTGAGGACTAATTCCTCAATGGGCATAGGGATAGCCAAAAAAATTCTCTATTGGTGAGTAACACTTCCTGATGGATCAAATAGTGGTGGTACTCCATTAGGGGAAGGTCCCCATCAAGGATCTCTTACTCATTTTCCTCTTCCGATAGGTTGTCCATGTTGACCATGACTCTACTTGGGGGTATGTCCTCGATATCACATGGTAGGTCGGGATTCCACCGAATAGGACTCAAGAGGAGGGAAACATACTACCCCAACCACATATCTTTAGGTGGGGGGAATACTCTTTGAAATTATTGCGAAGTACCTTGAGTCTCTGGACATATCATTGCTGGAGGGCCTTATAAAGACCAGGTGACTGAGGGAGCTGGGCCACAGGGAGTGTTGCCAAATCAAATAGACAACATTTCTCTCCAATGTCTTAAAAATCCACCTGGATCCTCTAATAATCCACTCACTAGTGAAGAAGGCATAAGTGCATCAACCATAGGGTTTGACGGAAATAGTCAAATTCCTCTGGGGTGAGGGATTATGGCGCACAAAAAATTGGCACTAAAATGGGCCAAAGCATCTTAGGGAAGTGGTCCACCGCACGGATATTCCATAAGATCATTGGCTCATATTCATGGTCTGGCCCTTCATTTCCCCACTCTTCCATCAGAGGCGGCTGAGGAACCAGTAGCAGTATCAAAGTAGACCACTGGGATGGTAGGCTGGCTATGTGGAGAGTACGACAAGCGGGCTGACAAACCATCGCATCTCAGGCTATCCTCTCAAGAGTGTATTGACATAGTCGCCAAATCGTGGTAAGATGGTCCAACGTCTATAGTTCCTAGCGCAAATACCAGGGCTATTGGTGATGGACCAGACTACTTATTGTCCTCCATTAGTCCCCAGAATATCTCTTTGTGATCTCTAGTCGAGGTAGATAGTGCTTCTGGTGAAGAGGGTGGTGATTACACGACCTTAACCTATGGGATTTCCATGTTTTCTTCCTCATGGATATACCTGTAGAGGGAGGTAGTAATCCAGTGGACTTCTCTTTTCGAGATTACGGGCTGATGCACCTCACTCCTGCCCCAACCCTTGACACGGAGGACCTAGGATAGGGTTCCATCGTTGAGTCATATTCAGTTTCAGAATCTGAGAAGCAAACCGGTTTTATTTCTATCTGAATGTTCTTTGAACAAATTTTATGGCGGTTACAACCCACCCTCATGCCCTAGGATATTATTTCAGGGTATGGAAGATTTCCAGCACAAGGAGGACCTTCGATCATACTGGTGCTGGGGCGGAGAGGGCATCTACCTGAGCAAGCCGGAGTGTGAGGAGCATAGGGCAGATATGAAAGGGGATATGGACAAGACCTATGTGGGACGTTCTGGAGTAGGTAGGACCTCCGCTCGAGCCTAAAGAGGCATGGTTGGGACCCCCATGCTTGCTTCCCCTGGCAAAATCTTTGTAAGGAAGGTCCTCATACCGATCGAGCCGAACACGGGTAGGGCCTCCGTGATGGATGTTGGTGAGGTGATGGCCTTCAGCCCTCTGGTTTTTGAGGCGAGGAGGAACTTTGCCTACTCCTATGAGAAAATGGGGAGGCCCTCTCCCATGTTAGAGAGTGACTAGATGCAGAATGTCCCCACACCGATGGTCTGTGCAGGAGAGACTCATGTACTGAGTGTTGCCGTTGTGGGGAAGATCCTCATTTGGGTTGAAGGTGGCGTTGGAAAGACCTCCATGCCAATCCTGGATGCAAGTAGGACCCACACTTTCTATGGTGGTAGTATAGGGAAGACGTCCGTACTGGGTGTCATCACTGTGGATTGGTCTGTGGTGGCCACTGCCTATGCCGACGACCAAGAGAGTCGACCCCGCCTTCCATTGGGGCGGTTGAGGCCACAATCCGGGTCAGGCGTATGAAGGCCACCACCCAGCATACACAGGGGACTAGTTATATAAATCAACTATGGCTCGGGCCATAGTAGCTGCTGACATTGACACCCCTTGGAGGGAATCCTCTTGGCTTGCAAACGATGCTGCCGTCAGGTCAGATGGACCAGGGCCAATGGTGTAGGTATATAGTGTACCTGATCTTTAGCTCAGGGGACTGGGTGGTGGTGTTGGTGCGGCCTTGTGGGGGCCCTCCATGGGGGCCCCTAAGGCGGGATCCCAGCTAGACTGACCCATATATCGCCTAACTAGTTGGTGTTGAGGAGGGGGAGATATTCGTTGAGGCGTTATGGGGAGAGGCTCCCAAAATGATTTTACGTCAGAGTGGGGAGCAGTGGCTCCCTGATCGTCCCTTGGGGGTAGCAGTGGTGATGAGGTGTAGATGCCTTTAGATCCTGGTAGTCCATTTCACGAGTCGGGAAAATTCCATCCTCCCTGTACCGGCGTACGAGGTCGTTGATCACCATTTGCTGGATGAATTCAGAAGGGGAGATAGGGCGCGGGAACCCAACACCTATAGTTGTAGAGGTCATCTCAGAAGTGGCAGAGCAATGCGGGGCTACCGAATTGGCATTTCATCTGCCCTAGCATCGGTAGGCGGGTGACGATTGGGCTCTTGTTGCAGTAGTTTTGTTCCTTAAAATCAAGGAAATTGGACCATTAGCGCTGAAACAAAGAAATCAATGTCCAGTGCCCCAGTTCCATTCCATATTCTGTGGCTGGTAATAGGGATCCACACTGAAAATGTTGCAGACCGAGATTCCCAATGTTTTGACTGCCTCAACTTCTGGTGAGTTTCATGCCAGATCCACTATTTTCTTTGTGGGAACCGGCACCAGAGAACTAGATCTGGTGGCACACTAGTCCATTGATGTCTCAAATGAACTAATCCCCACATTGAGAAGATGATTTGACGTTGGGTTCACCATTTCTGTTTCCAAAAATTTTGTCGAGGAGAGCGTGTCCGTCTGTTCAGGGATGACAATGTTGTTTGTTTCCCCACATTCCCGCTTTCCAAAGTAGTGCAACATCCATTCCTAATTCAAGGACGTTTAATCCATGATTGAAACAAGATGATGGGATGTCAGTTCTTCCTTCCATGGATTCCTCCTTAAAACTCATCACCTAGTCTGGGTCTCCCTTATAGATTTAATACATTGTTCGTGAATCCTTTCCCAGTACCGTACCTTCATGGAAACCCGTTAATTACACTGCTTCTGTCCGGACATTCCAAGGGGTCCAACCAGGGAAGCAACCTTCGGTCGGGGGATTAGTCATGTTGGACATCACTGGCGTGTCTGGACACAGGAACACTAAAGTATCTGGGTTTCTTCCCCTTATTATAGGGCTTCTCAAGGGCATGAAAGCCCGAGGATTCCCACGTCGAATGAGAGGAATATTATTCCCTAGGCATGTGTCTATGGTTTTCCTCATCTTTCCATGTTTAACACAAGGTATGCCGCAAGTTATCATCCAGTGGAGACATATCATACAGATCAGAACACTGACTAGAGTGGATGAGATGAGTGTTACCCCTAGAGGGTACACTAATGTTGGGAGGTGAGCTATCATGACCTCACTGGGATGTGGCAACCAAGGTAAGAATCAAGATGGGTGATAGGAGTGTTGAATGAAGTGGATGGTGAATGAGATGGAACTATCATGAGGATGAAAGTATTGTTGGGTTTGAGTCTCGATGATACTTCCTATATATCCCTGTGGTAGGGAATCAATGCTCTCATAGTTCGGTTGGGTGGTTGGGACACCTAAAGAGGTGGACCATGAGAATGGACATGTTTATTGGACCAGAAAGAAGTGGAACCATTGGGTTAGGGCCTGACCTTCCCAAAACACATAATCTCAAAGGAATGGACATGAAATTGACTTGAATTGGGGTGTACACATAGGAAAACAACCCGATGGTGTGTATGGGGATCACGCATGGCTAGCATCCTGAGTTGGTCTGACACAACTAGGATGGACCAAAGATGAGAGTCCCATCAAAGGGGATTACAATGGATTACTACTGAATAGGGGATGCAACATGTTACTGCAGATTGAGGTCACAATGTATTACCACTGGATGGGGTCACAACGGCTTATTATTGGATGGGGTCACAACGGCTTACCGCTGGATGGTATTGATCATCATGGAAGATTCCTATGTACCCTTCCTAAGAGATAGAGATCAAACCCATATAGATCATATAGAATGGGGGTTAGTGGACCGACATTAATGAGTACCTAGGGTCTAGATGGATGGTGGGATTGAACCTCATGGAGGCTTCCTATGTACCTCACCATAGCAAGGATCAATGTCTGCATAGTTCGTATGGGTTTGGGTGAACCAACATGAAGGTGGTCGGAGTGACCATGTATTGGGATTGAACCTCAGGGATGCTTCCTATGTACTTTGTGTTGGCAAGGATCAAAGACCTCATAGTTCGGAATGTTGTTTGGTGGACTAACGTGAAGGGGGTCAGAATGACTGGGTGTTGGGCTTGAACCTCAGGGAGGCTTATTAAATATCTTTCCTTAGCAAAGATCCACATCCTCATAGTTCAAAATGGTGTTTGTGTGGGACTTACACTCTGGGCTGCCTAGAGTGTTGGTGAACTGACGTGAAGGGAGTCGGGATAAAGGATTTTTGGGCATGAACCTCATGGAGGCTTCCTACATACCTTACCTTGGTAAGGATCAAAGTCAATGAGGTTCGTAGTGGTGTAGGGATTCCACTCTTGGTGGCCCAGAGGGATTGTCATGGTTGATGCTTACTCTAAGAGCACGTGAGTCGTGCTCGGTGTGAGAAGCAAGAGGCAGCAGAGACCTGACGATCATATCACGAATGGTGCACCCATGGTAAGTGGAATGGGGCTTACATGTGGTTAGCGAACCAATGAGGAAACATGGCATTACACATGGTTAGCATCCCATGTGCCGCTATGGAGTGGCAATGGTGATGGAGACTGGGACTTACTCCAGGGTGGAGGCCTGGGTGGCGACAAAGACCAGAGGGAGAGGTAAGGGATTACAAAATTCATGTCCCCATCTCTCATCATAGCCTTTGGAATGGAAGAAGATTGGAATTGTAGGGGTTCTTCCTCCTAGAAGCAAAGCTCGGGACTTACACTGGGGTGGTTTCCCTTCTTCCATGGACTGATGCCGGCATGAGGTCATAGTTTAACATCATGTTCCAAGGATAAAGGTGCTTGGAAGATTAATATCCTGCAACTCGGACGAAGTATGTTCACTCCACACCCCCTATGACATAAATGACTGATACCTCTTGCCCCTTGGGGAAGGGGAGGCATTAGAAATATCGTGGTGAGGGGGAGTTATGGAGTGATCAATTGGGGGGGGGGGTCCACATTAGCATGGATTTGTGAATAAGTAATATGTGTTAGCATGCCTATGCGAAGAAGCATGAAGTGACGCAATGCAATGGGAAGTAACATGCAAGGGAATTTGAAATGTCTTCATGAAAATATGGAGGGTCTCACGTGAAAATGAGTTTCAAAGTAAGAGAGTTCATAGGTATAAGCCTTGTGAAGCTCTGGGGCTCCATATAATGGTGGGGCCTTGTGAAGGGGTATACTTCACAAAGTGCAGTGTCCCAGCCTAAGCATAGGGCATAAGTGAATATAAAATGTGCTTCTCAAAGTGGAAAAGCATTCACGAAGTAATGCCTCGCGATGTAAGGGTGCCTCACGAAGCATAGGATTGTAAAGCAGGGTGCATCGCGAGGCACAGTGGCCCAACCTTATCATATGGGTCACATGTGCATGAGGGGTGCTTCGTGAAGCATAAATGCTATCGGATGACCTGGGTCCCCATGGGGATCCCCTTCCTTTGTGGAGGCTCGCGGGCTCTACAAAAGTCATCCCTCTCTAAAGAGGGGATGAACTAGAAAAATGGGGGGGGGGGCATTACAATGCAAAAGTACTTCAGGTAGCTCATGGTTCGTAGAGAAGATAGTGCTTCATGAATCGAGAGCTTAGCAGTTGAAAGGTCAGATGATCCATCTGTTGGGCTCAAGGGGAGCCTTATATTTATAAGCAAGAGGCACCACGAAGTAGAGCTCTCTTGGGGTGAAGACGAAGCTTGATCCAGGGCGGTTTGCGAAAATCAAATTGTCTCGCGAAGCCTCCCAGCTCCTTGCTACGCAGCAGGCTTGCGAATGTCAAGGTGGATCGCAGATCCTCTCACCTCCTTTCTTAGCGGAAAGCTCATGAAAAATCAAGGCGGCTCGTGGAGCCTCCAGCATCCTTGATTCATGGAGGGCTCTTGAAGGGGATGCTCCGCACTGGCCATGGGGCTCTACGAATAGTCTCATCGAGGACGCCTCAAAGGCATCCCACTTGTTCTCCCTTGTCCCAAATTTTGGCACTAAATATTAGGAAATATTTTTTCATCACATTCAAGAATAATTATATGTATATTGATTTTAAGAATAATTCTATAAGATTTTACTAAATTCAATCATATATCTAAAAAATTTCAATCAAAAGATATAATATTTTTTTTTGTTTGGAAGGGACATTTCTAGAAATAATAATGGGTATTATCTTTCATTACAATCAAAATCCACCCACAAAATCTTGAAGAGGGTGTTTTGATTATTTATTTGGGGATAAGATTAGAGGTGATAGTAGATTGGGCTAACATGAAAATATGCCATGGGATTTCTACAAATAATATTCAATTTCATCTCACCCCATTATGAATAAATAAAAAAACCACCTTATAAATTTGATTTTTTGAATTATCAAGTGTATTTATATTGGGAATGTCTGGTTAAAAATATATTCATTTTTTAGATCTCATGTTTTCAGAATTTTTTTTTCAACTGGTCATTTTATTCTGATGGACTTGTTTTATCCCAATGTTCCAATTATAAAACTTTAATGGAATTCCTATAAATTTTTCATAGAATATAAAATATTATAATTTATAGTGTTCTCTCCAAACACAATATTTAAATTACCATTATGATCTTTTATGATTTCATTTATAATTTTGTATGATGGGTCTCAAAGAAAATTATGGGTGACTGCATTGGAATATTATTCCCTTCTATGAAAATATTATATAGGTTAGTTGGGAATATCAAAATTTTCACTTAGACCATGGAAAATCCCAAAACAAAATTTTTTTAATTCATTGAATCTTTTGGAGAACTGGAAAACCAAAAATAATATTTTGAGTTCACTAATCTATAAAGGAGAAAATATAACATGTGGAATGATACTTATACAATCTATTTGATCATACAATGCATCCATAAAATTCAAGGATTCAATTTTACATGAAAAGAGTATGACCCTGGATAATAGAATTTGAATCAAATATGTGGTGTGATCAAGGATAAAACATTTCACCCTTAATTCACTATATTATTTCCTTGAATTCATATTTTTTTAATATTTTCTTATGAAATATAGACTATTTTAGAATAAAATTGAGGGGTCATGAAATAGAATTTCGGTTTCATCATTTTAGTGGATGTATGTAACTTCTCTTTGTATTAACTCTTAATAAATATTTTTTGAATAGACTATTCATGATGGAAATGCTAGTGGAATATGTGCTTTTGGAAAAATAATTTTTTTCAATTATGAATTTGATTTCTTCCTTAAATCAGTATGTTAAAACTCTTCTTCCCAAGTAGATTATCTATAAAATTATAGTTTAATTTTAATTTATAGGTAGATATTTTGATTTCTATTTTATGTTACCATGATTACATTTCATGCCATATTTTCAGTTGGATGTGATGGAAGTTACCCATAATTTTTTATTATTCTATCTATATAAAAACCTAACTAATGTTTCAATTCAGTAATATCATTTAACTTCTCCTTAGTATCTAAATAAACTTGGTTCTATATGTGTGGTTATAAAATATTTTAATTTTATTACTTGGACATCCTTTCCTGAAATGATATCCATTAAAATATATTTCTTATTTTATAGCTGCTTGATGGGTTGTTAGAATGGTGGTGGAAGTCTATATTATTTTTTAAATGGTTGTATAACTTCATTTTATCAGTTCTATTGTTGATATTTTTAGTGGGATGTTTCCCTAAATCCACGGATTAGCTGTTAAAATTTCATCTACCGATAGATATCTTCACAAAATTTTATTACCTCTACACGATCACATTATTCTGTAGAATAATTTTTAAGAGACCTAATATGGAATCATATAACTAGCGCATGTTTTTTATTAGTTTCCTAAAATATATATGTCTAAAAAAGTCGTTGGTTACTCATGTTTAGAGCCTTATATTGGTGATTTTGTTGATCTTACCTAATGAAATATTCTTATAAAAGTAATTCTTTCACTAAAAAATGCTAACTTTTTAGAAATATTCTAAATCAATCCTTTGGATTCAATTATTGTCATGTAAATTAATGTTCAACCTGAATATACTTCCACAAAATTATGATCACTATAAAGTAGATAATTATAGTAGAAAACTATGAAATGGTGTTCCTTAAATTTTTGTGGATAGTATAATTACCATATTTTTTATTACAATGCTATTACATCAATTTAAATATTAACAACAAAATAATGTTACAATTCCAGGATCCAAAGGTTTAGGGTATTGGGAAATTTGGGATCATACATAAATTTTATATAATAAAATATGAAGAATATTTAATTAATTTCTCTATATATTCTTAATGGACCTCATGTTATCCTTAGAACATATAATCACTTGTGGATATACAATAAAGAAAGAGGTGATCTAAAATCCTAGTAAGAGGATGAATAATTGTCATGAATCAATATAACATGGTTCAGCATAATCATTATCATCATATCATAATATTAGGAGCATTTTCAACATCATAACTGAATCATGTGATAATGGAAATGAAAGAGGAAATGAATGAAAATGGGATATCAATTCATAGTAGCCAAATACCAGACATAGTTATGAACAGGGAAAATATCATGTCCACACATAAAATATGTGAATAATCATAACATCATCATTGTGAAAAAAATACACCATTTTCACAATAAATAAAAATAATTACTTTTGATACATCACATTACACAATGAATTGGAGGGCTATATAATTCCGTGCCCATAGGTCACATCATACTGTTTTCATAATCATGCATGCCACATGGAATGCATTACAATAATAGCCATGAATTAAAACATGGAAATGAATGGGTTTAATTATAATTTAATCAATCATGATTTCCTGAATAAACTTGGGGTTTCCCAAATAATAATGGAAAAATATATTTGGAATATGAATTTTCCATCATGAGCAAGGAAGACACCACTCCAGAGGAGTTGAATATGTGTTTTAGAAAGAAGAATTCTTTTGGAAAATTGTTATATTTGTCATGAAATCATGATGAAAACATGTATATCATATAAAATAAAAGTGAAAAACAATGAAATAACATTTAAGGAACATTAGATAAATATTTATATGGAATAATTTCTAAAAGAGTGATAACCCATAGAAAATGAGTTGGGTTCAAGAATCCCTTAACTATAAATTCTACTATATTTCATCACTTTTTCACCTCCTAAATAATAAACATAGATTTATTAAAGCATTAATATAGAGTTGAATTATTTTTATTTATAACACTATTTATATATTATAATAATTGTAATATGTTTCTTAATTTATGTTTATGAAATTTAGGTTTTTTTAAATCATATTTTGTAAAAACAATATCCATTTTCTTTGATTTCACTATTTTCATGAATGTCATTTATAGAACTGTATTCAAAACTCAAAAATTTTATAATAAATTTAATTTATTATTTATATAATATATAAAATTAATAGTATCCATACATGAAGGTGGTTATAATATTTATCTTTTCAGTTTCTTCGTAGGTGGTTAATTGACTGATAAAGGGGAATTGTGAAATGTACGAGAATGGGATGTGTGAAATTTATATTTTCCAAAAATGTGAAAATTGTAGTAGGTTAAAATAATTTATATAATTTCAAATACATAATAATTAATTTTATAGTATATTATTTTTTAATTAATTTTGTATCAATAATAATGAGATGATGAAAGAGGGATGGGTTAATAAAGACATTCTCTCTCCTCAGTGTAACTTCCCTTGTATGACACTATAACTCCATTTTTCATTGGAGATGGATTCCTAAAAAATATAACTATGTATTTTAAGTGTATTGATATGGAGTTTTTAGAAGATCATGAGACTTGTAATGGGTGGTAGGAGTGGTTTTGAAGTGAATGGAGAGTGGTTATTTATACTTGAGGTGAGGGGTATTTTCTGAATAAAATATTATATCAAAGGTAAAACATGTAATAGTGAATTTTTGACAATATAAAGAATATATAAATACAATATATTGTGTTTAAATATTCAAATACCATTATAATTTGAATTTATTTGTTCAATCAAAAACAATCGTGGAAAATGAGAAAATAGTATTTTACTATAATACTTTTGATTTCTAGGATTTGGAATGTAATTTTTATGTTTGAAAATTATGTTTATCATATTTGAATAGATTATTTTGGAAAGGAAATAAATATGGTCCGGTCCCCAAGATATAGAAAGGATTATTTCATTATTATATCATTAATGATGTCATTTAAGATAAATTAGTTGTGTAAAAAACTGTATTTTTTTATTCACCTGAAAATTGTTATATTTTAGAAAATCACCAAAATATCACCCATGGAAAATTATGATGATCTGATTTCTAAAAATATATTAATTTTATAAAGTTTTTCATAAAACATGTAAATTTATTTTAAAACATAAAATTATTAACATTTACAAAATATATTAGGATACATTTTATTAAAAATGATCTTATATTTTTATTGGTTTTTTAATCATGAGATTTTTTTTTCATTAAATGAAATTCTATTTTCATAAATTATTCATGATTAATATTATTTATATCACTATTTATTATTTTTGTGTAAAATTACAATTCCAACATTCAATTTAGTATTTCCAATTGTTAAGTTACTTTTCCCAATTTTGAATTACTATTCCCAACAATCAGGTTACTGTTCCAACAATCACATTACAATTAAAACTATTATATTATCTCGTATTGTTTAAAATATATTATTTCCTTCAATACTCTACTCAATTCCTCTCAAGATTCAATATTTCTATTTTTTATGATATTGATTTTTTACTAATATATTTTTTCTTTTCTATAGTGTTGGCAATAGTGGAAATCATTCTAGTAGATCGGGGTGGTTCATATATGACCATTTTTTCATTTATATAATATATATTTTTTCTAAATTCAAATTCTTGTAATTTTAATATATTAAAAAATTAATTAATGTAATAGTGTTCATTAATTAAATAAAGTATTTTCCTTTTCTTTACGTATTTAATAATTAATATTACATTATAACACTCATTTATATCAAGAGATAAATACCATTTGTAATATCCAGGACATTACATTATTCCACACTTTAGAAAACATTTCCCTAAAATATCAACTCATATTATATGTTGTGAATAAGTGAGGGTACTTTTGATTCATTTTTTCTCCAATTACTATGTCACCACTTAATACATTTGTTTCCCTCATTATACTTTGACATGTTGAGTAGTTTTATTGCATAGAACATTGTTCTTATAGTCTCTAATTCTCACCATCTTCTCTTAATATGATAGGTCATTCTACTGCTGTACCACCTCTGTATTTTTTATGTTTGATGCATTAGGTATGTACTTCCTCATATGTGATAAGTGGAACATATCATAAACCTGAGTCACACTTGATGTAAATACAAGATGATAGGCCACTAATCCCATGTGTTAAAAGATATTAAATTGTCCAATGTATGTTGTGATATTCTCCCCTTTGTTCCCAAACCACATAACTATCGTCCATAGTGATATTTGAAGGAAAACATTGTCTCTAATATAGACCACCAAATCCCATTAACGGTTTTCATTATCTCTCTTTTTACAACTCTGAGTGGGTTTTATATTTTTTTGGATGAATTGAATATTCTATTTAATCTCTTTAACAAGATCTAGAATAAGTATAATTTGTTCTCCAACTCCATAAAAACAATCTGGAGTTCTACATATCTTTCCATTCAAAGATTCATATAGAGCCAATTGAATAATTGAGTGGATACTTTTGTCACATGAGAAGCCATAGAGTGGGATATTTTGATCCCATCCTCCTTTTAATTATATTTATTAGGCTCTTGGAATTTCCTCAAGTATCTAAATATTCCATTTAAATTATCCATATGTTTTAGGGTGATAGGCCATGATGAAATTCAATCCATTACTCAAATCATATTGAAAAAATATATAGAATTTAGAGGAGAAAATTGGATCACGATTAGAGTTGATCTAAAGTGGAACCATTTGTATCCTCATTAATTAATTTATATATTTCTTAGTATGTATTTCATGTGATAAATCTTCTTGAATAGTGATAATGTGGGAAGTCGTGGTGAGCCAATCCAACGCAAACCATATCACATTGTTTCCTTTTCTTGTCTTCAGAAGACCGGTGAAAAATTACATAGTGACATTGTACCAGTTCCATTTGGGTATAGGTAATGGTATAATCATCCATTTGTACTTAGGTCACTCTTTATTGACTTTATGATAACCCAAACACTGTGAAATATACTCCTTGGTCTCGTTATTAATGATATCCCACTAGAAGTTCACTAAAAGATCACAATAAAAACCGGTACTTCTAGGATAGATTGAGAAAGATGAGATATATAGATTATTAAATTGATCCTTCTTTATATAATGTGATTAAGGAACATTAATACTCATTCCAAAACGACTTATATCATCATTATTGATGTGGAACTCATGTAGATTCCCTTCTCGCACTACTTTCTTCTTATTTTATTAACTCAATATCATCATTTTTAACAACATCATGTTGTATTTTATGGATGGTTGTGAAATAATTTTTCATTGATAGGATGTATTACCTACCATTATTTTTTCCAAATCAATACTTTGAATATCCATGATGATAATGTATTTCTCAATCTACATCATGGATAAAGTAACTGGTTCTCTTAATCTAAGAGCATCATCTACCTTACTCACCCATTATATATGGTGGATAATTATTATAATGTTAAATTACATAATAATTAATTATATAGTATAATATTTTGAAATGAATTGGGAAAAAGATAAATAGAATAAGAAGAGTAAAGAGGTAATAGAGACTTATCACTCCTCGATGTTTCTTCTCCTGTGTGACACTATAAATACCTTAATGATTGGATTCAGATTGATCTTGAATGTAGTGATGTATTATAATGATATTTATATAGAGTTTTTGGAAATATATTGTGAATTTTAATGGGTAGGAGGAGTTGTTTTCCCAGGTAAGGCAGAGGGGTTATTTATACTTGAGGAGAGGGGTAATTTTAGAGTAAAATATTATATCAAAGGAAAAACTTATAATAATTAATTTTTTAAAGTATAAATCTTATATGAATATACTATAATGGTTTTAGGCCACTAAATAATCTTTATAATTCAAATTCATTAGTTGAATCAAAAGTAAATGTAGAAAAATTGAGAGAATAATATTTAATGTAATACATTACATTTTTATGCTATGGATAATACATTTTTGATTTTAAAATGATTTTAATCATAACATAAGGAATAATTTATGAAATAAAATATATAATTACTATCAATATGTTCTAGAATTTATTGTGTCGCTATTATAGAATGAATAATGTAACTTAAGAGACATTGGTTATGCAAAAATCTATATTTTTTACTATTCACCAGAAAATTTAAGTACGTAAGAAAATTACCAAGAAATCAACCACTATAAATTTTTACATGATGATTTGAAAAATGATAATAATTTTATAAAAATAAATTTCCAAAATTTTTAAATATATTTTTTATTGTTAAAATCATGTTTTTACAAAATAGTTTATAATAACATTTATTAAAAATATGTTTATATTTTCTTTGAGTTTTTAATCATGAAATTAATTTTCTTAGAATTATAAAATTTATTTTTACATAAATTAGTTATTATAATTATTATTTATATCATAATTTGTTATATTTGGGTAAAACCATTATTCCAACGGCTAGGTTACTATTCCGAACTATTAGGTTACTAATACAATCGATCACACTAATATTCCAATGCTCACATTTCCTCCATTATGTGACACTCCAATCATTAATTTAGTATTCAAATTAAATACTCTCAAGGTTCTATTTTTTATTTTTATCCCGTTGTAATGTTTGTAATTTTAATCAGTTTCAATGGAAATTAATGCAATAATTTTTATTAATGAAATAAATTATTTTTAGATTATTTATGTGTACAATAATAAATAGTATATTATAACACTCATTTATTTTAAGAGACAAATATCATTTTTAAACTCTAATTTATTATAGTTATCTTGTACACAAATGCTTTAATTATTCCCAATAATCATCAAAAGTCTATAATGATACATATCTTAGAGAATAAAACATTTACTAGAGATGTTCACCATGATGATGGAATGATCCATTGGAGAAAAATCATTATTAGTTCTTCCCCATCATTAACTTATCTATGATATAGGTTCTCTATCCATTCTATGTATTCTCTATATAGAGTGAATGAAAATTCTATATACTTTTTATATTCATCAAATACCCCTAGAACTGAGGGTTCCAAAATCCATATTGAATACCTTAATAGGATTCAATGGTTTCCCACCTGTAAGGCTATTAAATCCTGGAAAATATTTAGTCAAACCAATTGTTCAATAAAAATTCATCCTCTAATTCATATATGAAAATTTTAATTTTTTTTGGTTTATGAAATGGGGTTTATACATGTCACTTAATATTTTTTAGGGTTATCACACATGGTCTTAGATTTATAGTGAAAACATAGTGATTCACTAATGTCTTCTAGGGAAATGTATTCAATATTTTTTAGAAAATATTATTTTTTTAATATCTATATTAATTTATCATGGTTCTCTCAATCATTAGATCACGAAAAACATATAAAAAATTTTATGTATGAGAAATTAATATTTATGATCTTGAATTTGACATTATCAACAATGGAAATGGTGCTATGTTTTCATCATACTTGTAATAGTATATTTTAAAAAGAAATTAATAGCCCAATGATAAATAATAGTAGAGTAGAGTCCAATGTTTATCTTCGAGGTGGGGTCAAAATTATTTTAGTTACCATTAGTGGAATGAATGAAGAAATATTTTAACTGTTTGGAGAAATATAAGATCAAATAAAATTGAAACCTATAGTGGATGATTAAGTGATAGATGAGGTCATTGGTTCAGGATTTTGATTACCAATTTCTATAAAATCCTAGCCTTAAATTGATTAATACTCTAACTATGTTTTGATCATTGATAGGATCCATAATAAATCTATTTAAACAAGATTTGGTATTGTATTTTAGTTTATAATTAGTAGTGATCATATTAGACCAATCCTTTGTATTATGAGTGTGGGATGATATCATATTATATTCTTAATATATCAGAAATGGTTTATCCCCAAATCTCTTAAAACAAACAATCAAGTAAATTTATTATCAATTTATATAGATTGATCATTTTCCCTCATCCCATGTATCAGTATTATTTTTATACTTTTCCACAATACCATACCCATTCCATTGTCTATGGAAAATATCACATAGTGGGAGATAACAATTTATCTCCCAAAAAATATTATTGTTAATAAATAATAAACCCAATTCGACTACATAAAATTAAATAACTCAACACTAGAAATAATAAACTAATAGTAGTATAATAATTTAATATTTTTATTCAAACTCAGGTATTATAAAATGGTTAACATCAAAAATTACACAATAACCAAAAGAGATTCAATACTTAAAGTGAAAGGTTACAACCCAAGTAGAATAATGAAATAGTAAAATAATTACAAAATTGTTCTATAGACTCAAAAGGTTGAATCCATATATAATTTTCATTGTGTCCAATAACATCTTAAACAACTTCTTCATTCATTCATTGGTTTAATTGATGACTTCACATTTAGATGGTCACATGATATCCCCTCCACATGTATTTTCAATAGTTCTCACCAATGTTTAGGTTATTGAAAAATGTAATCCTTAAATTTTTCCATTATAAGATTAGTTTACACTTGGATTATGAGATTCTTCATTTACCTATTAGTTTAAGAATCTATATGAAATACTTTTCTCTTTTTTCACTCATTATACATGGATTCCCTAATATTTTCTTTAAATTATTATGTCACAAAAGGAATTCCATTATCGTAATTTTTAGAAGTAGAAAACCTATATAAACCCCTTTCTAACATAATGTGGATGTAAAATATGTGTTGATGAACCTATAAATTCTCTAAAGTATCTATTTAGCTTTTATATATGACCAATATATTTAGACTGGATATTATGAATCAATATTTTCATTTCCATGGAAATTTATAATCTCTAAAATATCCAACACTCCAATAGTGTAATCCTTATGAATTATCTAACAAGACCAAGTAAACTTTTCATATCTGATTCAAAGATATATGGTTACCTTTACATATGATCATACTAATCTTTTTTATCTTATGTTTTATCCAGTATTATCCTCAACCAAAAAAGGAACATCACTTTCACATCATATAGAAGAACATACATATTCATTTTAAAAATAAAATAAACCCCTACTTATAGGTTTTATAGATATTCATCTAAGTTGTGTACCCCAAAATATGTATTAAATAATTAATGTGAATCTTTCATAATATATCATTTTTCAATTCAATGGAAACTATGATTAATACATTTCTAAAATTTTCTATTTAACTACTTTATCTAACAATTTCTCCTTATCTAATACAAAAAATAAATGGGTTTTCAATTGGAATCCATACATTTTATACACAAAATTCATGAGAACAATAAAATTAACATCTATTAATTTCCAAAAAGTATCAAAAAATACAATTAAATAAGCCTTAAAATCCTTAAAATTATATAAAAAAATAAATCAAATAATATGAAGGATTAAAATAATGTTAACATCATAAAAAGATAAATAAATAACTTCCTTTGTGACTAATTTCACTGTAGATTCCTCACATCTCCATCAATCCATAAACCAACCTCTAGAAGAAAAGAATCAAAAAAATTTACACACTTTCATACAAACCACTAACACAAGAAAAAAAAAATTCATAGTTAATATTAAAAATATCTTCTTAAAATATATTCATGGAATAAAAAAATTAATACAAACAACTTTCAAAATGTCTCTATAAAACATCAATGTATTATGTTTCAAAAAATAAAAACCTTTTTACATAAATGAGTTGAAAATTTAAAATGAAACGTTTTTCTATTAAAATGGTTTCAAGAAAACATACAAAATTTTAAAAAAACCATTTTTTTATGATTTCCCATTTCTAAAAAGATATAATTTGATTGAAATATAGTAATATAAATTCTATAAATATTGTAAAATAGCCTCTATGAAACTTTATATAATTTTTTTAACAAAAAAATAAATTTGTAAAAAACTTATAAAAAACAAAACGCATCATCCAATTTAATAAAACCAAATACCAAATAAAATATATTACCAAAAGAGGTCACAAATAATTAGATATTATAATAATCATCACTAAATATATAACAATCATTTTCTATAAACTATTAAAAAATAGTTTAATGAAAACATATTTTGATAAATAAATTGTGAAATAATTTGTTATATTATTTTAGGGAACATGTTCATTTCCACTATTAATTATATATGATATTTGTTTATTCTAGAATATTATAAAATAAATAAATTAAATATGTAAGTTATTTAAAACAATAAATATTAACCATTAATAAACACTATTCTACCATTAATTTAAATCATCAAAACAATACCAAACATGAATCATATCAATATTTCACTCTACAATACTAATGTTGGTAAGAATATTGATTAATACCTCAATATAAACTAAAAATTTTCAAATAGTTACACATAATTATTTCAAAATATTTAATAAAAAATACTAACATAGCTTAACACATAATACATAGCATAGATTAAAAAAATGATTCATAGTAATAACATTTAATTGTTTGTCATCCTAATTTTTAATGCATTTATTCAGAGACTACCATTTTCCCCTATTATTTTAAAAAATATTTATAACTCATATTTCACTGAAATTTACAAGTATCATGAGATAAAATTCATAATCCTATAAAAGATAAATAGAAAAAACTAAAAATTCTTTCATTTTAATTGATATATTTTTTAATATCTACACAATACGTCACATAACATATGCATCAAAATTTTATTCATAAAAAAATATAACATTACCGGAAATATTCATAATATTTAATTCATAATATAATTAGAAATATGATATTCTAATTATTCTTTATCTTAAAATTAAAAATAATTGTATTTAGAGTCATAACCTCTATCATTAAAAATAACCCCCAAAATAATCATATAAAAAAATTAAGGAAAATTAATTATTTTATTAAATAATATTCTAGAACAACACAGACTTAATTGGAACATTAAATGTAAAAAATATTATAGTAAGAAGGTTCATTAATAACATACGCATTATAGAACTATAAAATCACATTACACATTATAGAAGAAAATCTAAATTCTATGGGACTCTTTACATATTATATATTTTAACTATTAATGATATTAAACCTAAATGAATCATTAAATAATAAATAATAAATTTAATATATGGATGGGTATATAATATATGATGTCAAATTATTATTATATTATTATTTATATAAGCAAAAAAGTAATAAAACATTTTATAAGAAATATTACTGATGAAAATAAATTAATTTCTACAACAACAAGGATTTTATTAATAAAACATCTTCAATAGAAATTATAACCTATTATAATTATTAAAAAATAAATTTTTTACTTTACATGAAGATAAATGAATATTTCCAATATAATCCCCTATCAAAGTATTTGAGAAAAAATAGTATTAGTAACTCCTTCATAATTAAATGTTCAAAACAACCACAATTAATGATGACGGTACATGAAATTCACCAATTTTCCAACCTTATAATTTATATATTTCCACAAAAACATATCTAATTATATATCAAAGTAATTCCTTTGTGTCACAGTGTCCCTCTATGTCATCTCCAATCACCTGGGCTTGTAATGTAACATCTATGATTCTACCATAGTAAATAAACACTTTATCAAAAATAGTATTTCATAATACACATTTATTTATTTTATTATAATATTAATTAAAAAAGGAAAGATTAGATACACTATAATTACTGCAAATAGTACCGCAAAATAACTAACAATTTATTGAAATTGTATAATATTGAACAGTAGAAGATCAAACACTAAATAGAATTTCAGGTATACATCACACATTATTATTATGATGGAAAAAATAAGTGGATTTTTTTATGAATTATTATACGTATGTGAAGGATATTAGTTTTTTGAATAATATATACATATAAGTTAAAATATAATGGTTGGATGTGTATGGTGACACTTGGAATTTGACAATTCACAAATTTAACATTAAGATATTAACTACCTCTATGATCATTATAATCAAAATGTTAACATTATCTGAAAAACACATAAAATAATTTGGTGATAAAATAATTAATAATTATTATTAATTTCAATTGAGTAAGAAAAATATATTTACCCACATAAATGTTAGAATAAAATGATTTATTAAAGAATTTTTTTTTTGGAATCAAATGTATGATTTTAATATAAACTAAGGGTTTTCTATAGAATATAAATTCATTATATAATTGAAATTATCTTTTGGAAAAGGGAATAAAAATTAATATCTGAAAACCCAATCATTTTTTATAGTAATATTTAATTTCAGGGAAAACAATAGACTAAAATAAAAATATTTATTAAATAATGTTATTAGAAACTAAAGTTTAATTTTTTTTTATAAATTAAATGGGATTAAATAGATTTTATTTTTGAATTAAACATTTCAATATTAGATTAGTTTTAATTTTTTATATTTTTCAAAACATAGTTTTTTGTGATTACTCAGAAATAGTGATTTTATAAAAATTATCACTTTTAATAAATTAAAAAGATATAAGAATAACATGAAATATTGGGAGTTTTTTTTCATAATTTTAATATATATCTAAAAATTAATATAATGAATATAAGAATATATTTTCAAATGTATAAATATATTATTAACAATTTTGAGATTTAAGTGATGTTTTTTCCAAATAAATATTTTTTATTTATTTAGTTTTTAATCAAGTATTTATAAAGATCTTTCGAGATTCCATTTCACATAAAATGAAAATAAATCCCAATTGATTTACCAAATTCAAATTAATTCCATTAGAATCTATATTATAATTTATTTTTCTATAAAATAATTTTTATATCTAAAAAGGAATTTACTTAGAAAAAAAATTAATCTCATTTAGAGGGTTTGTATTCAATTATAATTCCACAACTTATTAATATTTAATTTGATGAAATGAACTCAATATTTCAAAAAATCATTTAAAAATTATTTAATGGGAACACATAATGTTTTAATTATTATGAATATTATATTCGGTAAAATATTCAATTATCATGGTATGATTTAAAACAAGTTGAAATTAAAATAGTAATGGTTTTAATGACATAAAAACATGTATAAATCCTATTATATGGTCATATTTCTGACCTACCTCAACTATTTTATATTTATGATTCATTGTCGAGTTATTGTGATCTAGAAAAACATTAATTTATTTTATTATTTTTAAAACTTTCAAGTGTTTCCTCTCTCTAACTTATAAAAGGACACAACCTCTATATTTTATATACATATATAGACTCTTATCTCATTGAATTGTAGTCTAAATACTTTCATAACATCCTTACCCATTTTCTAATCAATTTTTTTTATCAGAATGACATCCTATGAAGTATATATATATAAACCCCATGAGGTTTTCCGAATATAAGGTCTAATACTTAACCAAGTGTTTTTTGTTTATTTTTTATTATTTTTCCTCCCTTAAATATGTCCAATACATTGTGACATTAAAACATTGGTATATCCCATATACTAAATATTCAAATGTTTATGGTATAACCCATTTTCAAATACTTATCAATCTAATGGAAAATTAAAATATATTATATATAGACTCTACCTCTTAAAGATTATTTATTCCATTTTTCATCACTACTTATTTTTGTTGTCAAAATTATTTTTATACATATTCCATATTTTTTGGTTTCAACCCATTAATGTTTTTACCCCCTTTTTTAAAATTTATATATTAATTCAAGTGGTTCATGGGGTCTTAGAGGTTTCTGAGCGCCTAGGAGGAGGCTAGGACATCGATCACAACGACTAAAATTCCTCCTTTTAGAATATTACATTCTAAAGGCTAGTTGATGGGATTTTTGTGTGGTAGAAGATAAATTAGAAAATTGCAATAAACATGGTGATACACCCTAGTCAAGTGATGGGTCATGACATGTATTTTTTAAAAAAGTGGAAAACAATTCTTTTTTCCCCTTCACCCCTTTAGGTTTTTAACATCAAAGTTTTCATCTTTCTGAACTATAGAAGGATCATGCTTATTGGGTGTTACTCCTTCATTAAACCTCTAATTTTTCATTATTTATTCATTTTTTTCCTCTATATGAGTAATACTCTATTATATTCATATCATTCTTTTAACTTCAGTCCAAATCTCTCCCACCATGTTTTACATAAATGAACCATTTTGATCGATTTTTCATGTTTCTATACTTTTATTATTTTAAAAATAATAGACTCTATAATATTAATATGAGACTCTTTTAACATATGATAAGTGATCTCATGTTATTCCATTATTGTATCTCTAGTGTATTACATCATTGGATTGTGCAGTCACACCGAGTAATTAGACCCTTCACCTAAAATTAATATAAATTTTTTATTCCATGTTATTGTATTATAAGGTACCTCATACATATAATGGAAATATTATATAGATGTTAGACCTTGTAAATGATTTAATGTGGTGAGATGAATTATCCTCAAAATTGGGTAGATTAATTGGGGGTTGTTAGGGTTACCATTTCTGATATTTTATAATAATAAGGAATGTTGGACACCTATGATGACCCACAAGACCGCTTAATTAATATATTTATATATAATGTTTAAAAGTGTATTTTAATTGAACCTAAATAGAAAAGTTACTATTTATTAAACCATTTTTCATATATGAATTATTTAATAATGACATGTTTTAAATTATTTGAAATCTTTCAATACTGAATTCCTTGGAAGATCTCCTTAGATTCCTCATGATTATTGTTGTTGTGGAACACCTTTGATAATCTTAAGATTACATTAGGGGATTCATGTTTCTTTTGTGAGGAAACCTTTAGATTAAATTATGTTTAATTTTATTGAATTAATCAACTAACCTAGTGTATTAAAAACATATTCATTACTATTAATTATCTAGGATAGCTCCTCTAATGATTCAGTTAATATATACACTTATTGAATGCGTCATATTAATTTCAGGGATTCTAGTGGGGTCCCCCTTTTCAATGTCAAAATATAATCTCCCTAGAATCAACAGTATCATATTTTTGTGGAAGACCTTATGTGAAATCCTTTTATTCCATTTCATCTATGCCTCTGAAAATAAATGGTGGTCCCTTGAGCTCGAACCTATATAATGGATTTACATAGTAATTTATTGTAGGGAATTACAATTTTAGGTATAAGGATAACTTATCATATTTTATAATGGTTACAATTTTGATGTGCTTAAAACCAAATTGGGCCATGATACCTCCTATCTATTCCTAGGCTGATATAGATAGAAGAAATTTGGGTCATCCCAAGGTTTCTCCTTATAATCCAAGGACTAACATAGTCTTATTTATTTATCCTATTTTTTAATATTTTTTTAATCAAAAATTTATTCCTCACAATTATTATTTACTTCTATAGACTATGTTTTCATTAGACGCAACTTTTGGTGGCTAATTGAGTTGTACTCAAACTCTATCTAGGTCATCATTTGGTACCCAAACAGACTATAGGGATTTAGGTCAAGATAATGGAAAATAAGATTATTGATTATACATGATGTTATGACAATTATTTAATCTAGGATCTTGGAGAGTAAAGAGAATTTGATAATTATAGGTTTTATATAAATGTGTGGTTTTCTCATTTTTTTTACTTTTGTGCATGTTGTACTTGACACGATTTTTCTAATTCGATTTTTTTGTATGTGAAATTAGTTTGTTATTTCATGGGTTGTGACATGGTACATTATCACTTATTCAATTTATTCTTTTTTTTATATGTGATATTTCCATAAATTATTATTTTGGAATCTAAATAGAGGGTATAACTTCTTCATAGTTCCACCTATATAACCTCACTGTTTTATATAACCTCTAGCATATGTGACAGTATTCAAGAGTCGTTACAGTGAACTGGAATGAGGAACGAGTTCAGTGGATCCCATATTAGGGTATTAAATAAAATTATTAGAGGGTTTCCATGGTTTCATTATAAAGGATTGATAGACATAAGGTAAGATATTTTGGACTTGGTAATAATATTTTTTCTAGGAGTAGTTGACCCAGATATGATAGAAAATTCATGATTTAGTGGGAGGGGATTGTGGTTCATCAAGTTAATTGTTAAAGTTGATCTATTTTCATATATATTGATAAATTTATCATATTTTTCCAAATTATTGGATATTCACCCTTTAGTTTTTAAGGTCAGATGGCTTGTGTAAATACGTTATATTAGGCCCATTGTTATATAAATTCCATTTCTGAGATTTAAATGGTTTCTTATATTGATATTTTTTAGTGAAAAATTTATTGGTCACTTAATGTGTCAGCATTAACAAAAATAAAGAATTCCTATATAACATAATGGTGGTAGTTTTTATAACTTTATTTATATGGATAATTATATGGAATCATGGCTACTTATTGGATATATATGTCTGTAGAAGTTAAATGGTGTTCCATGAACAACATATATGGAATTTCCATCTACAAGTCAGGTTTTACACTTCATATAACAATAACATGGTTTTGGTTTTTAATAAAAAATCAGAAATGAAAAAGAATAAAAATTTAGTTGATTATGGAACATGATATTTAGATAAGTTAAATGATAATTTGGGTTAAATAAAACTACATTAAGAAACTTATCAGATTATTTACCTTATATCAAGTGAATGAAATAATTTTTATCTAATATTTTTGATGTCAGGTTAAATTAAATGTGTGACTTGGACCTAGAGTGGGTATATGGGGCTAGTGAGAGTTCCCAAGTTGTGAGTTTAGGAGAACATGATTATTTATTTTTTCCCTAAACTATGATATCCATAACCAAGTTAGTAATATATTCTTATCTTTTCATTTTTCATTATAGATAAATGTCTCGTTATAGACAACCATCTATGGTATAGGAGAGTAATGATGATCATGCACACATGGTGTAGTGGCCCCATCCACCATTGTCTATATGCCATTGTATAGAAGCTCAACATAGGGGGATTTGATGCATGTAATGAATTCTATAATGAGATATGTACCATGAGTTATGAAAGAAAATTTCTAAGTTTATGTGGGATCTTTAATTGATCAATATATCTATATTATTGGTAAATGGTGGCCTCTAGGAATCTGAGAGTTTTGTGTGTGTCTAAGACCACTATCTTCAAGCATTTAGAGACACCTCTAGAGTAGAGGTTGAAGATTTTCACCAATATTCTTGAACTCTAGGATAAGTGATAGTGGGATATTATGATATGAGAAGATAATAATTTTAATATAGTGTGGAATTATTTCTAGAATATCTTGTTGAAACCATTTTCTTCAAGACCATATAGACTAATAAGTCAAAAAAGTTCATGAACATAGAACAAAAATTCTTCCCTATCAGGGAGTATGCTACTCATTTTATTATTTACAATGGTTATACCCACATTGATAGTGGGGACTTGGTTAGTGAAATTAACATCATGGAAGGAATTAAATGTTATATAATTTCATGGGTCAACATCTTACATTTTAACATAGTATTTAAGATAGTGAAACAACTGTTATAATTTTTGACAAATCTGAGATATGACCATGGTTCCAGGTCTGATACAAGAGTTGGTTATAGAACATCAAGTAGTCAAAAGCACTTCATTGATTGGAATCAATAGATCACTTGGGGATATGTAATCCACATAGATTGTTATATTATCTCTTATAAATGTTGATTGGTAAGTTAATAACACCAAAAATATGATTAGCTACTAGTAATGTGTCAATCCTATTGGAGGATGGTTTTTTAATATATTTTCATTCAATACAACAATAATGGATCCCTATCATAGAGATTATAGTTCAATAAATGGGTTTGATTCTAGATATTATAAACCATTAAAGGTGGAATATCAGATTTTGAGTGGTCATATGTTTCAATTTAGTGGTTGGAATGAGAATTGATGAGTTATAAATGGTATTAGGGTAGTAAAGTGCATATAAGGATAGTTGTGATGTGAGGTTAAGATTTTGGATTGACACATGTTTGGAAGACTGATCCCACAAATCAGGTTATTGGGCCCTATGTCATGAGAGGTACATTTTTTGTAGACTCAACTTTATATTATGATCCCTTCGATAGTGGGGGCTCAAAATATTTCTTTTCCACTCAATTCATGGAAGGTACGTGTTTGGATATCGAATATCTGTATGGGGAGAGATGTATACTAACATCCCATTGGGAGTCTGATCATAAGGGGTCCTTCTTTATTGGTTGTGTTGTATTAATATTGGAGGTTACAAGTTCTTTTGGGACATTTTCATGCCATATATGATCAGGTTTTTTCTAATATTTTGAATGGATTGGTTCGATCCATTTTTAGATTCTATATATTTTTATCATATATAAGTTACCATTGTCTCAACTGAAGGTGAAATTTATGTTCACAATTGATAAAAATACCCATATGATGGATGAGATGGTAAAGGTTTGTAGAAAATCAGTGGGTTTTTACCCTTATTTTTTTAATAAAATACTGGATGATAAAGGGAATCCATCAGTAGTTTACCATCCTATGGAGGACAAGTTGTTGGATGATTTCCCTTACGACCTCATGGGATTTATGTTTGAGATAGATGTTGAGTTCACCATTGAACTCGTATTGAATATTAAGACTATTTATATTCTTCTATATGAGATGGTTCTATTATATACTAAAATGTTTAAGAACCAAATGGAAGACTTAGAGGCCAATGGGTTTATCTACCATAGAACATCCCTTTTGGGGAGTCATTTCCTCTTACTATGATCACTAATAGTATGTTATGGTTGTGTGTGGATTATCAATTGATTAATCAGGAGATAATTAAGAACTAATATCCAATACTAAATATCAGAGCTCTTTTTGGCCAATGTTGGGGTCCTGAAATATTCTCCATGATCATTTTGAGTTCAGTTTATCTTGAGTATAGGGTGAGACCATCAGACATAATATGCACATTAATCTAATTTAGGAATGACCTTTACCTATACTTAGTGATGGTTTTTTGGATTTATGAACACTTTATTAGTGCTTCTAGACTTGATTAACATATTTTTTCATCTGTAAAAAAATCTATTTTTAGTGGGTTTGTAGACGATATACTTATATACTATCAAAGAAGATAAGATCTTGTGCATCCCTTATATATCATTTTGGTCATACTATGGGAATATAACTTTTTATCCCTTTAAGTATTTTTTTGATCAACCTGATATAGTTATTGTCGGAATATCATAATAGAATCCTGCATGTGTTTTTACTTTTAGAGTACGAGAACTATAGATTATTGGTAGAATCCCATGAATGGTTTTTATATTGGGAACATCAAAGAATTTTTAGGCTATTAAAAAACATTATATAGGGATATTCCAACTTTGAAGCACCTATGAAAAATATGACTAAAATGTGGGCAATTTTTTTTGGTTAGGTGATGGTTAGAATTATTTCCAAGAGATGAAGAAGAAATGAACCTCATTAATGAATATTTTCTATATTGAGATTGGAAATGCGTATGTTGTATATTTTTTATGTATCAAATATCAGTCTAAGAATAATTCTAATATATAGGGATTGAGTTTGGGCATATGGGTCCAGAAGTTGAAATCTCATGAATTTAGTTACAATGTACATGATATCATGGTAGGAACTATAGTGAATGACTTGAAATGACGGAAGAACTAACTCTTGGGAGAAAGGATTATGGTCTACATAGATCACATTTTTTAGGTACATATTTACTGAACGAGATGTCAATATTCATCATCCATGGTGGTTTTAGTATCTATAGATATTCAATTCATTTTGGTATATATAGTCAGGAAGAAAAATATATTTTTCTGATGATCTAAGAAGAATGGTGTGGAATCACATTTTTTAAGAATCTAGTAATTATGAGATGTGAATAGAACTTCATACAAAAATAAATCTTTATTTCTATGACAGCCGTGGTCAGATAGTTTTAGTATCCTTATTTTTACTTCATTTTATTATTCATAAAATAATAAAAATGTAGCTTTTAGAACATGGGAGTTGAGAAATCCGAGATATTTTTGATGGTGGGGAGTTACTACATCCCAAAATTACATTTGAGGAAGAGATAATCCATGTTCATAGGTTTGTTTTTGGTTTACACTAACTTGAAATTAGAATGAATGAGGTGGTATCATATTTCTATGTGGGACGCAATCCCGGGATCAGAATTCTGTTGTCATAATCGATATCATTTTTATTGGTTTTCTTCCATAAATGTGTAGTTAACGGTGCATGTTACATGATGCTCCACCTCTTAGTAGTTTAAGGATGATCATAAATGGAACATTGCTTATAGGTACACACTGTCCATTATAAAGTGGAAGTTGGATGATTTCACAATATAATTTATTACGGGTTTACGAAAGACAACCAAAGAAAATGATGTACAGTGGGTCATCATTAATTAGCTAATGAAGGTTTTCATATTTCAACTGATCTAAGAGTCCACTATGTTGGATGATCTGGGATGTTTTTATATCCAAAATATCATACAGATAAATATAATCCATTTAAAAATCATTTAATATATAGATTGTCAGTTTACATGACGGTTCTAGTAGGTGGTGTATAAATCATTGGTCACACAGGTTCTTTTGAGTAGAGCCTATCACCCATAGAATGATGGACGGTATAAGTGGACTATTTAAATGTTGAATGACATATAGAGGGTGTGTGTTTCAGATTTTGGAGGATCCCAAGTGAACTATATAGTGACCATGCTATTAACCTATAATAATAGCTATCAGGTGATTATTGAGATAAATAATTATGATGACTTATATGGGAGGTAATGTTTATCACCTTAGTGTTCAATGGTGGTAGGTGAGGTACCGATGGTTGGTACACCTCTTGTTTTGAAAATACAATTTGATTTTTATTTGATTATCTAGAGGATATATATGGTGAAGTGTATGTAAACATAATATGTGGATCAGAATCATTGACCATTGGTGTTTTTCATAGGTGAGAGGATGTTTTTAAATGTTCTTATTACTTTGGGAAACCATCATATATTGTGGTTTATAAAAATGGAGCCCCGGTACATGAATACATTTAATGTTATGGAAAGGGTTTCTTATTTGGATTACCGAATATCTCTTCAATAGTGATTATGTCTCTTTTATGATGTTTTCACATATCTCATCTTTAACAGTATATTCCTGTCCCATCTTCCACATTTGAAGATAAGGATATCAACCCCAAGGATGATGCATTATTTAAGGAGCATCTAGTTCCTATCCTAGAACATAGTCAGAAGACTCTTCATGGTAAATATATATCCTTGGTGGATTTTTTTATGGAATGACGGACATGTTTATGAAGAAAATTGGGATATGGAATTAGAAATGTGAGTTGAATTTCTAGGGATATTCCTTGAAAGTCTAGAGTGGAGGATATGGTTATCTCATAAGGACGAGTTGCCTTAAGGTTGGTAGGTTGTAATACACCAAAAGTATAATGAGGTAAAAGCCTAATAAAATTTTCAAAACCCCTTGTTTTTTTGAGAAAGTATTCATGTAGATTAAAGGGGTCTTAGTGGTGTTCGAGTGACTTAATACAATTTTAAAAAATGATTCTTTTTGGGAATCCGTAGTAACGTTGTAATCTCTTATAACTCCACCATGGTTCTAGAGTGTTCTTATTTCATTTAATTTTTCATTTTTAATTTGTTCCTCACATTTGATGGCACTCAGTAAGGATAAAACTCATTTATCTTACTATATCCCTTTTTCATTTTTCCTAAATATCTCCAACATTGACTAATTTAAATTCTCAATTTTTAATGATTTTTTGGTATATCTATTTATCTTAATTCCACCTAAACAAAATCATGATACTCTTCAAGTGGGAATATTTTAACTAAAGCTTTATGGACTCATTTTTCCCCCAAAGTCTAATCATTGTATTGTTTTCCTAGCTTGGGTGACCATGACAACTCATTGAATGATTTATCAAATATTAATCCAATTTTTTTGGAACCATGTTCATTTATAAGAATATACTTGAAACTATAATAGAATATAGACTTAGGGGAATCCCTTTAAACCATTTAATGTTTTGAGATAGATTATGGCACAAAATTGGGTGAATTAATTAATAGTTAGTTAGGGATTCCAAATATGGTATTATGGTTTAACATGTATAGAGGGATGCATATGATGACCGCTAGGAACCATTACTTCTTATTGATATGGAAGGTATAAATGGAAATGTTAATTGAAACCAACTATTAAAATTATATGGTATTTTAAGGTTTATATTACATGAATTATTGAATAATGAAATGTAAAAAATTCAATGAAATGGTAATAAGTATGGAATCCCTTAGAGGGCCTCCATGGATTCTTCCTAATTTGTATTATCATGGAATAAATTGGAAGAATATAGGATTAATTTGTTGGGTAAATATGATTACCATGGTGTAAATACACAAGTTGTTTCAATGATCACCAATGAAATTGAATTTCATGATCAAGTCAATGGATCTTAGAATGATTCATTACCATGAATTACCTAGGGTGTACCCCTATTGGATTTGGTCTATGTATCGACATACTGAATACCATGGATTAATGTCATGGAATCATTGTGGTAAAACCTATTGAATATCATATGATGAGGTCACCAGATTATTCTTGTTTATATTAGAGTGTAATTCCTTATGGCGAGCCTTGTATTCCAATTGAGTCATGACTCTGAATTTCAAGGGTGGTCTATTGAGCTCAAACATAAAAATGGAATTACATATGAATTGGAATAAGGGAATTCACATTTGAGACACACGTATTTATTCAATTATATTATCATGGTTTTCAGGTTTATAAACCTTTAAGAAAATTGTGATATTATACATCCTAAATGTTTCAAGTAAAAAATTTGAAAAATTTACTATGGTTAGCCTAGGTTGTATCCTTGAGACCTGAATATCAACTTTTTTACTTTTATTTCTATTGTTTATTTTTATTATTACCACTTAAATTTTTTATTTCAAACTATTATTCTATTCATGAACATGATATATTTATATTAGACACCATTGGGGGATGTTGAGTTGTATTGACATTATTTTAGGCTATTATTTCTTACCAGGACAATCCTCTTGGATGCAGGTCTGGACATGGGAAACTACCCTATACATATTCTTGATGTTATTCCTAGGATTTGAGTTTGGATTTGAGTGAAAATATATATCATTGGAATTATATATTTTTTATATCTTTCCCCCTTTCGTTACTTTTGGTCATGTTTTACTTGAACTGACTTATATGCATTCCTTCTTTTTTCATATGTGGCATTAGTATTTGATTTCGTGGGTTCTAAATTGGTACTTTAGAACCTGTTCACATTATCTCAGTGATATTTATATGACATTTCATTTATTTCTATTATATTTGAGTCTAACCATATGATATATTCTCATAACTATACAAACTATTCATCACTACTGATTTTTGGTAGCCTCTTGTGTATGGGGATGCATGCTTGAGGCCATGTGGAATACAGGCCTGGGGCATCAGTTTAATGGCTCCCATATCTGAGAATTTATATTTATGGATCCAAATAAAATAATATGATATATATGATATTATAATTATTTTATAATGGTAAATAAATATTCTAATTCATTATTTACCATCCAATGAAAAATAAAAACATCACTCATGCGATTATACATCCTATTGTCTCCATGTATTAGTGTAATTCATTTTACATCACCACTTCATATGAATGTATTTAAAGATGGAAATAATGAACATAAATTATATTTATGAAAAAAAATTTCATATAAATAAAATATTTGATGTATATTCTTACCCTGTCACATGTTAAAAAATGATAATGTCATCGACTGACTCATGTAGACCACCAACTCCATTAAGTGATGTTATTCATATTTTATTTATGTATAATAAAAAGGGATATAATTATTTATATAATTAATATATATTTTATTTATAAAATTATTAACATTTTTTGGATGACGGAACAATGATTCATTTTCAATGATCAAAACTAACTGTCAACTCTTATATTAAAAAAATGAAATAGTTGACATTGAAAATCGATGATTTTACTAACCAATTGTTATTAAATGGGTGTTTAAATTTCTTAAGTGGAATATATATGAGATCATATGTATGAATATGGTGCTAGTATATATTTATAATAAATTTTCATATATTATAATAGATACTAAAATATCTTACATGGACTGTCCAACATGAGGTAAAGTCCTTTATATATTATCTTATTTTATTTTTGGATTATTTATGTTTAAATATACATGAGGAAAATTATATGATTATAATATTCTAATATCCATATATTTTAGTTTTCTCTAGTTATGTTTTGTTTTACATGTTTATACTTTTTCCCTATCTTATTGGGTCATGATTCCAAAAGTATGTTAAATGTAAAGGAATTTATTTTAAAAAAAATTCAATAAATATTTCTATCAAACTCATTTCCCCAATGTACACATATTCATTAAAAAATAAATATTATTATTTAATTTCATCAAAAGATTTATTAAACTTTTACCCATATTTTATTTTTGCAATTTTTTAAAAATAATATTCATATTATTTTTAAAATTAGTATCCTTTTAGAAATGCTATGATAAAAATATTTTTTATCATACTTTTCATAAAGGAATTTTCATTATATGATGTCTAATATTTTTAATGAATATTCGATTAAACATTTCCATGATTACTTCCAAATAAAATATTTTTCAATATTTTTGGGTCATTTATTTGAATTGATAATAGAATAAAGTGGGTATTATTTTTTAATTGACAGAGAAAAATGTTTAACCATTATTTATAATTCCTTTCTTAAATGAAGTTATAATGATATTATTTTAATAGAATTAATATAAATTGTTTCTAAATGCTTTATTTTAGAAAAGAATCATTTATGATTGAGTGATGATGTTCTTTCATCATTTTCTATTGATGGATTATAAGTTCTTTTATCTTTATTTACATTATTATAATCATTTTTCTATTAATCTACATTATTCATTGAAATCTATTTCCCATTCATGTTAATATCATGGATAAAGTAAAAATAATTTATAGTACATTGATTAAGATTAAAATGTATATACACCCTATATACAATATCAGTTGACAGAATCATATTATATAGTTCATTTTTTACAATGTAATTATTGATGTTCTGAATACCATTTTCAATATAGGTAATTATTGTTTCATAACGAAATTTTAGAATAAATTGGATTTATATTAAATAATCCGGGGAATGAATAGGATGAAAAATTAAAGATGAGGATTGGTTATAGATAGTCCTTTGATACATTGGTATGTCTTATGAGAAAAAGCACCAGAGAAGACATATTAGATGGTTACCAAGTATAAAAATGAACATTTGTTAAGAATGATGAATTGGTTGATAATAATTGATGGTAATATTCATGGTTTCGTACTTGTGTAGAGTTGATCATGAATTACTCAAATAATGTACTTACATTATTAATTTTTTTCCATTATGTATTTTTTATGTTGATATTAACTATTCACGTTTATTGAAAAGAAGTTATTGATTAAATGGAATGGGATTTTAATAACCACACTACCGTGTTGATTATAAAATATTTTATTATGAATGTTTTCCACTATATCTAATTGTCCTTGAAGATATAATCTCAATATTTTTTTTTTCATTCCTCGTGAAAATTATTAGTATATAATAAATTATTTTTAGGATGAAATAATATTTATTATGATATGTTTTTTAATTTACAATGTAATATGGTAATCATGTAAGTATCATGTTTTCCTATCTGGATAAATTGATATATCATACTTGGTGATATTTATTGAGTCTTATACCAATTTAATGAAGGTACAATGGATTTAGGTTTCTTCAGTTGGGGTGTTACAGTTTGTATTCAAGAAATCAAAGTAGTAACATTGGGAAATAAATTCTTAATGAGAATATCTAACAAAAGAATTATAATAATAAATCGAGACATTTAATAACCTTTAAAATAATAGGGATTTTTATTTTTTGGATAAATATTCATGATGATTATGAGATATCTTAGTGTGTGTGATTTTTTAGATATGAAAACCTATAGATAAAATGGAATCAACACCCATATCTAATGTAGATATTTCCCGGTGGAGAAATACAATACAGATGGTGTGGGAACTAAGAAGATCACGCCCATCATAAGGAATCTAACTATGATTATGAAAAATCACCATACCCATAAGAATTTTGTTAGTTAATAATCGTGATTCACATATTTTGGATTTTTATATGATAAAAACATCTATATTTTAAAAAACTAATAATTAATTTTGCACTTAAAATAGTATATTATGTCCCTCAAAAAGATATTTGTGGACTTGGTATGTAATTAAATGGTAGATTTTATTTTCGTATTATATTTTTTGATGGGTGATAATAATAATTGGTGTTAATAGATCAACAACACTAAAGATTTTAATTATATAAAAATTATTCAATGGTAACATTTTAACGTGATATTCTGTGAGAAATACATTCCTAAAAATAAAAATTTCAAATGAAGAGAATTATCCTCATTTTAAAGAATAATTAAGAAGAAGTTATTAAAAATTATGTTTTTAACATTAGAATATTATCTATGCATGATGTAGACTATATAAAAAATATAAAAATAAAAATTTACTATTTCATTTACAAGACTAATCCTAGCCTCCAAAGCACTCTTGTTTGTCAAAAAATTTCATAAAATGATGATAGAGTATCGTGTTCTATTAAAAAAATAGATAAATTTTATTACCCTTATATATTTATGGTAAATAATGAAAATAATTTTTCAATAGAGAACCAAGAAAAAATGAAATGTTTCAAAGAAGAAGAAAGGGTGAATATAAATTCCCTCAGGTGATGGTTATGGAACAAAACACGTAGGTACATACCAAATGGGAATGAATGTTTTTTTATATTACATATAATGGGTTAATAAGGATCTTAATTGAAATGAATACATATAAACCACTATTATCTAGTGATTCATATACAAATAGATATGGAATTATTCAAACCAATGTACCATCTATCAACTGAACCACAAAAAAGAAGAGATCGATGTGATATGGAGAAGATAATACGATTACAATAGCTGAGGATGATATTCCCAAAGTCATGGTAATAGGTTCTTTGATAATAACCTAAAATATATATAAATATTTATTTTATTTTTCGGTCTTATCACTCTTCTATATATTCTATTTTTCACATAAAAATTTTATATTTTTCATGCACCTTAAGAGGGAATATTCTAATAAATAATCATAGTGAAAATTTTATTGCAATAAAGATGTGTTAGTTTGTTCCCATTATGTCACATATACATAATTTTTTTGAAAACATGAGTATTATTCCTATGGTTTAATTTTAAATAATCCCTTTTAGGGATTGTCTTACCAATGATAATGAAAAATATTATTTCGAAGAAGAGGATAACATAATTCACGATAGAGATATAGAATACCTTTTCATCAAAAGGGAGAAAACATTAATTAGATCACAAATAAATCAATCTATAATGTATATTCTTAATTAAATTCATTGTGAAGAATAATATAAATGACTTTTGAATAGAAAATTTATCATTTTAAAAGAGGAGGTATTGATTATGAATGAATGCATTGATGTGTTTACTGAAAAAATACTAAGAAATCCACGAGATAATGATGTTAATTTTTTTATTGATATCATCCTTGATGGAATAACTATATCTAAGGATGAATATAAGATAGAAACATTAGAATTAGTGAAAAACATGAAATTACCACACGAGTTATGTGATAACCAATTTTTACACCTAAGTGTTTCAATAAAGGGAGAATGTATTCTTCTTCTTAAGAAAAAATAATAATATCTAAGGATTTACTTAAAATTTATGCATATAAATGAAATTTTTATAATAAAAAATTATTAATTCCCTCATGTTGATGAAATTGTTTATTAACATCATGGAGATCAATATTTTATAAATATCGATCTTTATTCTAGTTATGATCAACTATAAGTAATGAAGGAAATTATTATAATGATATTATTAGGAATTATTTAAGGACATTATATACTTATATTATATCCCTTTTGGATGGAATATGTACCATGTATTTGTATGGATCTTATTATTTGAGTATTAAATGAGTTTATCCAAAATTTTTGGGTGACATTTATTAATGATATCTTTATATACTCAAATTGATATGATATAAATAATTGTAATTTTAAAATATTCCTTATTACTAATATATTCAATTATTTATTTGTAAAATTTAAAAAATTAGCATTTGGTGTTCATGATTTTTTTCTTGGTTATATTGTCTTTAATTAGGGAATATCAGTTGATCCTTCAAAGGAAAAGGTAATGGTGGAATAGGTAATTCAAATAATGTAACTAATTTTCATAGTTTCATTATATTTCTTGGTCACTATCAATTATTTAATCATTGTATTACTTGATTATACGACTCATAAACCATGTTTAAATTTAAGGTGGTTATGTTAATATGGTAAAATGAATGAATGATTTTTTTGAATAATATAGATGAGTATGGACAATGCACCTGTATTAGTTTACCAATGGAGAGAGGTGGATTTGTAATATATAGTGATGTAATAAATAAGAGAGTCTAATGTTTCCTTATTAAAAATAATAGTGTTATTGGAAATATATCATGCCAATTAATGATCCATTCACAGAAAATCTGACCCATGATCTTGAGTTAGTTTCATTAATTTGTCCCTTGGATATATGAAGAAATTATCTCTATTGTGAAAATTTTGAGATATATATGGGTCACAATAACTTGAAATACATATTTTTCAAAATAATATCAACATAAAGCAAATATTATGGTAGATCCACTCATTTATTATGAGTGTTCAACACAGTAACATCCTGGGAAGGTTAATAAAGTAACTGATACATTGAGTAAGAAATACTATAGAATTGGGACTATGATGTCGATTGAAATATATTTTATATATAGGGACTTAGTAAAGTTTAATATGTGAGTTATTATGGAAGGTAAAATATTACTCATTTTATTATTTATTTCTATAAAATCATTATTAGAATACATAAAAGTATCCTTGATTTATGATAATTGTTAACAAAATATATCTGAAGCTTCTAATGACATAAAATTTGTGTATTTTAATTATAAATAAAGTGTAATGAAATTTGGAAATAGTTTATGTGGTTTATCTATACAAGAGATGAAGGGAGAAATACTAGATAAATATCAAAGATCAAATTTATCTATACCCCCTGGTAGAAACAAAATGTATCGTGATTTGGAAGAACATTTTTGGGTGGATAATTTGAAATAAGAAATTTCATACTATATATCAAGATGCTTGGTTTTTCAATAGGTCAAGCCTTAGATACTAAATTATAAACGATTAATGAATCCTTAACCTATTCTTTTGTGTGAATGGGATGATATTACTCTTTAAATTTTCAATGGTTTTCTAAGGACTAGGAAAAAGAATGATATCATATGGGTTTTTGTGGATTGACTTACTATGTAAATAGATTTTATTTTAATATGGGATGGTCTACCTATTATTTTAAGCATGTGAATCTATATTAATGATGTTATGAAAATTCAAGGTTTATCTTATTTAATTTTATTTGATAATTTACTACATGTTACAACAAAATTCAAAAAAAAATATTTATCATGATACTGAAATCAAGATAAATTTGAGAATTATTTATCTCTATATAAATGATGAATAATATAAAAGTAATATTCCTAAATTAAAAGACATATTAAGGTCACGATTAGTTGACATTTGAGGCATGTGGGGTTAGTATTTACGTATATTGGAATTTTTATATAATAATATCTTCTACTTGAACACTCAAATGGCACTGTAAAAAATGTTTCACTGGAAAAAATGTCATCTGAAAACATGATGGGACAAATTTAGTGGAAGGAAAATTTTAGTTATAGAACATTTTGATGATACATTGATGATAGTGAGAAAAAATCATTGTAATATCAAGGAAGATCAAATCAAGAAAAAGGGATATTCAGTTAACCTAATGAAGGATTTGTAATTTCAAGTTTGTGGTAATGTTTTCCTAAAATTATCTCTTTTATGGTTTTTAATAGGTTTTTAAATTTTGGGAATGTAATCCCCAACTACATTTTCCCTTCTAAAATTATGGAAATAATTAGATTTTTTGATTATTATTTGAAAATATAACATAGCCTCCAAAAAGATCATGACACGTTACATATCCCTTTATTGAGGAATTAATCTTTACATCCAATTCACGTTGTCACAAAAAATAGTATAATTTGAATGTGATAAATCTTAAAATGAATATCTTATCCTATTTCTTAACACCTGAGATAATGTGTTGTGGAAACAGAAGACTATCCTTGTAAAGGTATTTTGGATAAATAATAAGATAGAAGAATTGATAAGGGAAACTAATAACTTTATTAAGAAGTAATATCCCCATCAGTTCACAAGGTTTTATTTTAGAAATTTCTAGGATGATATATTTTAAGGAGGTAAGAATATTACACAAACAATTTAATTATTGTGATATTTTCTTTCGAGTATAACAATAGAACAATTCATAAAGCCTTATACAATTTTTTATGAAAAAATAAATTCAAAATTTTTATAAATTTAATTTAAATATATGGTTTTATTATTTTTATACAACATGTAAAACCTTTAATATGGGGTACATTTGATATTTTTTATAAATAGTCGATTATTAGATGAAAAGTGATAATATAGATTTTTCAATAACTATATCCTTTTATACATTATAACTAAATAAGAATAAATTGAAAGATTATGAAAAATATTATCAAGAATATACATACATATACTTAATAAGTAATATTATTTCTATAAATATATAAATTTTAACTTAGAAAAATAATCATAAAAATTTGGAAATTTAATTACTCTTATTATTCAGATGAAATATTTTAATAGTTAATAAATTTTAATCGATTTTTTATAAGGCCCCAATCAATTTTTGATATTTTTATCATGGAAAAACATGCCTACTTTGACTTAACATAATCCAATTAATTCATTTGGGTTAAAAAATATAGCTTTTTATTGTAAAATCATTATTATATCTAAGAAGATATTTTTTAGGAAAAATCATTTCTCAAAAAAATCTGTGGATTTTTTTTAGTCTTAATTTATACCACTTTTAGAAATTGAATTGTTAAAATATAATACATATACGGAATAATAAATTATTAATTTTTTAAATTTCCCACTGTCA
This sequence comes from Viscum album, assembly GCA_963277665.1. Lineage (NCBI taxonomy): Eukaryota > Viridiplantae > Streptophyta > Magnoliopsida > Santalales > Viscaceae > Viscum > Viscum album. The sequence goes on from CAUJRU010000625.1 coordinate 134,375, forward strand.
TTTTGCATCATAAGGAATAATCACTTTGATAAAAAAAGTAGTTACCATGGTAAGAGATAAAATAGGTAAAACGTGTTAAAACTAAAATAATAAGAGTTAAAATGACCAAAAAAAATGTACATACCCTATTTTATTTTCATATTTAGATGATATATTAATTTGTAATCTATGAGGATTCATTAAATATTCACAAGTAATGTGTAATATATTAATATATTTTAATCTTTTGAAAAATTCAAAGGTTTTCCTCTCACTCATTTATAAAAAGACACCACCTCTCCTCTCTTATCCATACATTATAAACCTATTATCTTAGATAATAACTAAATTAATAATTTATACCATATGTTTTAATATCCTTATGCTCTTGGTATGATTAAAATACTATCCCACCAAGGATTTATAAATAATCCTAAGGATGTTGTCTGAATAAGACGTATAATAATTAACAGAGTTTTTTATTTTAATTTACTCCTTTACCTCATTAAAAAAACTACTTAAAATTTCCATACGATAAATTAATAATTTACCATATTATAAAATGTTATTATTTTAATGTTATACCACCTTTTCATGTTCTTATCAATCTAATATAAAATTCAATATTCTTTCATTTGTATATGCAGACTACCACCTCATGAAGATGATGTACTTTATTTTTCATAATCACATATCCTGGTTGGACATAATTATCAAGAAAAATGAAATAATATTGTATATATGATTTAAATTTAAGTAATTACTTTTTAATAAATATTACAGTACTTTCGTTACCATATGATGTAAAATAAAAATATATCACAATACTATGTATGGTCTACCTTCTCTGCATGGTAGTATAATTATTTTTTTTATGAAAACATCTTATGGAAGGTTGTAAAGATAGAATTAATGAAAATATAAGATATTTTGTAAATAATATTTTTTTAAATATATGATATCATTTAAATTATTACCCTTCCACATGTTAAAAAATGACTACGTCACTCATGCATGTGTGTGGCCTACTTTATCCATGATGTGAAGTGATTAATAATTGATGTACTCCATTCAATAATGGGTAAAAATTTGTATCTATGAAATATATAAAAAATATATTTATGAAAATTATAGTGATTATAGAACCATGTTCATGATTGAAGGATCATAATTAAAAAATTGATACTTACTAGAAAAATGAAACAATTAACACTCCGAAATGATGATTTCAGTAACGAAATACATATTAAATGGTGTAAAAATTATATATGTAGATCATATATAATATTTTATGTTTTTATATGGATAAGATATAAATTTATAATAAATTTAATTTTATCATAAATGTGGTTAATATCTCATACATGGAATCTTCAAACATGATGTAAAGGATTTCAGTTACAATCTCATTTTATTTCTCGATTATTTATATTTATATTTTCTTTAGGAAAATTATATAATCCAAATTTTTAAAAACCCATATATTTTATTTTATTTTATATATTTTTGGTTTTACATGTTTATATTTCATGTCTTATTTTATTGTATAAATAATCAACAATTTGGTTACTTGTAAGGGACATTAATTTAAATATCTTATTTGGATGATTTCTATCAAAAAATATTTCTTCCATATCTGTATCATCATTGAAATATGACCTCTATATTTTTTTTAATAATATATATATATTATACTAATTTTATAATATCTTCTTCTTTCTATAATGAAATTGAATGTAACATTGTTTTCATTTAAAGAATGAGGTATTTTTTAGAAAATTAGTGAACAAAATCTTATTTTTAATATACAAAACAGGAACGGCTTTTCCGAAAATAATGGATAATATTCATATTGGATATTAAAGTATAATTTTACAAGTATATTTTAAAATAAAATATTATCCTCATTATTTTGATAATTTTTATTTAAAATGATGTCATAAGAAAAAGGGTATTTTATTATTAAATAAATTAAAATAAATTTTGAAAATGATTTATATATACTTTATTACATGAAGTTAAAAGGAATATAATTTTAATGTATTTAAGATATTTTTTATATAGCCTTGTTTTTACAATAAATCCTCTATTTTTGATGAATTTATTCTCTTATATATTTGTTTTCTGATTATTTTTGATACAAGTTTTTGATATTATTCAATGTCTTATGATCATGTTCTCTATCACCCTCTATTATTCGTTGGACAATATTTTTATTCTTTATAGATACACTTTTAATATCATCTATGAATTCATAATCATTTATTTTAATTTGATGTTTTTTAAAAAATATACTAGTTCTATATATGGTATCAGTTCAAGGAATATTATTAAGAAAGTTATTTATTTTGTTATGAAAATATTGATATTGGGTATTATTTATTCAATACAGATAGTTATTAACATATAAGAAACTTTTATAATGAATTGTATTGATCATTAAAAATATGAGAAATTCATATTATGTTTATGTGATAGGCGGGTCCAGGTTATAAATATCCCCTCGATCCATAAAAATTATAATGTGTCAAAATCAGAATCATGACATATTATATAGGTATCTGTTTTACACCTACCCACTTGTTAAGATTTATGTATTTTTTGAAATGCCATGAAAGTATGATTCATGATATATTGGTTTAGAGGCCTTAATTATTAATGTTCATAATTATGTATTTTCTTTATTAAGAATTTATTTTACGTTATCTATTTGATTTATATGTTTATATTAGCTAAGGATGTTTTAAAAACATTTTCCTGAATGAATGGAATATTTTTTTATTATCCACTATAACAAATTGATTTAACATTTTTTTCTCATGATTCCTTCCAATTTATGTAACCCTTACAAATCACATTAGATAACCATTTACCATTTACCATTTTTTAAGGTTATAAAGAAGCATATAATGAATGATTTCAAGGATTCATGAATATTTTTTTGATATATTTTTATACTTCCAAAGTAATATGGGGATCATGTATATATAATATTTTACAAGGCTGCAAAAATGATCAATCCTATATGGTTAGATACCGTGTATAATGTATGAATGTAATAAATGAAGCACTATCTCTCGGTTTCTATATACTATGTGTCACAAAAGGAGAAATTTGAAATTATCATACTATAATTTTTTATAAATTGTCTTTGATATATTTTTTTTCAAAAAATAATGAAATATAATATGGACACATGGTAAGTTTTATGAAATAGTAAGGACATTAAAATTATTTAAAAATAAAATATTAGATTTCCCACGCAGATAAATATTTATTGATTAATATAATTTATATAAAAATAATAAAATTAATTCATCAAAATAATAGGGATGTTTTCAAAAAATAATTTTCATAATATGATTTTTTTTAAAATTATTTGTAAATAAAACATATTTTCCATTACTAAAATAATCTACTTCAAAGGATTTCACATTTTAGTGTTATTGAAATCATTCAAAAGGCACTAAATATCGAATAACATGTTTTGAAACCATTGTAAGGCCCATGGTATTCTTTTTTACGGAAACCAATATTTAAAAAAATATTTCTAAAGAAATTATCCATTTACTCTCATTTTATATAAAGACCTACTCATTCATACATTCATATCCACTAAAAACAACATAAAATGGTTTCAATCTCAATTCCCAAACCATGATACTTTGATAAGGGACTTATGTGGATAATAATTTTAAACTCAGTATTTATTTCTATCTTCTAATCAAACATAAGGGTTTTTATTAGGGGACGTAGTAGGGACATAATTCAAAAACCATTATAAAAGTTTATCTTTTGATAAACCAAAAAATAATTATTTAAGAAGTTAATTCTCAATAATTACTATTAGATATTAAATTTTATTGGTTACTAAGAAATATTGATCATTTATTTATCAAATTTTATTTGAATTCCAGTAGATTTAAAATTAAAATGATGTTAATTTTCATTAATAGAATTCAATGATTTTATGATGAATATGAGTTTTCTATTTCATATTATTATAAAAACCTTATTATCCAATAATTGTTAATAACCATTACTCAAGGGGAGATTTTTTTATCACTTAATTGGTCTCTGACCACAAATTTTATTTAGACCTGTTATCACCCCTATAAGATTAATTTATCTAACATTGTTAAAAAATTATCGATGATGCTTTACATTTCATTGTGAATATTTGAATTTTCCTACAAGATTGAAGTATATTCTCTTAGATATACTTATAATTAAATATACCTTGGAAACTATGACAATTTTTATACCAATCACTTTTATTATGAAATGTATTTATTACCAAGACATGTGGTTGTATGTGGATGCTTTTGGTTCATAATGATTTTTACTATTTTCTAAAAACATTCATATGATAGATATATTGGACTTATTATGTGATGGGTGGGTCCTAAATATATGTATCCCCTTAATGAACCGGTATGTCTCATACGGAAAATTGGCTATGGTATTTGGTATATTTCATACTCATTTCTGTGTGATGTCTTATCATAAGGCCATAATAGTGTGTTTATGATGTCAGGAATTATATATTCCATCACTAAAAAATAATTTATTATTGTCCATGTGGTTAATTATTTTCATTTTTATATTATATTTGGATATATTTCATTCTCATGTTATCAATTATATTATATCATTTGTTTATTTATTCATTTGTGTCATATTTTTTACACCATATCTAATCCATGATATAATGTACTATATGTTACCCCTAACAAAGAACCTAAGATCAAACCATTATTTTCATTCATTTTCCCCATGCAATCATGATGTATACTATGAATGATATCAAAATACATGAGAATGAATAATAATGGTTTTAGTATTTTTAATATATTTTAATGTTTTAAAAAATTTAAGGATCATGTATATGTTTTTTATCTTAATACTAGTAAATTATTGGAGCCTGTTTGACTTGATATCTTTTATTCTACACCAATTTATTTAAATAACCACCATCTTTGGGGTAATGGAGTTTTGCTGTCGCAATTGGTATTAGAGAAATTTCAGAAGGAACTTTGTGATCTAGATTTTGAAGAAAATAATTAGTCAACACAATGATTATGATGAACCCATATGATATTCAGGAACATTTTTCTTCAATAACATTTTTATATAGGAATTAATCACTATAATTCATCAATCATGGGGATATGAGATAATTTAGTGTATTCTATTTTTTAGTAAATAGATCCTAATAAAATGAAAAGTAACCATGTCATCACCCATAATCAATATAGTGATTTAACTATAGATAAACTCAATGATCTTAGGATTGGATCTCAACAGATAATAAATATATTTGGTATTTTTTCTATTTTATAACTAATAACCCTTTTATTATAGAAGAAAATATGTCCCCCCAACATTGTGTAACACCGTTATTATAGTTAATAATGAATAAACCTCTATCAATTAATAGATGCACCATTCCATTTTTAATTGAACAATAGATAATGTTCCTTAAGAATATATTAACAACTCTATAAATTTGTGAATAAGAGATGGTTTTCAAGGGTTTATATCATTTTTATTAAGATACTAACAAAATGAATAAGATAATTTATAACAATACAAATTTTGAGTAGATATATAGTATGTATTTAAATATTTTAATGGTTATTTTCATGGAAAAGAACATTCTACTTGGGAAATAAGATAAAATAGAAAGAAAAATCCAAAATTTATGATAAATAGAAGAGGAAACAATGTTTTTTATGAGTAAAAATTTATAATGTCTTCATGAATTGTTGTAGAATATATACATAATATAAAATCTATTATTAATAATTTTATTGATCAGATAAATCAATTCCATCAAAGGCTATTATCCTCTCAAACATTTCCCGAATATTAATAGATTCTAGTTTGTGTCATTCAAAACATGAAATAATTCTTTATATGTTAATTTTTTAATATAAATATTGATAAGAAGAATATTTTTAATCACTAAAAACATATAATTTTGAAAACATATAATTATTGAAGGTTCAAATTATTAATAAAAAATTACAATGTAAATAAAAAAACTTGGGGCATTCTCAAAGGGAATGTGAGTTTTCAACATGTTTGGAGGCAATGTCTGTTATGTTCATGAATTAAAAGGAAAAAAATATAATATAAAATTGTCTAATTATTAACCTATACAGATATGAGGAATGATTCCAACAAGTGGACCTTATGTGAATAGAATTTACCATAGAATAGGATGAGGAAGAATAGTCTAGTGTATATGATTATGGTATAAAAATTTGATTTCTCCAATTACTTGATAGCAAGTACATTGACCATTAACAATATAGAATATTGGCCTAATAGACCACTTAAACTGTATATAAACCAGCCCCCATATGGCCTCAAGTGCACCTACCCATACACTAATGTATTTGGGCTAAAATTGAAGGTCTAATCGTGGAATAGTGGGGAGACTATACCCTCATGTTCAGAGTAACACAGTGCCATAACATAAAGTAAATAACAAAAAATAGAATAAACAATAAAAATGGTAGGAATTGATAGATGTGGAATAAAATTATATCAACTAAATACAACAAGAAAATTCCAAAAAACAACCATGAATTCATTAACTCATAATGATAAATAGATATGAATGAAACATATAAGAGGTTATATGATATAATACGTGATCAATGAAAATAAATAAAAGGGGACCTAAGGGAGATCTCCATGAGTATCTTGAGTACTAGCTCAATCCTGTACTAATAACTCCTAAGAAAAAGCATGGAATCACTGGGAATAAACCATGTACCTTTGAAAAACAATATCTTCTTAGTTTCCAAGTTAAATTTTGGCCCGAGAAGTGTGTGATATATACTCAGTAAGACCCACCAATAGCATCAAGAGAATAATATAGTTCATGAATTTAAAATAAGCATTGTGAATTCACATCAATGTAAATTAGAAATGTGAAATAAATAAATAATAAGTCAGATTAGGTTATTCAAGAATACCTAGTTGACCATACGTACTTCATCCTAAGTAAAAAATGTATTATCCATGGGTATCCACTGCAATTCTAATATGATGGAACTAAAAAAAACATCACAAAATAGGTATCCAGAGGTGGATTGAACCTAATAACAGGATTTTTCTAGTCTGAAACATTCAATAGATAATAAAAATATATTAAAAGATTTTACTGTATATATAAATGAAAAAATTAAATATGAATCATCTAGGGAAAGTCCATGGTGAAACCATGTATTACACCAGGTGCATCGAGAGTTCTAACTAACATTGGAAACCATCCATTGTGATCCCTGAAAGGCCTTGAAATTATCACCCCTCTATTAGTTTGAGAAGAAAAACTATAAGATAGTTCCTCGTATCTCACATTGGGGACTAGGTTTCACTCATGGCCTATTAAAAACATCTTTCCAAAGAGATCATATAAAGTGTTCCCCCTTAGGAACATGTCTCGCTCAGAATAATGAAATAAGAAAACCCAATGAGCCCTTACTTGTATACCCGTGTCACTCTCATCATAAATCACAATTTGTTAGGGGATCTAAATACACACACAGTTAGCCAATATTCAACATTCCAGAGAGGAAACCCAAGTATCGATCATGAAATTCATAATTTTTTTAATTTATTAAAATTTAAAAATATAAAATCACATTCTTTTATATATTATATAAATAATTTATGTGTCTACAAGAGAGAAACACCCATTTCCTAATTAAATTTTTATAATATTTCTCATGTACTCAAGTATACCATATCTCATAATATATAATTTAATATGGAAATAACATTAAACCACAAATCCATGCAAGGAATAACATATATATAAAGTTATAATTGAAGACGGTGCACTTAATCTAGAGGTTTTATCATAAAACAATTCATTTTTTATCAAACAATTCATTTCATTCTATTTAAATAATTCAATTTCATCACAATACATATGATATCCCACATCAAAGTTTCTTTTAAAACAAGTGATCGTCAGAATAATTAAACTAGTAAAGAACACACCAAAAGGGGTGGATCTAAAAATATTAGATCACATTTAGAACGGGGCATTAGATGAACACCCCCCAAAGGGGTGTTTTAGGTAGTGGTCATAACCTCCAACCACACCAAGAAGGGTATAATAACTTTATAAGTTATGCTATGAAAATTAATTCAAGGAAGAAATTTCAGTTTGAAACAACACCCAGTACATCATGAATCCATAACAATAGAATTATTTTATAAGTTGTGGAACATTAGGAAAAAATAAATAGACCACCTACCTTATACCAAGGATGACTCACAAATACAATATCATGGTTTGATTCGGTCTGGTTTGAGAGAAATATAAGAAATGTACATCCACCATTAAAATAGGCTGATCTGAAACTAAAATAACATAGAGATATAAAAGATAAATATATGTTGTAATGAAGATAATTCATAGACTTACTGAGACTCTTCCAATGCACCTAAAGGTGCTCAAATATAAATTTGGATGAGGGAGTTCAGGACACCCCTGTTTTAGTCATTGTTGAATCATCACTTGTGAGGGGAGAATGAATAACCCACAATATGATAAGTGGGGGAATAATGGTTTTTAAAACATTTAACTCATTAAAGGTAGAAAGGAAATTTCACCCATCTTAATGGGTCTCATGGTCTTGTTTCACGGTTGGCTAAACCATGTGGTAACCATGTGATGAAAAACACAAACTTATTGCCTAAATGTTACTAATCATATTTGATATGTTCATGGTTTGGGAAATTGTGCATATCTCGTGTGCGTCAATTTTACTCACATACAGTAGTCGAAAAGTTTTCCTCAGTGGGATGCACTATTTTAGACAAACCATGCACCCTTAATAGTCCACCCAAACTTGATTTTCCTAGACCCAACACTTTTGAGACTCAATGAACCCACTAAGACACCTCTCGAGATTCCAACCAAGTATAGAGAACACAATTATATATTATAAATCTTGGATATTCATTCCAATTTTTGGTTTACAAAACTGAACAACCACAAAATGATAAAATTCAAAACCCCATGGAATTTCTTGTGGTCAAAAAATACATGATGCTAAAATCACCCAACATTATAACTTCCCTTCCCTGATAATCCATGAAAAAAGGAATAAACTTATGACATAGTTGATTTATGGATTTCATTCAAACTGTCACGTGGCATCTTTAAATACCCACCTCACCACCAAAAGGAGATTTAAAAAATGGAATAGAATCCATGGAAAGTTGATTCCACACCCGAATTAAAAACTGAAAAACAAATATGGGGCTTACCCACAAACATTTACCATGATACATGATATCCACATCATCCCTTCAAACAACCCCCTATGATGCTTCCTTCCTTAGGTTCTACAATTTAATGACCATATCAAGATCATTATATCTCTAATGTCATAAATTTGTTTCAAAATGTTCCCATAGTATTCTATAAACTCTCATTCTTTGAGACATGACTCATGATCTAACCAATGGGTTGATTCTAAATTGACCTCATTAAAAATATTTGTGCCAACCATTCCAAAAAAATCAATAGACGACATTAACATTTCACCAAACATAATTGACAAGTAGATTATGTGGTTCTTCACCGATGGCATACCTAATGTGCGAGGTATAAATAGTCAAAAAGCCTTTTCTAAACAACTCTCAAAACACTTATCGTATATGGTTGTAAACTATCTCTTGATAATGCCTCTAGCATAACATCCACCTCAATATTTCATTCCCCCAAAAAAGTGTGGATGCATGCCCAATCCTTCTCAAATGGATCTCTACACTTCACACCTCATCTAAGACCAAACATAATTCAAGTTACCTATAAATCATAAAAAATTAATCTAGGGTCTCATCGAAGGAAAAAATTTAAAAAAAAATACAATAAAGGAATTAGTACAAGGACATGAATCCACATATCAAGATGTTTAATAGATGGGAGTTACATTATCCTAGAGATCAACTCAAAATGGTAAATTTTGGTGTCCCTGATTTTTACCATGGTGTCTATAAATGGGAACCCAGGTATTACTCAGGATTAAAAAAACATCAAATAAAACATGCTAACAAAAACCAACTCTGATAAATATCACTTAAGAATCCGAATAACTTTTAAAACTAAGGTTAATATATAACTGATTCTCTTTCAATGTAGAAAGAAGAATTCAAGGTAGAGGAAATGATATTAATTTAGAAGATATTACAATAAAAGGATTTGAATGGTAATTAGAAGGACTCAAGAAAATCCCTCTACCAAGCGGGTGAAGTTCTTAGAATGGCTTCTATCCAACCATACCAAACCATTAAAAGTATGAATAGTCAAACCAGTAATGGTAAATTTTTTTGGAAGAAGATTGAATTGGACTATCGATGCCTTAAAAATGAACCATGATTCCTTCAAAACCTAATACATCATAGGGCCACTCAAGAATAATCGTCACAGACCATCTCCATCTGATGGTATCCTCATAGGGTGCTCTTAAAACCAAACAAAACAACATCATGGTCTCTATAAATGTAACACCCTGAGATTTTATGAGAAGTATTCTTTCTAATTTATTTTATGTCTAGTGTTGTATGCTACACCATGATTATCTTGTACTATAAGAAATGCCATATTAGCTTGTAGTATATGCAACATTATTCTTGGCTCGTGTTACAAACAATTTCACGTTCGTTTTGTGGAAATTATTCTATGCAACATTATGTATATATTTTGTTTAATGTATAAATAAAATATGTTTTGATTATGTTATACACTACACTAAACGGAGCTTTCACTACACAAAGCCCTGACTTGGCATTCATTACACGCAATCAAGACCTTCTTCGATAGCGTGTGTAGTACGCAATACCATGTTTCACTAAACGAGATATTATTATGAACAGGTCGTTATGAATAGTAATACCAACTTTTTGAAATTTTATAAATTTTAACTTTCAAAATGGACTTCATTTTTGGATTCGGAATATCGAAATTATCCTAGGGTGAATTTTTCGTATTTTTCTGAAAAATATAAATTTTTGATGAATAGTGTAAACACTGGATTACTATTTAAAAAACGAAATTTTATTTAAATAATTATTTATTTTATTTAAATTTATTTTAGGTCAAAATTGATACATAATACCTATGTATGTTCTATGTAATTCATTGGAGTAATTTTATAGTAATTTTAGACATATAAAAATTTTATTGAACTTTTCATTGTCTTTTACCGACCTCAAAGGAGAATTTGAAAATTTACATAAAACATAATTTTACCACTTCTGTGTGTTGAATTTTAAAAATATGATAGACATGGTTAATATGAAGGAGTAAAATGCGGTTTAATAAGATAAAACTAATTTTTGGTGAATAGTAATTTTTTACTTTTATTTAGCACGGTTAAAAGTAAATAGGGTAATTAAGGGTACAAATGATATTATTATTACCCTAACACATGTACTAATTCTATTGGATAAGTGTAATTCGACCAAAAACAACCTTAGGAATAAAATATTACTCTTTAGGTCCACTTGGATTAGATTAGGATACTTATTATTATTTTATTTAGAGAAGAGTTAAAAGAGTTAAAATCAAAGATTAATAACTAAAACATCTTTAATGTAGGGTTATACATAAGATAAATTCGACTATAAATATTAATTATAAAGATAAAGATATTTACTACATAATGGTAGTTTATTTATAATTTTTAGACATTAAATAACTTTATTTATTTATGACACAATGATGATGCAGTAATTACCTTACTAATGAAATATTAACATAATTGATGTTATAAATACCCAAATAAATGTAATTTGAGACTTTTTATGAATTACACTAATTTTATAGGTTAATATGACATTTTAGTATTTATTTAATTAATTTTATTCGATCTAATCATGCTGTTATGATTTTCACAAAAATCAATTACCAAATAGTGTCAAAATTGACATAAAATAGTTTTTAAAACAAATATTATATTATTAATTTTTATTCTATTCCTAAAAATCTAATGATATACCCAATGTCTTAGATAAGGTTATATATATTAATAATGAACCACTTGGGGTTTTTTTGTCTTGTTATAGTTAGTTTATTAACCATATACTGTAAGAAAACAAGAAGACACAGTAAAAGATAAATTATTTAACTTAGAGTTAATTCTTAATGATAATGTTAAAATAGTAACCTAAACATGTCTAAAACCTATTTGTTGAGAGGATTTTGACCCATCACCCACTTTATCTTAGAAATAAGTCACTTTGGAGCCATTAGAAATAGAATATGACTTTATTATAAAATAATATTTTATGTTTTTCCTAAAGTGCCCCTCTCCTCCCTTATAAAAGGGATCCTCCTCCCTCTCCTCTTTACATAATTTTGAGCCTTCAATATCGTCCAAACCCTGAAAATTTATCTTCTCAACCTCTCCAGTTATATTATAGAGGTTCTGATCTCCTCAAAAGACCAACTCTAGAGCCTTAAGAGGAAGCTTAAAAATAGGTGCGTCGAAGAAGAGGTAATCTCTTCTACAGATTCTTTCATGTTTCTTTCTTCTTCATCTTGCTATTCCTTAGTTGTTTCATTGTAAAGTAATACAATCAGTATCAATAATATACTGATATGATATTAGAAATATGAAACAACCCCATTTCACCTTCTATCCATCCTACGGAAAATGAAATCACCGCGCGTGCGTACGTACAGAATACCATCTCCACGCCGTGGTGTAATCTATTTTCCACCACCACCTTACTTGAATGGGTATAATGGTGTAAATAATAACTATATATAGTTATTATAACATCATATGATTCTGAGATATTATATCATCCACTTCAATTCAATTCAATAATTATGGGAACGATATCATCGCTCATGCGTACGTACGGATTACCGTCTCCACAACGCGATGAGATTAATTCTCCATGTTAACCATTCAAGAATGATTATAAAGTATATATAATGAATAATAATGAAATATGTGACATGATAAATATAATTGATTTATGTATATATATATTTCATCTACTTACTTCCATTCAAGTCTATAAGGAAAGGAAAACAACGTTCTTGCGTACGTACGGCCTACCATTTCCATGAACGGTGTATTTAATTTCATTTATCTATCTGTTATATATATATATACATTCAATATATATGATATATAAATCATGATTTACATTCTGGATGTATGTAAATTATGATATAATTAATAATAATATCAAGAACAACAAGTCCAAACATGTACGATAAATTAAACGATTTTACCCAAAACGCTGCTTTAACATGGAATTTACAAAAGAACGGGTAATATAAAGTCATAAGTGAACCATATATGATATCATAACACTAAATATTATTATGTAATAAGTCAATGACATTATTTAAATCATTATACATGAGGTTTGGATATGTACAAATCATATCAGACCTAAGGTAAGAGATAACTATTCCAATCTCGTTCTTATCCGAGGTTGTTTATTTATAAGTATTTACTGGGGTTATAGTTTTCATCCATGTCAATAAAAAATGTTTTTCATAATTTTTTTAATATTATTAAATGTATGTTTAAATTCATTTTACCCCTCATTGATTTTTTACATTGTGTTATGGAAGAAATCTTTTTTTGTTTACCATACGAGGAACTTTTTGACTTTTCCGACAAAAGTACGAGGAGAATGTTTTTTTAACTTATACGGCATGAACAGATTTTTACGGTTTCATAATGCCTAATTTTTGTGGAGATTACTATAAAAGTTTTCATGGTTATTTTCCGTGGAACGGTTTAGTTAACCTTTGGAAACTAGGATGCAAAAACTTTAGTGAAATCCCTAGAGATATTTCTAAGGTATGTCTATGGATGTCCCTAAGGATAAGTATACGTATAGGTTATAATCATAGAATTATGGTAGAAATATTATAATTAAACCTAATATGTTAGATATTGAAAGTACTCCCCTTTGATTGTTATTTTTTCCTCTCACACTATTCTTTTTGGGTTTTAGAAAATGGCTGGAAATAGGAAGATTCATGACAATGGAGGATATGATGGACAATGGAATGATATTCTTCTTGAAGAACCAAATGAAATTGGATCTGGAAGTCCACATATCATTATTATTCCTAATCATAAATCTCATTATATGATCAATAATCTCAACTTTGGTAATTTTCCCGACTCATCTAATAAGAGAAAGATGGAGTTTCATGATGATCATAGAGGAATGAAAGTTCAATTTCCCTCATGTAAATCATGTGGGAAGAGGAATCAGAGAGAACGTTTTAAAGTAACTGGAATTTGCTTTGGGTGTGGAAAAGAAATACACAAATCTAGTAATTGTAATTAAAAAGGTTCAGTTAACCCCATGGACAAGGATAATGGTATTTCTAAGACATCAACAATGGTTAAATGTTTTAAATGTGGAATGTACGGGCATTATGCAAACCAATGCCCATAGGGAAAATCTCATGAAGAGAATCAGCAAGGTCATATGGGTATTATTTATGTGGATGATGATGAGGAGACTAAAAATGATATATGATATGAAAGAAATGATGAAGACCAGTCAGTGGTTTAAGAAGGTAGTGGAATGATTGTATGTTTATCAAGAATAATGTATGGTACTATAGAATAATGAAAAATCTAAGGATTGTTACACTATTGTCTTTCCATGAGTTTTTGAAATTATATGGTGAATGGTACCGGTAACCATGAAAGGTTATTCAAATATTTTTGGAAGCTATATGATATGTTCATAATGGAAGGATAAGGATACAAGGAGATGTTTGATAGTATTAATTAGCTCATGATTGATATAAGGGAAAGTGATATCATGGTTTTAGTATATAGAATTTTTGGGATTTTGGTATGTTGAAAGAGTTAACTTTTTACAGAATTCATGTTTTACTAAAGTTAAATAGGTATTAATTTTTCAAGAGAATATAGGATTAAGTTATTAACATGTCTAGAATGTGACCAACAAGATATATTTTATGATATATGGGGGACAAATGATGGTATTCACAAGCTTGTTATGTAACCTTTGAAGTAATCGTTTTCTTTATACTATGAGATTGGACATATATATTTTGGATAATCCTAAAGATTGGAATGGATTATGTTGGACATCAGATAGTATTGTTTAAGGATAGAACTTTTTTTTGATATTATTTTGGAACGTTATAATAGTGTAGTTTTAGAAAAAGGACAACCTGTAGGACATGCGACAACCCGTCACGTTGGACAAGGATGTGGAAATGAAACCACAACTGAAGTGCGACATGCCTTTATCGCATAACACTAGCCTACAAGAAGTCCCTGGTTAGTTGAAACTAGATTTATTTTATTAAGAGGTAGGATAGATGAAGTATAAGTCCATTTTAGAATCCATATATGATTAACCTCAGCATAGATGGACTTATGTATATTTAATAAATTGTGCTAAACTTTTTGCGATAGAAACAGATGGAATGACCTATCATTCTATCCCATGATTTGCTAACACTTAACGAATAACAAATTCAACTACATTTCTTTAAGAGATGAAATGAAAATATTTCAATCCACGAACAATGGTGAGATTGTACCAAAATCAAGTAAGTATTTATTTTAATTCAAAAATTCTTGAACATTAGGGAAATGATCTTGAGAACTAAAAATGTTGTCCTAATACCCTTATACCCAATGAATTATATGGTACCTTAAATTATCACAAATTTATGGCTTTTTGATTGATGGATTTTTCATAGCCATGTTCTCTACCACTCTCCATCAGAACATGATGGTTAGATTTCACTTCTATATCCATATTTTCACTTATGTTGTCCTATGTGGAAACCCAGCGCTGAGTTACTTTGGGTAACCATTACGTTTCCTAAAATAGTTTTTAAAATTAAGTTTTAGTATTCCTCTTTACGATGTGGGTTTCTATGAAATAAACTTTCATGTAGTAAACGATTTATAACCCCGACGAATTTCGAGGGCGAAATTCATTTTATGGTGGGTAGAATGTAACACCCTGAGATTTTATGAGAAGTATTATTTTTAATTTATTTGATGTCATGTGTTGTATGATACACCAAGATTATCTGGCACTATAAGCAACACCGTATCAGCTTGTAGTATACGCAACACTATTCATGGCTTGTGTTACACACAATTTCAAGTTCGTTTTGTGGAAATTATTCTATGCAACATTAAGTATAGATTTTTTTAATGTATAAATGGACTATGTTTTGATTATGATATACGCAACACCAAACGAAGCTTTCAATACATGCAACCCTGACTTGGATTTCATTACACGCAATCAAGACCTTCTTCGACAGCATGTGTAGTATGCAATACTGAGTTTCACTAAACGAGATATTATTATAATATTACTATGAACTAGTCGTTATAAATAGTAATACCCACTTTTAAAAATTTTATAAATTTTATCTTTAAAAATGGACTTCATTTTTTGATTCAGAATATTTAAATTAGCCTAGGGTGATTTTTTGGTATTTTTTTAAATAATTTCAATTTTTGATGAATAGTAAAAACACTGGGATACTATTTAAAAACCAACATTTTATTTAAATAGTTATTTATTTTATTTAAATTTATTTTAGGTCAAAATTGATACATAATACCTATATAACTTCTATGTAATTCATTGAAGTCATTTTATAGTAATTTTAAAGGTATAAAAATTTTATTGAACTTTTCCCCGTCTTTTACCCACCTCCTAGGAGAATTTGCAAATTTACATAAAACATAATTTTACCGCTTCTGTGAGTTGAATTTCAAAAATCCTGGAGACACGGTTAATATCAAGGAGTAAAATTTGGTTTAATAAGATAAAAATAATTTTTTGTGATTAGTAACTTTTTACTTTTATTTACCACGGTTAAAAGTAAATAGGGTAATTAAGGGTAAAATTGATATTATTATTACCCTAAAACATGTCCTAATTCTATTGTATAAGTGTAATTTGGCCAAAAACAACCTTATGAATAAACTATTACCCTTTAGGTCCACTTGGATTAGATTAGGACACTTATTATTATTTTATTTAAAGAAGAGTTAAAAGAGTTAAAATCATAGTTTAATAACTAAAACATTTTTAATATAGGGTTATACATAAGATAAATTTTAATATAAATATTTATTAGAAAGATAAAAGGAGTTCCTACATAATGGTATTTTATTTATAATTTTTAGACATTAAATAATTTAATTTATTTATGACACAATGATGATGTACTAATTACCTTATTAATGAAATATTAACATAATTGATGTTATAAATACCAAAATAAATTTAATTTGAGACATTTTATAAATTAAACTAATTTTATAAGTTAATAAGACATGTTACTATTTATGTAATTAATTTTTTTCGAACTAATCATGCAGTTATGATTTAAAAAAAAAATCAATTACCAAATAGTGCCAAAATTGACATAAAATAGTTTTTAAAACAAATATTATATTATTAATTGTTATTCTATTTCTAAAAATATAATTTTTGGAAAAATGACTTAGAAAAGGTTATATATATATTAATAATGAACCAATTGGGGTTCGTTTGGCTTGATATAGTATGTTTATTAACCATATAGTGTAAGAAAACAAGAAGACACGGTAGAAGTTAAATTATTTAACTTAGAGTTAAATATTAATGATAAGGTTAAAATAGTAATGTAAAATTTTCTAAAAACTATTGGTTGAGAGGATTTAGACCCATCCCCCACTTTATCTTTGAATTTAGTCAATTTTGAGCCATTCTATACTGAATATGATTTTATTGTAAAATAATATTTTATGTTTTTCCTAAAGTGCCCTTCTCCTCCCTTATAAAAGTGCACCTCCTCCCTCTCCTCTTTACACAATTTTGAGCCTTCAATCTCAGGCAAACCATGAAAATTTATCTTCTCAACCTCTCTAGTTATATTATAGAGGTTCTGTTCTCCTCAAAAGACCAACTCTAGTGCCTTAAGAGGAAGCTTAAAAAGAGGTGTGTCGAAGAAGAGGTAATCTCTTCTAATGATTCTTTCAAGTTTCTTTCTTCTTCATCTTCCTCTTCTTTAGTTGTTTAATTATAAAGTAATACAATCAGTATAACTAATATAATGATATGTTATTATAAATATGAAACAACCCAATTTCACGTTCTATCCATCCTACGAAAAACGAAATCACCACGCATGCCTACATACAGAATACCATCTCCACCCCACGGTGTAATCTGTTTTTCCACCACCACCTTAATTGGATGGGTATAATGGTGTAATGAATAACTATATATAGTATTTATAACATCATACTGACTCTGAGATATTATATCATCCACTCCAATTCAATTCAATAATTATGGGAATGATATCATCGCTCATGCGTACGTATGGATTACTGTCTCCACGACGCGATGAGATTCATTCTCCATGTTAACCATTCAAGAATGATTATAAAGTATATATAATGAATAATAATGAAATATATGACATGATAATTCTACTGTATTTATGTATATATATATTTCATCTACTTACTTCCATTCAAGTCAATAAGGGAATGAAAACAGCGTTCATGCATACTTACGGCCTACCGTCTCCATGAACGGTGTATTTCATTTCATTTATCTATATATTATTTATATATATATATTGAATATATATGATATTTAAATCATGATTTACATACTGGAAATAATTAAATCACGATATAAGTAATAATAATATCATGAACAACAAGTCCAAACACGTACGATAAATAAAACTATTTTACCCAAAACGCTGCTTTAACTTGGAATTTACAAAAGAATGGGTAATATAAAGTCATAAGTGAACCATCTATTATATCATAACACTGAATATGATTCTTTAATAAGTAAATGACATTATTTAAATCATTATACAGGAGGTTCGGATACGTACGAAGCATATCAGACCTAAGGTAAGGGATAACTATTCAAATCTCGTTCTAATTCGAGATTGTTTATTCGTAAGTATTTACTAGGGTTAAATTTTTTATCCATGTCCATAAAAAATGTTTTTTATAAAGTGTTTAATATTATTCAATGTATGTTTAAAGTTATTTTACCCCTCTTTGATTTTTACATTGTGTTATGGAAGAAATATTTATTTTGTTTACCGTACGAGGATCTTTTTGACTTTTCCTGCAGAAGTACAAGGAGAATGCTTTTTTAACTTATACGGCATGAACATATTTTTACGGTTTCATACTGCCTAATTTTCATTAATGTTACTGTACAAGTTTACATGGTTATTTTCCTTAGAATCGTTTTATTTTAAAATTGTGTGGCATTTTGTGAAAAGAAAATGATTTTTAAGAAGAAAGGATATTTTCCTAAAGAATTCATTTCAAGTGTTTTATCATAACTATTTTTCATCTAAGATGAAATTGTGTTTAAGTGTCAAGTATAATGTATCTATTATTTAATTTGTTTCACTTTTCTTATAATGAAATTATATCCATTTGTTTTATATGTATTATGTTACGATGGGATGATGTTTATGAATCCCATTTTTATTATTTGGGTTATGATGAATGATTTATGTTTATGTTGTCGCACAAGTAAGAATTATTTAATTATGAGATGGTGGGACCTATATCTCCCTCCAATGCATTGGGAAAAGATTTATATCTCATGAGATAGACATGGCTGGAATGGTAAGTAAATCTCGTTCAGTGATACAGGACTGGAACGAAGAGTGAACTGGATTCAGAAAGGGACTTTTTCCACTGAGATGATCTTGGCAACAATGACATGGATACTATGGAAATAGTATCATGTATTTAATGGTTTTCCACAATTATATGTTTTATTCCCATGCTAATTTATCATGATTGATGTTACTTTATGATCTATGCATTACCTACTGCTAAGATTTATTTCAGAACTCATGATTTTGATGTTTAAACTTTATGTTCACGTTTTAAAGATCAAATGTATATGTTTTGTTTTATTTTCTCTATGAATACATTTAATGAGAATTTGAGATCAGAATTTATATGTTTTATTTTCCATAGTATATAAAGAATGTTTTTAGGTAAAAAAAGGAAGATATTTATGGGAGATGTTGAAGATCTTTCACCATGATTAGAAGATTATGTTCAATGTTTCCAAGGACACTAAACTATTACGGTCCTTTGGTGTCTGTTTTTGTTATGTATTAAGTATTCCGCAGAAATAATGTAATGTCTATGTACTTCAAGCTTTAGGTCTCTACAATAAAGAACTTAATGAAATGAATAATTGTTATATATAGTAAATTTAATGCAATATCATTCATTTTTAAAATGATACTTCTTGGTTGGGTTCCTTCTACTTGGGTGGAAACATTTTACCATAATATATGTAACAATCTCCACCATAGGAGTTTCCTTAAAATAGAATTTATTGAGAAGAGAACTCATCCCACAGATCATACACCATGGACCACTGAATATGGGCCCTATACATGGATAACCTTTTTTAAAGTGTAAACTTAAAAAGGGAAATTAATCCGCCCCATAACGATGGACTTGACCAGGTTTTCAATATTCGTAAATGGGTTTATTCTCTAAGTCACACTCCCATACATCAAGGAATTTTCTGTAAATTCCAAAAAACCTAACCATCAGGCTAAAACAAATGTTCCTTTTAAAACATCATCACTAGATTTTGGGTGTGTTGGGTTTCCATTAACATCCAGATTTACTCTACTCTAGAGATGACTGGTGATTAAAACATAATGGACTAAGACTTAAATGATCACCACCGATCTTAGATGGTTAACTAACCCATTTTAGCAACTCAATGGGTACCACGTGTACAAATTCATACTACCCTATTATCAAAATAGAAAATGGAACACCATCGATACTATCAATATTCCTATCATCCCTATTCATTCATACATTTGATGTTCCACGCATATAACTAAACCAAAGTCACATTACCATGTGTGAATATAAAACAAGATAATGACCTCTCGAGTCGTCCAAACATAAAGGGGAATGAAAACATGGGTCACTGGACCTACTAATCATCCAAACATTCCCATGAAATGTTTAGATTTATAGAATTTATCTTTTCATAATTCTCACACTCATAGAAAAGATTCGAACAACACATGACCACCTAGAAAAGAAAGGGTGTCATTTGGACAAAAGTGTCCTACACTGATAATGTCACCCAAATAGTAATTTTCATAATAATTCTCAAAGTATTTAGCAAGACATTCAATGATCTGAGGTCACATACCATAATAGGCCATCCCATTACTGATGTTGGAATAATGAACCCTACCAAGGGTTTACAATGAAAAAATGGTCACTAGGCGTAAGATTCTATAATTTAGGACATATCTATAAAATATTGGGCATATTGGTAATGATCATGTTTTCAATTCATGTCTATAGTTAATATTTAGTAAAACTTACCTTTCCTAAGGTTTTAAGCTAAGAACACCATTTTTTCATTTTATGGAATCATAGAAAACTCAATTAATTCATTAACCATGTCTAGTATTATCTTTTAAAAAGAAGAGGTGGTCTTTAAGAAGGGCCTAAGAATAGAACTTATTTAAAAAATTACATAAGGAACACAAGCATGTTATATGAAATTTCCTTTTCAGCATTATTTATTTATTTAAATCCCATTATAATTAGTGCATTTATTTCATAAAACCCAATTCAACATCATTCATTTATTTACGATTCATCAAATTTTGTTTATTCCATGAAAATGTGATTTTAAATATATAGGGGAAAACACCCATTAGGTCAAAATTGGCATTGTAATTAACTCATGCCTCATATAAGTATAACTCCTACCATGAAAATAGTATTCTATTAAATAAAATAGGTACTGGTCAAGTTTTATTCCACCACACACTTATATCTAAAACCATGTAGGTGGCCACATGCATATTAAATTTCCATTAACATATAGCATAAACATACCCACATGGGGTTTGAGCTCTAAGTCATATCTAATAAAAGTTTACCCACAATGGCCCTATTAAAACATTTATGGTTCAACTAAAATAAACTAGAATATTTTAATCATTAGGATTTAAGACACCCTAAGAGGTTCATTTTCTAAGAAACATTCACACAATGACCTTCTTGGGTCCAGTTGTGCATTTATAAATTTATCTACATGGTTCATTAAGCCCTAGTAATATGTGTTCAAGATTTAATAAGGGGAAAACATATAAGGTCAATAATAGAAAAAAATTTATATTTACCATAGTTTATAATCATATAAGGCTCATTATATATGGTTTATTTATATAGGATACAACTATATAATTGATAAATCTCCTATAGTTATTACAAATTCTAGGAAAATACCATCTAACTACATCCATTTTATCTCGTATTATGATGAAATTTAAGTAGGAATAATATTTATGTAATGTATTTTAAGTATATAGTGGGAATACATGATGGATTGATTAAATGGGTCACCAATGTCCAAAAATTTAGGTTTCTATACACCTTTCAAACTGTAAATTGTCTCTCATTTAATCAAAACGGGCATAGTTCAACTCATTATAATAAGGAATAAAAGAATAGAAATCATTAAAAACCCCATTATTTAATCTCCAAAACATGGTATGAAATTATACATGCTAAATTAATCACTAATCATTCTAGATAATCACATGTATGAGAAATAAGCATGGATATTTACTACATAAGATGGAAACACACAAATATATAATATAAAAAACAATGATAATTTTAATTATAGAATCATGCTATTAAAATTATAGATTAGGTAAAACATAACATTTTGTTGATAGTTATAACATGTAACATAAAATTTAAATTAATAAAACATGCAGCAAACATATGTTTTTTTGAAATAACCCAGTAATCCAACCTACATGGCAGGACATATGCAAAGAATGTGAATCCTAATGTGCATTTGATGATGTGGGAAATGGAACATGATCACCAAACAGTATAAGGGATAAATGATATAACTATCATAAATTTTAAATTACCTTAAATACTCAAATAACTATAGGTAAAATCACAATCAACTATACTAGGAAAATCATAAACAACAATTTAATACGAAGCCACTTGGGCGTTCCCCGTACATTGTTTGACAACATGTGGCTATTTGAAAAGTTAAAAAAATTTATAGTCTCTAGAATACCATCCCAAAATATTAATATAGAGTCAAAGTGTCCTATGATAACACTTTGTATCATCTTGTCCTGACTACCCACTAAATCAGTGTCTAGAATGCTCACCACATGGCTTCGAACACGCCTCCCTGTATGCCAGAGGCTGTGGACTAGTAACGATGGTCTAATGGTGGTTCTATGGGGAGACTATACCCTCATAGTCAGAGTATCACAAGTGTATATTAGAAATAAAATATCATAAAATATAGAAAACAATATAAATGAAGTAAAGAAAGATCAGTGAAAATAAATATTTCCAACTGAATATAAATGGACAATACCAAATAAATCCATGCATGCATATCCATGTAATACTACACTATAAGAAGGAAACATACAACAAGTGATATGATACAATATATTAACAAAGAAAATAAATAAATGGTAACCCAAGGAAAATATCCATGAGCATCCTAAGTACAAGCTCAATCTTGTGCTCATAACTCCAAGATTCTTCCATGATAGCAGAAGTGGCAAACCAATGACCTGTGAACAAGAAGATCTTCTCGGGTACCCTAGTGCAATGGTAGCTAGAGAAAGGTGTGATATATACTTATTTTACCACCAACAACTATGTGTTAAGAATAATATAGTTCATTAATTTTAAATAAGAAGTGTTCATGTATAACAAATTAATGTAGTATTGGAAAATAAATAAATAACAGATTTAGCTAAGGCTCCTCAAGGACACCTAGTTGACCATACCTTCTTCATCCTAAGATGGATATTTTTAAACCATGGTAATCCTATACAAATGTGATATGAGGAATGTGATATGAAAACACCATAAAATAGATATAACGAGGTGGACCAAACCCAAACCCATGATTTCTCTTGGGGAAAGGCTTTATTGGATAACAACTATGTATTAACATCATTTACTATAAAATTAAATACCCAAATTAAATTGGTGGGATTATGGGCCTATCCAAGGTGATCTATTAGAAGGAATCCATGTATCACACCATGAGAACCACTAATGCTCACTAATTTTAGAGCTCATCCAAATAAATCCATGAATTCCATGAAAGTGTCACCCTCAACCTAGTGTAAGATGACAACATATTAGCATGAACCAAGTATATCATGTAGCGTACAACTCTCACTTGTGTCTAGGTATAACCATCTCACCAATGAGACTGTTGAAGGTGTCTCCACAAGGGAATTGGTATCACTTATAATTAGGTAAGAATAACACACAGTGAGCCTGTCCTTAAAAACAAATATCTTCCTCAGTGTAAGGCATAATTTGTTAGTAAAGATGAACACATGAAAGACGATCCTTTCATTGTAGATCCATGGAAGGAAATGAATTATCACTCATGGTGTTCCTAATATGTTTAATCATTTAAAATTTAACAATATAATTTTCATTACTAATAAGAATTTAATACATAAAGAATGTTATTACATGAGGGCCACTATCATTTTTTAATTCATTTTAGAGAATAACCCTCATGTACTCTAGCATTTAATATCTCAAAACAAGTATGTTATGAAGGCCAAAACATTCAACCCGAAATACAATCAAGGCATAAAACATGTATCACATTCCACATGAAGAGAGAATACCTCAATGAGGGGTTTTATTGGAAAATAAGACATTGGTAATTAAACAATCCATTTCATTCAATTTAAAATATTTTAATTCCATCACTTTATATAATTAACTCCAATTCAAGGTGGATTTTAAAACAAGCATGCATCACAATTATTATATTTTTTAGGAACATGCCTAGAGGGGTGTCTCCAACTAAGGCATACAACTTTTAGATAGGGGGACTAGGAAAAAACCCCCAAAAGGAGTGTTATGGGTTTAGATCAAAATGTCCTAACAAGAAGGTTATAATTATTTTATAAGGCATTCTAAGAAAATTAATTCAAGGGAAAAAATTATATCAAAATGAAATAGGGTCAGTTTGACACATGGAAAAACATCAATATTTTATAAGTGGCGAAACAAGAGGTAAAAATACATAGTCCTCCTACCTTATACCAAGGATGACTCACACATCCAATATTGATATTTTATTTTATTCAATTGATGAAAAATATATGAAATGGTCTTCCACCATAAAAAAATGAAAAATTAGGTCACACAAAAATAGCATAACGAGAGAGAATATAAATGAAGAGCAGAAGAAAGGGATGGAATAATCATATCAAGATACTTCCATCACCTATCAATTGTCAAATATGACATCAGATGATATAAATCATAACATTCATATAATATGTGTTAGAGAATCCTCACATGTGAGGGAAGGAGGAGTCACCCACTATAGGAGAAGATGAGGAAGAAAGGGTTTTGAAACATTTATCTAATTGAGGCTAGAAAAGTCATTTCACCATTTTTATTGGGTCACATAGTTTAAACACATGGTTGGCCAAACCATGCATGAACTATGTGATGAAAAATTCAGACATACTGTGTAAATGACAATAAGAATGCAGACTATGTTCATAGATTGGAAAACCATGTATAGCACTTGTGAGTCACTTAAGGTCACCTACAACGGTCACATGCTTTTAACTTATGGTATGCACAGTTTCATACAACCCATGAACCTTTACTAGGTCACCAATATTGGGTTTCTAGGGCCTAAAACACCTGAAACCCAACAAACCACTCGAGACACATCTCAATATTCAAAGCAAGTCCTAAAAACACATTGAATTTTTATAACTCTTACAAATTTATTACGAATATCAGTTTACAAAAATAACCATCTACCAAACAATAAAATTCAAAACCGCATAAGGATGTCATTTGGTCCAAAAAATAGGATGATAAAAACTCAATTTCAACTATTTCAATTTTTTATTATAGATCTATTCACCATTTTTAGTATTAAATGGTTACTAGGAATATTACATCAACACTAACACAATAATAATGGGTTCTAAAATAAAATTATGAAGTATAAATATCATAGATATCAGGATATATTGATAAATTCATATTAAGACAAAAAATACATGGAAAGACACGCAAAAAAGAACATAATTCATTATGAGTATACAAGAGATTTAAAATGCTTCAAATGTGGGTCCTATATTCATGGGAGGAACCACTGTGATTTCATTATATTATAGGAAGTAAAAATGAATAAATAAAAATGAAAATACCATCAATAATATTTAATTATTGAATAATTAACAATCAATAAAATTATAGTGGCCCAAACAATTTATATCTGTTATTACACGAATTTCAACATAAATATCCAAAATATAAAATCCAAGGGATGAGGGCTATGAGTTTTTGGGTGACCAGGTACATAAAACATCATCATGAAGCTAAAAAAATTCTTCATTTTATTCTCCATAATGAGCTCCTAAATACTTTTTATGTCTTAAAACATCATAGGATAACTTGGGTAATACATAAACTGTATGGGATATATATAAATCCCATTAATGCTATAAAACCGATAAAGAAACATAGGATATATCTCAAAAAGAATAATATGATATCATGAAAGATGAGTCTATTGAATAAAAACAAAGAAAAATTAAATAAAATTCATTTAATAATAATATCATGTAATCATTGGAATGTGACCATAACAAAAATCATGTTATAGCATAAGTCATGGATAACTAGAAAGACAACGTCACATGGTGGAAAGATCTCCCTCATGCATTATGTTTACTCCATAATACTCTACATATTGTCTCATGGGACATAAGTAATATGAAATGAATTAAATCCCTATATTGGTTCACAAATAATAACATGTACATTACTATTTTTCTTACATGAGTAATCAAACATAAGTCATACACATATAGATTGATGATGGAAGAAAATGTGTTTCATAATCACATCTTATAGAATAACTAGATGTAATATCTTAATAGTGTACCCAAAATTAGGGATTAAAACATTATTGGAATTTCATAGAGTAAAATCAATAATGGTTCCAGAAAAATTATCTCTAAATGAAGTGAAGATGTGATAAGAGTAGATAGGTAACTTTTATAATTTA
Source organism: Viscum album (assembly GCA_963277665.1). Taxonomy (NCBI): domain Eukaryota; kingdom Viridiplantae; phylum Streptophyta; class Magnoliopsida; order Santalales; family Viscaceae; genus Viscum; species Viscum album. The sequence continues at coordinate 161,555 of CAUJRU010000625.1, forward strand.
CCACTTAAGAGGGGTTTTAGAGAAAAGGGTAAAGATTATTTATATAGGAAAAGTGAGTGTTTTTATCCAAAAAACTATAATTGATATAAAATGGGTTTAACATGTTAAATTGGGTTATTTTATAATCCAAATATTGTTTAAAAAGTTAATGGAGATGTTTTGATAATGGCATAATAGAATGTGGAGAAAAATAGCGTGTGTTGTTCAAGGAGTCAGTGAACCAACCATATTGCAATCAATGTTTATATTTATGAAATAAATTAATAAAGGGTATAATAGCATATAACATTAACACATTAACATAAAATATTTTTATAATATGAGTAATCATTTTTCATTTAGGATGATGGATCCATAGAAAATGTAGATTCATAAAAGAATTTAAAGGTGTAAGTTTGAGAATATTTCCCCTTGAATATGATATCATGAAATAAATCTTATGTAACATGGGTATTTGAAATTTTAGAAGATAAAATATTCCAGGTACATGTGAACAAAGGTAATGAGAGTGGTGTGAAAAAATTTTGGATCCTCCAAGTCTTAAAAGGTTTTAATATAAGGGTTGGTGAGGGGTGGAATTTATAAAAAGAGGAGAGGGGTGTTTTTAAATATTTTATTCATTATTATATTATTATCTCTCCATAATAGAAATATCTATGAATATTTTTATTATAATAAAAATATCTAATTCATTTTAGTAAAGAATAATGGGTTCTTACATCATTAATTCTGTAAAAAATCTTTCATTAAACTTATAATGTTAAATATCCTCTTCTAATGTATTTCCCCATTCACCAAAAAATTAATTATATTTTATTAATATTTTAAAAAAAAGTTATATATATACATTCCCTGATGTGTAGATATAGAAAAGAATTTATTTTTTAAAAAATAGTTTTCTGAATATGAGAAATTTAGTTTTTAATTTTAATCTATAGTTATTTGAAAAAAATACAGATTTTGTTATTATGTTAACTCTGCGGACCCTTTGAAAAATTATTTATGGTAACATGAAATTATATTATCATTATAATATATAATAATAACAATTTATAACACCAATTTATTAAAATATTCATTCGTTTATATTACTATATTTTTTTATAAAAACCCAATTAAAACATATCTAGTTTTCAAAAATACAAACACTTTTTTATCAATTTCAAAAGAATATTATATTCTAGTATCATGGTATAAATATTTTTTATTATCATTTTATAATATAACTAAATATTATTTTGTACATAAAAATTTTATGTAAAAAATCTAATGGTTAGTTTAATATTCTTAATAGTCAGCTTACTATTCTAATTTTCAGATTCCTATGGGTTTATTACAAATACTAAAGTCTGATTTGTAATGGTTATATGAGTTATTTAATTTATATAAATACATAATATTTCATTAAAATTCATTAAATTATATTTTATCTAATGTTTATATATATTTTCATTTTTATGATTAATATTATATTATTAATAATTTTTTTCATTTCTATAATGTTGTTCATGAGTGTGGTTAGTCTTGTGGATCTAGCAGATCAAAAATTTTATTCTATGATTATCTTATTTTTATTTTTTAACCCATTATGATATTTTGAATTGTTATGGACATTTTTATTCTCAAAATATAATGATAAACTTTTAGAATGTTCTCTGTTCTATCATGTGGTGTCTGTGATTTATAAATTTATACATTAATATGTATAACATAATAAAATAATTATAAGGAAATTAAATTGATAAAATTAAGGGTCAATACAGTATTCCCTCTAAAAAATTTACAATTGAAATTGTATTTTTCATACTTTGTTTAATATAGGTGAGGGTACGTCTAGTTCATGGATTCCTCTTGTTCCTATGATGTGTATTCAAACATATGGTTCTGCAATAGAACTATGAGTAGATGAGTTTTCTTGTTGTGTAGAAAATTATCTCTACAATCTATGATCTTCACCAAATTCTCATTATATTAGATATCATTTTACACTTGTACGACCTTGTAATTAACTACATTTCAGGGGTCTCGTTTATACTTTCTTAGGAGTCATTCATGTAATATGTCATATAATTGAGATGGGGTTGGTGGGAGTGATAATCAATATTACACAACTCTAATTTGATCTATAATATCAAATGGTTTGATGTTCATATGACTTATTTTTACCTTATTTCAAAATCTCACGATCCTATCATGTAGAGATATATAGAGGAACACTTTAACACCGACCTCAAAGTCCATGTCTCATTAATGATTTTTAGTATAACATTTCTATCAACTCTTAGCATCCTTGATGTGTTTTTGAATGATATTGAAATATTCTATAATTTCCTCAACCATTTAATATACTAGATTTTTTACCGTAAAATCATCCCTAAAAATGATTTTGATATATCTTGTAATAATGGGATTTATATGGGTCTATTTTTAATCTTTAGTGAAATTTATTATTATATAATTAATCATCCTCAAAATATTATATTCATATAATAATTTCATGTTAATCAAGAATTTCTCATCATGTATTCCAATTTCCAGATATCCCACTCAGGTTGGCTCTCTGTTTTGCCTCTTAAACTATACATATGTTTAGATCAATTATTATATAATGTTTGAGTATCTACCAAAACATGAAGGTAAACCTAGAATATTTATTGGATACAATCAATATTTATGTTCCATGCATCCTCATCACTTTTATAATGTATATCATTTAATTTTTTTCATTTTATAAGTCTAGTTTAATTTTAATTATGTGATAATTCATTATAATATGATCCACAACAACCCATATGAATTATTTCATTTAGATGTCATTATAATACCAATGAAAAAAATCCATTATTTGGTTCTCTAATTTCCATATGTTCATGGGTATTGGTTTCATCATCCCTTTATAAATTTTAATTTCTTTCTTAAAATAAAAAATTATAGGAACATTTATGTATATTTTTCAAATCTTAAACTTCATATTTTCAACCAAAAATCTCTCAAATGTCTCATTGAATCTTCATTATCCCTAGATTGATAGATATGTTTAGGTTATGTGTATCATGGAAAATATCACTATTTATCATATGATTTGATGATGTATATAGTCATGACCCAAATCAAGAATCTCTTTCTCCATTACTTTTAAAATAAATTTATTTACCATTTATTATAGATATGACAATTTTCGTAATTTAAAAACCATTGTGTTGATCATCCTTTACCTTCTCAATAAGAGATATTGATAAATAATTTAAAAATTAAATGATGAGGTTTATTACATTAGGATTCCCATGATTATCATTTTAATATATATGATGATCTGATACCTCTCAATTCCCCAAATTGATAAAGTCTTATGATCCTTTTTACTAGAATCATTTTCTAATTTATTTACTTTCATAGGATCGAATTGGAATGAGTAGTCATTTTCCATGATCTGTTCTAACTATACTCTCTAGTATATATTAATGTCTTCATGTACGAATATATATCTTAGTATCCTATGCTCCACATATATTTTAAACCTATCTCCATAGAGATATTACCTCCAAATAATCTATTCTAAGATCATGAAAACCAACTTGAGATCATGTTTTGGATAGTTCTTATCATGAACCTTTATCTACCTTGATGTATAGACAACCACTTTATCTTTATCCATTAGCATACATCCCAATCCTCTCATTGAAGGATCTCTAAATACGATGAAGATTTACCCACTTTTTGGTAGAGTAATTATTGTTGTAGTGGTAAGACACTTTGTCAATCCTCTGAAGGTCTCTTTGTAGTCATTATTACATAATTACTTCCCCCCCTACAGAATCATCATTGTTTTCGGATCTGATAATTTGGTGATATTTCTCACAAATAATCGATAATACCCTACTAGTACAAAATAACTATTGATCTCCATTATAAGTTCTTATGTATTCCCCTACTCAATATAGTTTTCCAATGAATGGTACAATGATATCCTCTTCCTATTGAAAATGTTCCGAGATAATGATACTCCCTCTATCCATAAATCTCATTTTTTGAACATTTTATATTTATTCTTCTTTCCCAATGTCATAGTATTTGAAATATATTCATGGTCCTCATATATGTTGGAGTAAATTATATTATACTATATAAATACTACCACAAAATTTTTAATTTAATCATGAAATACTATTCATCAAGTCCATTGATATTTCTAGATCATTATTAATCTGATGTGAACCACTACAAAATCATAGTTTTTATACCAAATTAAAAAGTACGTCTCATGAATATATTCCAGTTTATTTGATATAACAGGTCATTAAAATTTTGATTTTATTTTTTCTATCTATCATTATTTTCTCATGTTTAGGATAATCTATGTGTAGTCGCATTGAACAATCCATTTTCTTGGAAAAAAGGGAAGGCATACCTCATATATAATTATAGTGAAATATAAAACCTTGTTACAAATATTCTTAAAATGACATCTTTAGTTCATCTACATTAATGGATCCCATTTTATATGGATTTATGAATACAGTATTATATCTATGTACAATTTCAACACTAAACATAGCCTCTAAATTATGAGAATTATTAATAAACCCCTCATGGATTTCATCATAATAGTCCCCCATAATGGAAATGTCGTCAAGTATGATTTTCTCTTTTATCTCAATAATGTGAGAAATTGTTTCTATTTTATTAAGGAAAAAATATTTATAAATGAGATAATGATTCCAAATGTTCCTCATCCTCCTACATCTAATATAATTCTTTTAGAGGATGAATCAGGATGTGAAGAGTGATGTCCCTCTCACTCCAGTTTATGTATTATTTAAATAAGGATAGTTAATTAATGAAAATATTATATCATATTCTGTTGAAGGAATTATAAAAATATTTTTTGGGTGGTTTAGTCTACAAAAATTGACTTCATAGGATTTATATACTTGAAATAAAGTAATTTCCATATTTATTGTTCCCACATATACCTTAATACTCATTATTTAAGGTGCTGTTTGAATAGATTTACTAAAATTGGAATATATGAATGAATGTGTAGAACTATAATCATTAATGAAATTTGTAACACTTTATTTGATAATAATCACATAATTCACTATTTTACTCTGTTTCTACTCATTTAGTATTTCCAAAAAATTCTTAACAAAGAAAATAAATTAACTAATAATCATTTAATAATAAAATATAGATCCTATAAGGAATATTTTATAAATTACATGTATTTCCAAACATATGAGTCTCCACATTACAATCTAGGTTCTCTTTTGTAATTATTATTTTATGTTTTGTATATTAACATTATATTCATTTCATTCATAGTGGTTAATAAATAGTTCATAAATTTTGAAAAAAATATCTATTGGGTGTGTCAAACTTGGAGTGAAATAAGGCCACTATTCCTGCACCAGGTAATGATAGAGGTAATAACCAATATTAACTTTTCGGTTTTATTACCTTAAGGAAAAATTATGTCAGAGCCGAATCAACTTTTACTATCCAGATAAGGATGTAATTTCTTGGAAACCACTCACTCTATACATCACCCAATCTTATAAAAATAATATTATACATAGAAATATATGTAGGTTTCTTATGAATTTATTATATTCGTAATCCCCAAAAATATAACTACTCTCTCCAAATATCCTAAACACCCTGGTACTCTATTACCTAAGACATAATGGACATAGCCTGATGGGTGAAATTGATCCCCATTAGTTGCTGACTACCAAGTGGAATCATAAAATAATAAATAAATAACATTTTTTTTTGGAAAACTATTGAATTTAAATAATATACAACCCAATATATAAACACTTCTCAATGAGAAAGTACTATGAGTAAATGATTATAGTAATATCTAATCAAATAGTTAAAAACTCAATAATAACATCCACCAAAACTACCATAAAAACCATCAAATTTTTCATAAACATATGTAACATGTGGACCTTATATCCCCCAATAATGTGTAAATACATTCTTTAGGATCTCACCAAAGATGAATAATCATAATCTCATAAGGGTTAATCATTCCAAACTATTTTTTTTATATTTTCCATATTTAATCTATCTCTAGGTGATTAATAACCTAGAATTCTAGTGCAAAATTACCTTAAAAATACTAAATCACTCATGTTCTAAATGAGTTATTGAATAATTGGAAAATCATATCAACTTAAATCAATCATCATTAACAATTTAATTTCCCAATTTTAAGTTTCAATATATAAATTGATTTCAAAACGAAAACATGGGGTTTCCATAATTTAGTTATTTATAAATCCCAAATCAATCATGGGTTTTCATTAATCCAATTTAACAAATTCTCTTAAAAAATTTCAATCCATTTAATCAATCCATCAAGAAATCATTTCTGAAAAAAAAAATCATTTTTAAATTTCATCCACAAATTCTAATTCTATTATAATTTGCAATTGGTCTTAAAATACATGAAATTTTGAGGTTCGTAATAAAATCATTCCAAATAATGGTTTTACAAAAAAAATTGAATAATGTGTCAAACAAATTAGGAAAATCAAGGATTCAATTTGAAGGATAATATAAACTTAAACGACTTACCTTCAAATAACATAATGAGATTATTAAAACCCATCACGAGAACACCAAAAATGATCAAAGGTGTATAATATATATGAATATTATCTAGATTCATGATCTGTCATCATAATTATTATATATAACTAAAGATATTTTAGATACATTGAGAATATAAATATCTACACCTTTCAATGGGGGGAAGAAATGAAGGCAAGAAGAAAACAAACAAGAGGATATCCACTTATTGGAGAGGTATAAGACCTATTATGAATTGATGGGGGTGATTATATTCTTAATTAAGAGTTTATTATTTTTTAAATTAGAATTTGGGGAATAAAAACAATGTGAACTATTTCTTGGTGGGGGAAGCATGGTTTGAAAATTTTTACTCCTTAACTGTGATCCCTTATTAAAATTTTCCATGGGGTGTACAATTTGGCCCCATGGGTAAACTAACCTTGAACCAACCATAAATTCTCCACATTCCAAGGGTGTGTGGTTTTGAGGTGTGGAGTCTTGTTCTAGAATAATTGTGTGCCATGTTATAGATTATTACATCAAGGTGCATAGTTTATGGGGCTAAATTTCTTTGTTTTCCCTAACAATGATCCAAAATATAATTTCCTAAAAGGATTAAAAAATACTAAAAATTTCACCAAAAGTAACAAAAAACAATAACCAACCAAAAGGAGATAAAAATAATTGGTCAATGACCACCTAAAATAAGTTAACAAGATTTTATAGTGTCCCAATAATAAAAATTTATGTCCCAAAAAGACTATAAATAAGGATGTATATTAAAGTGATGAGGCCCCTAATATCTCATCATTTCCTCACACTCCCCTATCTCATGGTAACAAAAAACATGCTTCCATAGAACACAGAGCAAGGGTATCATCTTCCCATAATGTACATTTTTCTCTGAGTAAACTATCATGACTAGGTGCACAACCACATATAAATTTGGATCATCTTATATATCCTTCCAACTATTGACTTGAGATGGTTTAGAAAGATATATCATATGTTTAGAGATATTGAGAAAATTATGCATCGACCTCAACTATAGAGGATGTGATAAATAGTATTCCAATTTCCACACCTGATCAATAACCTCAAAATTCTCCAAGAATCATACTACAATCCTTCCCAGTATCCCTAAATATTGGTAACCCAACTATGGTTAAATTATCAATTACACCATATCACCAACTAAAAACTATAAGTTTATTTTATGAAGATCAAAATTAGATTTATATCATCTCCATTATTTGACCATTCTATGATGAACAAAATGAATCTTAGTAATTGTATCTTGGACAATACATGGTCCATCCAAGGAAGCATCATCAATCTCCAACCAACACAATAAATATTTACATGAGAGGAAACACAAGGCCAAAATGGGATCTATACAAATGGATAACTTGTAACAAGTGTTATTGGAAAACAAATCCAATCCCATGTGGCTATCACAAGCTCCACCAAAATCAAGGACACAATCACATATTATTTCTTCTAAAATATATATAGCCATTTCTATATGTACATCCATATGGGTATAAAATGTCAATCTCAAACTCACTTGAGATCCCATTTCTTTTAGGAGACCTCTTTGAAAACAAGAACAAAAATGAGTAACCCTATTATAGAATATTAAAAATAGAACACAATGAAACTTGAAAACATCTTGTATGTATATTCAAAAAATGTCTCATATTTTATTATATCACAAATGGGTATAATGTTAGCCAATTTGGCCATTTGATTGTTTAAAAACAATGTAACATTATTTATTTTCCAGCTATGATGAAATCCCACCACGAAGTCCATAAAAATATGATCCCACTTTTATATCAGCACTAAAGGGGAGGAGTATCCTCGAAGGAATCTCATGATTGACCTCAACATGTTGGGAAGTATAAAAATGTGAAGAAAATTCAGTGGTCTCCAATCTCAGATATTTCCACAAAAATCATTACAATATATCATAGACCATAATCTTTGTACCTAGGTACACTACCCACTAAGAACTATGATAGTCTCCCATCACATCCTTCTTCACGGAAAAGGCACAACCTTCCAGTTTTAGAGATCTAAAAAATACTCTATGGAGAATCACCATTATGTGAAGGTATCCCTTCCATAAAGTTAGTCTCTAACACCAAGGAACACATCATCCTACAACTGATCAAGATAAATCCTCTCACAATGATAGGAGGTCAGTTTAAATTTGATCAAAAAATTATCTATCTCATTCATTAGGACTCTAAAGAAAAACATTTAAAATATAATAATATAATTCCACTCTTATGATGATTCTTTCAGAGTCTAGGTTGAATGATTCTTTTGCAATGAACCATCATAGAAATTCTAATTATAGTATAAGATATTTTGAAATTGAATGATAGAAGGTACTCCAGCAAACACCTCTACCGGAGATTAAAATATTTTTTCAAGAAGATATATCTTATCCTACTATTATGAGAAATAATGGAAAACCATTGTATTAAAAAATAATACTTCTAGACATTAGGTACGTACATAACATGTGGATTTTAACATCATTGGGTGGAAAATTATTCTCATGTGTCCTAAGATATCTGGATCCATAGGAAATAACATGATCATCCAACAATATAACACATCCCAAAACCAAACCTAATGCGTTACAGAAGACAACATAGCCAAGAAATGCCTCTATAAGAGTCAACACCAGTGTGGAACTAAAAATATTCTTTATCTCAATGAATTAACTCTGAAACTCATTATGTCAAAAAAATTACTACTTTTTGAGTAAGAGTGGTCATTAGATAATCCAACATTGAGAAATCCTTTAAAACTAGGGATACTACCCCTATAAACCCAAGAAGCACTCAATCTCAAAAATATTCAGCAATTAAACCGATATTATAAAAGAATTATTTTTATTAGGGAAAACATAAAAATATATTTTAATACCACTTTTCACAAGAAAATTACATCATGAATGTAGAAGATATTTAATGACCTTGTCTTAGAGTATATGATCTCTCAAAATTGATAACACTATCTTCAGATGAATCACATGATCTTCCTTGGTTTTAGAGTAAATGATAATCTTATCCAAAGAGACTATAATGAAAGTGTTGATATAATCATGGAATATCCTAATCATAATGTCCATGAAAATGGTAGGAGAAATGATTGTACAGAATGAAATGACATGAAACTCATAATGGCCATAGCTAATATAAATGAAAATTTTTGGGTGTCAAATTTATTAATTCGCAACATGTTGTTAAAAGACTGAAGGTCAATATTATTGAAAGAATTATACCCTTTAAGCTGGTCAAACATATCATATTTTCGAGGGTATGAATACTTTTTATTTATTCTAACCCATTTTTTCTTCCAGTTATCAAGTCATACAGTAAGAACACAATAATATTTCTTTGCAAAGAGAATAGCTTCCTCCCCAGGTGATGCACTCGGTCATAAAAAACCTTTCTTATGAAAATAATAAAACCATGCCCTCAACTATTTAAAATATTATAGTTCTATATAGAATGAAATTATGGGAAATGACTTTGTAATATGTAATAAATTGATAGAAAAATTTATCTCCCTTATAGGTGGCATGAAAGATAAATCGGATGGAAAAACATTGGGAAACATGATGAAAATAGGGGGATATTATTACCAAAATGTTATAGATAAAATAAAAAATATAACACTAATATTATCTTTCTTATTTTAGGATAATAATGTCCATATCTACTCGATATTAGGTTTCATTCTCCCAAAATTACATGGAACACCCCATCAAGCATTTTAAATGAGACCTGTAGAAGATAAAAATAAATTTGGGTCTAACGAGTGATCACTAGTCCAGAAAACATTTTTACAGTGTTTATTTTTTATTTTTATATGTCATCTTTCAACCAACGTTATTATATGAGATGTTATAAATATTATTTTTTATTGTTGTTATTTTAAAATAGATGTAAAATACAATAATCTGAAGGGTTTTTCACGTTGGTTCATCAAAAAATGACGTGGAAAATGCTTCGGAGTCGTGATTTATTATGGCAGTTTTGAAATAACCAACATGGTATCTAATTTTTCACATTTTTTATAGAATAACCGACGTAATAAAAAATTACCTTGAAGAATTTATCACATTATTTATCTTCATAACCAACGTGATAAACAAGTCTACCCATGGTTTCTTACGTTGGTTAAATGATAACTGATGTGAAAACATATACACTAAGTCAGTTATTAAATAACATATTTCAAAAACCTATTTCATTCCATTTATGAAATTAGTTATCAAATAACTGTTGTAAAAACATATTTTTGCTCCATTTATTATGTCAGTTATGAATTAAATGATTTAAAAACCCATTCCTATGTATTTGTTACATCGGTTTTCAAATAACCTATGTTAAAACCCATAAACAAGAATTTTTTACGTCGGTTATAAAATAACCGACGTAAAAACCTTTTAAAAAAATTTTCAACCATAACCATGCCCTGCATATGAAATCCAGAAACAGACCAAAAAAAGAAAAAAAAAAACAGACCAAAACCAGCCCACACTACTGGACACCCCGCCCCCCACACCCACGGACAACACCCACCCTCCTGGACAGCCCCCACTCCATTGGACAACCTTCCCACAACCCAGGACCCCCCCCAAACAAATAGACACCCCCACACCCATAGATACACCCAGGACAACCCCCACCCCTCCTGGACATCCCCCACTCCCCTAGAAAATCCTCCCACCCTCTTGGAAACCCTCCCACCCCCCATGGACACACTAGACACCCCCACCCCACTAGATAGACCTCCAAAAACCCTCGAAATCCCCCACCCATAGACACCCCTGGACATCCCCCTCCACCCTTTTGGACACCCTCCCACACCCCTGGAAACCCCCCAACCTAATGGACACCCCCACACCGTTGGATACCCCCTAGCCAGCCCCCACCTGTACTGGACATCCCCCATCCCCTGGACATCCCTTCCACCCTCCTAGACACCCTCTCACCCCCATGGACACCCTGGACACACCCACCCCACTGGAAAACGGTCCCACACCCCTGGAAACCCCCCACCCCAACCCACTAGACACCTCTCTTTACCCCTGGACACCCCCTGGACAACCCCCATCCCCTGGATAGCCCCCACCCTTTTGAACACCCTCCCATCCCCATGGACACCCTTGACACCCCCACCCCACTGGAAAACCCCCCTACACCCCTAACCCCCCACCCGCCCCATTGGACACTCCACACCCCAGGACAACCCTGGGATAGCTCCCCACCCTCTTGAAGGGCCCCAACCCTCATGGACACCCTCCCACACTCATGGACACCCTGCACACCCCCACCCCACTGGACCACCCTCCCACACCCCCGGACCCCCACCCCACTGGACACCCCCACACCCCTGGATACCCGCTAGACGCCCCCTCCCCACCCCTCCTGGACAAACCCCAACTCCCTTGGACAAACCTCCCACACTCTTGGACACCCTCCCACCCTGATGGACACCCTGGACACACCCACCCCAATGGAAATCACTCTCACACCCCTGAACCCCCCTAACCCACTGGACACCACCTCTCACCCCAGGACACCCACTAGACAACCCCCCACCCCTTGGACAACCCCCATCCTCCGGGACACCCCACCCCCATGAACACCCTCCCACCCCATGGACAACCTAGACACCCCCACCCCACTAGTCATCCTTCTCATGCCCCTGGAAGCCCCCTGCCTCACTAGACACCCCACACCCCCAGATACACTCTGGACAACCCCCACCTCTCTCTGACAACCCCCCACACCCCCAGATAGCCGTCCCACCCTCCCAGACACCCTCCCACCCCCATGGACACCCTAGACACCCCCACCCCACTAGAACCCCCCCTGCACACATGAACATCCCTAGATATCCCTCCCCTGAACAACCCCCCACTCTTGGACTCCCTTACTCCCCATGGATACCCTCCCATCCCCATAGACACCCTGGACACCCCCAACCCACTAGATAGCTTTTCCACACCCCTAGAAATCCCCCACCCCACTGGACACCCCCACCCCTGGACACCCCATGCACATCCACCCACACTCCAAGAAATCCCACCACCTTCTTGAACACCATCCCACCCCCATGAAAACCCAGACACCCCCACCCCACTAGACACCCCTCCCACACCCCTAGAAATCCCCCACCCCACAGGACACCCCATACACCGCTGGATACCCTTGGCGACCCCCCCCCCCAATCCTCTTGGACAACCCCCCACTCCCCTGGACTCCCCTCCCACCCTCCTGGACACCCTCCCACCCCATGGACACCATGGAAACGCCCACACCACTGGAAAACCCTCCCCCACCCTGGAAAACCCCCACCCACTGGACACCCCCACACCCCTAGACACCCCCTTGACAGCCCCCACCCTCTTGGACAGCCCCCCCACCCTCCTGGACAACCTCCCACACCGATGGACACCCCATACACCCCCACCCCACTGGACAACCCTACCACACCCCTAGAACCCCCACCCCACTAGACATCTCCCACACCCCTAGATACCCCCTGGACAGCCCCCCCACTCTTCCTGGATATCCCCCACCCCCTGGATAGCCCTCCCACCCTCATGGACACCCTCCCACCCCCATGGACACCATGGAGACCCCCACCCCCACTGGACATCCCTTCCACACCCCTGGACCCCCACCCCACTGAACACCTCTCCACACCGATGGAAACCCCCTGGATAGACTCCCACCCCCACGACAACCCCCACCCTTTTGGACACCCTCCCACCCCCATGGACATCCTCCCACCCCCATGGACACCCTGGAAAACCCCACCCCACTGGACATCCGTCCCACACCCCGAGAAACCCCCACCCCACTGGACACCCCCACTCATGGACACCCCTTGGACAACCCCCCCCCCCCCCCAAACCTCCTGGACAACCCCCCACCCTCTTGGTCACCCTGCCACCTTCATGGAAACCCTGGACACCCCCACCCCACAGGACACCCCCCCTACACCCCTGGAAACCCCCACCCCACCCCTCATGGACATCCCCCACTCCCCTGAACATCCTTCCCACCCACCTAGACACCCTCCCATCCCCATAGACACCCTAACCCCCCCCCCCCCTTACTGGATACCCCTCCCACACCCTTGAAACCCCCACCCCATTGGACAACCCCCACACCTTGGGACACCCCATGGACAACCCTCCACCTTCCTAGAGAGCCCCCACCCTTTTGGACACCCTCCCACCCCCATGGACGACCCGGCACCCCTCCCCCCACACACAACACTAGAGAACCCTCACACACCCCTGTAACCCCCACCCCACTAGACACCCCCACACCCCTGGATACCCCCTGGACTTCCCCTACCCCCCTAGACAGCCTCAACTCACCTTGACAGTCCTCCCACCCTCCTAGACACACTCCCACCCCCAGGGACACCCCAGACACCGCCACCCCACTGGACTACCCTCCCACACCCCTGAACCCCCCCCCCCCCCCCCCGCACCCCACTGTACACCTCCCCACACCCATGGACACCCCATGGACACCCCCCTAGATAGCCTCCGTACTCCTAGATACCCTCCCACCCCAATGTACATCCTCCCACCCCCATGGACACCCTAGACACCCCCACATCACTGGAAATCCCTCCCACACCCTTGACCCCACAACTCTGGACACCCCCTGGATAGAACCCACCCTCTTGGACAGCCCCCCACGGTCCTGGATAGCCCCAACTCCCCTGGATATCCCTCCCACCCTACTAGACACACTCGCACCCACATGGACACCCTGGACACCCCTAACCCTCTAGAAATCCCTCCCACACCTCTAGAATCCCACACCCCACCGGACACCCCCCAACACCCCTGGACACCCCCCCAAGACCAGAATCCATACCAAAAAAACCATCAGAACTAGACTAAAACAAGAAGTAGAACAAAATTAAACATTCACATATTTAAAATTAAAAATAGACACTGTCAACTAAAAAAATAAATCCAACCTAAATGACTACCAAATACACAATTATTAAGACAATATTCAAAATTACATTTTACTCTAAAAAAACTAAAATCCAATCAAACCTGTAAAATAATTTGACCATTCCACTTGTAATTGTTTGAAATCTAGAGTAGTATAGGGTTTATGGTCATCAAATAGCTAAAAAGTAAAAGGATAGTAGTTAACATGTATAACTAATAAATTAAATGAAATAATTATGTAATGTTAAAATGGAAATCATACATTGTCAAAGTGCACAAGTGTTCTAGTTGTAATTATTTCATACATAAATCCTAACATATAATATATGAGTTTGACGATGCCTTGTTATTCATGAAAATTCTGTTTAAATGAGTGTAAAATCCAAATATTATTTTTATGTAAAAGATCAAAAAGTACAAATTATAAATGGATATTTTTCCATTACTTTTACATATTTGATCTTGGCACTCCTTTTCTTTGGTTTTTTTCGAAAGTAGACCCATCCCCTGTTAGAAAATAATACGAATGTGAAAATTTTAAAATGAATTATAAAATATAAAACTATTAAGAAATTGATACTTACTTTTCCAACATATTCTCAAAACTTTCCCGCACATCTCTATGGATAGATCATATCCAATAAAGTGTTTTCTCCCTTGGTCAAAAAACACATAACATCCGATGATCACTAATAAAAGAAAATTTAAGGTTAGTGGTTTTTTATGATAAAAGGTAATGAAATATTTTCTAGGTATATGTTTCATACCTCTCAGAAAAAGGAATCATCCGACACTGTGTGATTATATTCTATTCAAATATTTCAGCACTATAAAGCATTCTTTATTCCTCATCCAATGCATGTGCTTTAAGAGAAAACAAATGTGGGTCCATGAATCCATATACATCTATCCTCTCATTCTTATCACACATGTTATAAGGATACCTAATAAAAAATAGACATAAGTATACATTTTTAAGAAATATAATTCTGGTAAAAGGTGTTAAGACTTACATTGAAAAAAATTGCACCACGTTGATGCCCAACATATCTCTGGTAACAAGCTCCATGATAGCATTTTTCAGAATACCCGTATTTATTTCATGTACAGAAACATGAGATTCAGTTAGAAACTCATAATGATCCGCCAAAAAATTGGAATATCATGACAATCTGTCAAGTCAAATAGAATATGTATCTAATGTCCAAGCCATTTGAATTTGTTGTTGTCTATATAGTATTTATTTACCTTTAAAGTATTCCTGTAAAAATAAATATAAAAATATATTAGTTTTCAAATGATAAAAAACTTTAATATGAAAATAAAATAGAAGATATAATATACATACCTCTATGGTAATGAGTTTCATAAGTCTGGATGGCCAAATTAAAAAATGGATGATACTATATCCAACTGTCATCACCTCATCTGTATGTAATGGTACTGGAGATGATCTATCTATAATATCCTATATAGTGACAATATGATGCTCTACCTCTAACTGTTGATGATTAAATATATCTCCTATACAATATACCAGCCCATATGCAACTATATTTTGTTGAGGATCATCAATATAAAACTCACAATATATAAGAAGCTGCGATAGAGGAGTAGGAAAACAATGGGGTCTTCAGGCTGAGGTGGGGGATTGAGAGTTACTGGTGGAGGTGGAGGATAAATAATTGGGTCTACAGGGGGTGGTGGAAGAGTGGGAGATGTAGTCTGAAATTGACTTTGCATGTGTGAAAACATAGATTGTACCAACTATCTAATCTTTTTTTCCATTGTTGCATTAATATTATGAACATCGGCCTCCATGGATTCAATTTTTTTATAAACACCGTCATTGGAAGAAGTTAAAGAATGTGGCAACATTGTTCTTACTGATACACCTGTCAGATATCCTTGTACTCGACCTGGATGTTTGGGATTTCCCAATGCGGAAGATAAAATATATTTACTCCCAGCAGCAATAAATTCCCCCTGTGAGCTATGCCGCTCAAGAGAATCCTGTATTAATTAATTAAACATTTCTGTAATGATTCAAATTATATAAAGTATATAATTAACTTAAATAAATAAAATAAATATCTTACAATCCTCTTGCCTATGATTCATGAATCTTTCAAAAGATATTGCCACTTTTTTCCCATCTGAGCTCTTTTTCATTTTTCATGTCTAGATGGAGGGGATGGAGGGGAAACCTCTCCAGATCTTGAAGACTCAGCTCTCAGTTTTTGTAATTTTCCTGCCATCATTTTTTCTTCCAATAATGCATACCCTCCCCGAGATAAACAATGAGGGTATACATTTTTGGATAAGATCTCTTGATAATATTTCCTTGTTTTCTATAAATTATGAATTACAAATCATTAACAAAACATTAATAAGATCTTTTATATAAGAAATATTTTAAAATTTTACTTTGTCCATACCAAAAATTAACATTTTCTTCTACTTTGAACAAATGGTGTCCATGTCTCTTCATATATGAAAGGATATATATGACATTGATTGTCATGACTCTCATGACCAAAAATAAAATCAGATGTCCGGGTTGATTTGAAATCACTCCATCTCTTAGTATCCATCGATAAACATTTCTTCCTAACTCATCTAGTGTCATGAATATGAAATGTATTCTGATAAAGAAGATATAAAACATATTATATTAGAAACATTTAAAGAATAGGAAAACAATAAAAAATATCATTCCAAAATCATCTCCCACAACTGAGATATTATTACTTTGTCAACACTTCTCCAATCATCATACTAAACACTTACTTTGCTCTTACCCTGAGTTGATACAAAACTCTTAAAATCTTTTGAATTTGAACCTCTTGGAATATCATTCTCATCAAACTCAACGAGTATCCTTTGGTCATTCATACGGGGAAGTGATTATATTGGTAAACGTGTGCACCCAAGATTACCAACTCTTGAACTCTTATTTTTTATTATGGTAGCACATGAAGAAGATTGGGGAACATCAAGAGAAGTATGTGAATGTTCTTCCCCAGAGGTATGATCATTATACTCATCTCCAGAATCATGTGGCTGATCAACTAATTGATCTGTCATTATCCATTAAATAAAAAAATAGACATTATTTCACAAATATAAAAATTCAAATAATACAATACTAATGTAAACAGAAAATGGGAAATTGAACTATGTTTCATAATTGTAAACAAGGTTAATATGGTAATCATGTTAAACAATGGTTATCATGGTAAACTATGATAAGAAAAGTAGTGTAATTGTTATTCAACAAAATCCATAAATATATATGTTACGTAATGGTAACCTGTGGTAAACATGGTAAACATGGTAAACATGGTAAAAATGGTAAAAATGGTAAACATGGTAAACATGGTAAACATGGTAAACATGGTAAACATGGTAAACATGGTAAACATGGTAAACATGGAAAACAAGGTAAACATGGTGAACATGGTAAATATGGTAAACATGGTAAGTTAATTGTCATTAATAAAAAATAATAGATATATAATTTACGAAATGGTAAACATTATAAACAAAATTAAACAAAAATAAAATGAACAAAAACTTCTACTTATTTGTTTTAATATAAACTTTAATAAAGAAAAAAATTACAACATCTAACATTTTATGAAAATAATAAATGTAAACAAGAAATAAACATATGTTAACTATAATATTAGGAATTTACAAATAGATTGTTTTCCCAAATTCCTTTGTCATGATCATTCTTTATGGAACAAACCTTGTCTTCAACATGCTCATCATTATGTTCTGCTAATATTTCCATGGAAGTTGGGATCTCACATAAATCAACATCTTCATCAAGTTGATCCTCACCAAAATATTTTTCCCTTGTAAAACAACATACCACTACATATATGATTGATCAACTACATAGAAAATATGTCTTTTATGTGTTTCCATTATAAAATAATCTGTTGTGTCTTCCAATCTATTCATATTAACAACTATCATTCCAAATTCATCGTGTATGACTCTGTTTTTACTGATAAACCATTTGTAGTTAAAAGTTGGAATCAAACTCCCATATTTCCTCAATGAATCCATAATACGTAGTTGATGCAAAAATTTGGTGTTTTCCTTTAGAACATGAAAAATGCATAGGTTCTCCAAACCCCAATAGAACACTATTCTGAACAGCAGTTTTGTCGTCCTGAGATTTAGTATTAAATGTATAGAAATTAACGTCAAAACAATACCATGTTATCACATTTAAACATGGACTAACCACTAACCATCTTAATGGCTCGGATACATATAATCTACCATGTAAGGTATTTTTGAACCATGCGAAAAATAATTTTTTTGCTCATTCAAAATCCACATTTCCTTCTCCTTTGGATGAATTTATTTCAAATCATTAATATGAAATGTGATATATGGTTGACCATCAGGTATGTCATTCAAGATGTAAAATTTTAAGTTCTTCATCTTTTCAGTTGAAAATGATTTTTCTTTCAAGCCATGAATCCCATTCCCTCATTATTAACTCGTTCATGGCAAGATGGAGGCAAACCTATGTGCTCCGCTGCATCCTAGTAGCTTATAAAAAACTCTATAACCTCCTCAGAAATATAAATTTTCAATAATGGAGGATTCATGTCGATATGGATTCATAATATACCCCTTCCATATTTTCATATACCTTTCAAAAGGACACATCCATCAAATATATATAGGTCTTCAAAGCATTATTTCTCTAACAAGATGAATCATTAAATTCACCATTATATTAAAAAAAGATGGAGGAAAATACATTTCCAATTGAAAAAGTATAGAAATTGCATCCATTTCCAAAATGTATAATGAATTCACATCATTCACCTTATTACAAATTGAATTGAAAAAAACACAACTTCATTATAGTCTTTCTGACATGGATGGGAAAAATTCCACGTAATGAAACTGGTAGAAGTTATTGCATCATGATGTGACAATAATGATATTTCATACATGTCCACTTCAAATCCTTCAAAGAGTCAAAACTTTTTATATTTTATGAATAACATTGAGGCACTTTTATATCATGAAGACACTAAAAGAAGATAATTTTCTCCCTCTTGGATAATGTATAACAAGATGGGGGAAGAAATGTTCATCTTCCATTAAGAATGGGAGATAACTCCAAAAGTATTCCCATTGATTGTAAGTCTAATATTGCATTCAACTCATCTTTTGTATTCACTTTAATTTCTATCAATGTTCCAATAAAACTGTCATATATATTATTCTCCATGTGCATGACATCAATATTATGTTTCACTTGATGATATCTTCAATATGGTAGTCCAAAAAATATTGACATTTTCTTCAAAATATGGCTATCATTTCCAGATTTATGTATCTTTCCCAATGTCACATAATGGTTTTCCACCCTCTCAAAATACTCATAACGGGATAAAGGTTTTAGAGAAATATCAAATTCTTGTGAGCCATTGAATTCCTTTTTCAGTCTTTTATAAGAGTTAACCATAGGAAAAAACATTTGATGACCCATGTACACTATTTTACTCCCATGATGGAATTGAAAATATGAAGTATGTTGTTTGAAAATTGGACATGCTTTGTGCCCCTTAACACTGTATCCAGAAAAATTTACATATGCTGGGAAGTCATTTATAGTGAACATAAGCACCGTATGTAGTTGAAAATATTCCATTTTATAATAATCATACACCCTAATACCATCCTCCCATAAAATTTTCAAATCATCAATCAATGGTGACAAGAAAACATCAATATCATTTCTGGGTTGCTTTGGACCATAGATCATTATACACAACATGAAATATTTTTTCTTCATACAAACTTCATGAGAGAGGTTGAAAATTACATATAAAATAGGCCATCAACTATGTGTGCTACATAGGGTTTGGTATGGATTCATTACATCTATGCACAATCCTAGTCTGATATTTCTAATTTCATTTCCTAAGGAAGAATACTACTCATCAATTTTCTTCCATTGTGTACAATCAGCTGGATGACGTATTTTTCTAAAACATATCCAGTCATCATCATGCCATATTAACGTTTTTTCATCATGTGAATTAGCAAATAAACGATTCAAACGATGTATTATGGGAAGATACCAAAATACCTTGGAATATATCTTTTTAATATCTACATCAGCCTATGATTTTTCTTTCAAGTTATATTGTGATGTCCCACATTTAAGACACTCTGATAGAAATTCACATTCCTTCCTATAAATCATACAGTCATTTTGACATGCATTTATTTTCTTGTATCCCAATCCCATCGGGCATAATATTTTCTTGGCATTATAATGTGAATCTGGAAGATAGTTGTGTTTTAAAAGAATTTCTTTCATCAATTTTAGTAGCCCAATAAAACTTCAGTTACTCTATTAATGTTTTTCCTTCATGTTAATCAATCTTAACATCAACGAAAAAATAGTAAAATCTATACAACCAGAATACAATGGTTTTTCAGCATCACCAAATAGACGTCCAACTGTCGGTTCTATCTCAATTTGTTCTACTACAATATCACATATAATTTCTTCAATTCCATTGGAGTTACCATATTGCAAATCATCATCATCAGTAGATCTGACATTCTATCCAGTTTCACCATTCCAAATCCAAGGGTTTTAACTCGGATTAAAACCATGACAAATCCAATGATCTTCGATCTCTCTACTTTTCAACTTATTCATATTCAAACATTTCAGGCATGGACAGAAAAAAATGTCAGTACATAGAACATTTCATTTATCAAATTCCAAAAAGGCATCAACACCTTCCTTATATTCATTACTCATTTGATGTGTTGTAACCCATCTTAGACTCATTATTACCTATAACAAATATCAAAATTATACATCTTGTTAAGAAAAGAAAAATATATATTTATAAGAAAAATATCATAATTTGAATGCAAAATAATTTTTAAATATAAAACAAATCTACGCGTTTTTGAAAAAAATATTCCTGAAAATGATTTTAAAAAGAAAATATAGTTAGATATAACAGTTTTAAAATTCTTCTTGGAACTTTTCTTCTTATGGTACACAAAGAATACATCCTAATGCAACTGGTTACCAAATTCACCCTTCTATAAAAAATAAATATGATGTGTAAATATTAAAATATGTATACATTCACTACTGAAAATTACACATATCACCAATATTTAAACCCATTGGGATATCCCCTAAAACCATTGGGATAGAATACCCCAACAGATTCACACACCTTTTTCATGATGGTCATTACAATAGCCCTATACCAACTATTCTACTTGAACAGTTAGTATAGACTACCTGAAGATAAAATATTCCTATGGTTTCAATGAAACTGTTGGGATATATATATACCAAGGGGTGTAGAAGGGGGTAGGGGGCTGGCCAAGTGGTGGGGGTGGTGGGGTCTATCCAAGGGGGTAAGGACTGTTCACATGGGTAGGGGCTGTCCAGGGTGTCCTAGGGGGTAGGGGGTCCAGGGGGTAGGGGCTGTCTCAATGCATTTCATTGAAATAAAATATTCAGTTCCTGCTAGTTTTAAATACAAGAAAATAAACATAGTTTTTCTAAAAATAATTATCATGAAAACATTTAAAACCAAAAATTCAATTCTACCAAATAGACACGACAATTAGGGAGAATAATCAATAATGACATAATGAGGGCAATGGGTAAGCAGTATTGAAGTAACCATACAAGACGAGGAAAGTAGATTATCCTCCACGAATAAACAAGTGTCAAAGAATATTGTATTACCTAGTAGCGTAGTGGAAAATATAGAACATATTATAACCTATTCCATCCTTTTGGCGTGCCTGATGCAATCAAACAGCCCAAACGCACAAGGAGAACCATCCAAAAAGTAGAGAATGTTTATACTAAGGGTCAATTAGCCAGAGTATAATATTAAACAAGTGCAGCAAGAATTCTCGAATAATCCACAACCAATTCAAGGATTCCGTTTTATGTCAAAAATGGGGGTGATTCGAGTAGTATCAAACAATCAATAGGGTAAATGGTAAAAAAAAATTAAATAACATGGGCACCACACACGGTTAGGCAACACCCCTAGGACACCCCCACACCCTAAAAAACTCCCCGGCCCCCTCTAGACACCCCCAATCCCCCTGGACACCCCCACCCCCTAGATATCCCTACCCCCTTGGATAGCCTACTCACCCCCTAGACACAACCCCCAACCCTAGACACCCCCCACTTCCCCTGGACACCACCCCCACTACCTACCGACTTGGTCACCTCTGGAGAACCCCACCCCCACTCTAGAAAACCCCTCACCTCCCTCAACACCACCACACCCCCTAGAAACCCCTATCCCATTGGAAATCCCCCTCACCCCTTGGACAACCCCACCCCCTGGACAACCCCATCACCCCTGGACACCCCAACCCCCTTGGAAAGCACCCCCCCCCCACCCCCCATGACACCCCATGGACACCCCCCTTGGATAGCCCCCACCCCCTGGACAACCCCCCAACCCCTATGGGGCCCCTTGGATGCCCCCACCCCTAGACACACCATACCCCCTCTGGATAGACCACTCGCCGCCCTTAATAATACCCCCACCCACTAGACACCCCCACCCACTAGACACCCCACCCCTTAGAAAACACCCCCACCCCTACCCCCTTGGACACCCCCACCCCTTTGGACATCCCCCCCCATTGGACAACCCCCACCCCACCCCTTAGACAACCCCCCAACCCCCTGGATAGCCTCCCACCCCCTAGACAGGCCCCCATCCCTCTATGCAGCCCCCTTCCCCATGGACACCCCTACCCCCTTGGACAGCCCACGCACCCCATGGACCACACCCCCACACCCCTGGATACCGCTACCCCCTTATACAACCCACTGACCCCCCAGAACACCACTCACACCCCCTTGGACACCCCCTGGACACCACTACCCCCTTAGAAAACCCCCCACACCCTGGACAACAACTCAACCCTCCAGACAGCCCCCAACCCCAAGACAACCCCCATCCATTTAGAAAGCCCCCCCCCCCATTGAAACCCCCACCCCTGGACACCCCTACCCCCTTGGACAGTCCACTCACCCCTGGACATCACCCCACACATCCCTACCCCCTTGGACAGCCCCCTCACCCCTTGGACACCACCCCCACCCCCTTTGACACCCCACCCCCCTTAGACAACACCCACACCCCCTAGACACCACCCCCAACCCCTTTGACACCCCCTAGATACCCCCACAACACTGGACAACCCCCTAACCCATGGACACCCCCACCCACTTGCACAACCCTCCACCCCCTTGGAAACCCCCTGTACGTGCACTCACACATGATAGAACACAAAAACAATTGTAATGTTGGAAGATATCACTTCCAAAGGTTTATTTTACCAGAAAATAATATAGCATGGTATAAATGAATACTATGAAACATACCATAATAGATAGAACAAAGAAAAATAACATCTCAAATATTATTTTTGGGAATCGTGGAAAATAACAACTAAATTCGAGCCTTGTGGGGCTTACTTGAGTGTTGCGAGTCGACATGATAGATATGATGATAATAAATAAGAAAAATGAAGTTGGAAAAAGAAGGATGGAGGGAATGACTTCGAAGAATCATTTCTAGGTTTTCCACATGTGAGAGACGAGTCACAAGTTTCCCGATCGAAGAAAACAAAAAGACTGAATATGGGGTGTGATACATCATTTAAAATCTTTATAACGTCAGTTATTTAATAACCGACGTGGTAAAATAATTTTTTAATGTTCATAATGTCAGTTATTTAATAAAAAGTGTAGAAAACAATTTATCACATTGTTTATAAAATAACATACGTGATAAAAGTCACTTTATCACATTGGTTATTTTGATAACTGACGAGATAAATTTCCAAGATTAGCTGTATCATGTCTGTTATTTTATAACAGACGTGATAAAGCGCCGAGATTCGATATATCACATCAGTTATAAAATAACCGACATAATAAAGCTAATCACAATTTTTATTATGTCGATTATAAAATAACCAATGTAAAGAAATTGATTCTCAAAAAATTATCACGTCAGTTATTTTATAACTGACCTGATAAATTGATTTTAACCACTTTTCACGTCAGTTATATAGAACCGACATGAAAAATACTGAAGTTTTAAATATTTTTTCCACTAGTGGATCATCCAATACGTCATTAGAATGGAAAAAATATATTTAATATTTAGAACCTAACTATTACATGTAATAACAATCTATGATAAATAGAAAACATGAGGAAACCTAAGGCGCTTCTCTTTATTCTCTGAGGGGTATAGTAATATCCATCTCATAAGAGAAATTAACCATAGTAAGGGTCATAAAATGAACAAAATGGGTCAATATAAACGAGTGAAATGAACCGATATCAAATAAAGTAATAACTATGGATGAAGCTATAGTTATGGTAACTCTAATAGAGGTTGGACCAGTATCAAAATCCACTAGAGAATCTTCCACAATGTGAAGAAGATTCATTCTGGATTCTTGTAACTAGAACACTTTTTTATTGATTATCGAACTAAACCATGATAAATATAGGTGTTTTTGAGCCTGTAACACTATGAGTTGTATAAAATATGTAACTAAATTTCTACAAGTGACCCAAGTGTCCTCTAAAAGGAATTACAAGAGGACTTGTGGAATATTTATATTCAGATCCACCATGGGACTCATTAGCTTCCTCTTTCCTTTAACAAAACTCACAAAACTACCACTGGTAGATAAAGTAACTCCCATCAACACTGAAATTCCATCCATTTAAATCTCATCCATCATCATTCTATAGAATAAATCAAAATAATATGTCAGAATTAGCATGAGAATATATGATTCATTATCATATCTATTCCCCATATCAAATCATCATGCCCTATTCTTATCATTAATCATAATCCCAAGAGAAAACAACATTACCTTAGTAAAGAGGTTTTTGTAATGAGTCATGATATTGAAATATTTCTAGAGATTATGAACCTCCATTTACTTTTCAGAAACGATGGTATCGAGATATAAATTATTGGTAGAAAATTTATTTAGAACATTCCACTCCATGCCTCCATGATTCTTTGTTTTCACCATCTAATTCCACAACCTTTTACTTGGCTCATCAATCATGACGATTATACAAATCATATTAATTGATATAAAAGTTTCTAAGAACTCAAAAAAGAGTATAAATCCCTTTAAACTGATACTCCACAACTTTAGTATCATTAGACCCATAGAAAACTAGTGTCTTCTAACAAAGAAACATTTTCAGACAATATTAGGATTTATCCCAATGAGGTTTCATGAATGGAGTGTGAATTTTGATGGCTATGGCTACCTACCAGGAACTCGAACAACTTGAAAAACCATCTTAGTGGAATTCTAGTTATATAGAGGGTTTACATTCCACAATTAATTAGTATCTCCTCCCCTAGGATGGTTCAAATGACTTCTCATAGGAATGTTTCTAAACACCATCAACATACAATAAGGAATATGTAAACCAAGACACTCAGATCAACAACTCAAATGGGAGTGAAAAAATTGGGATTTTTTGAACACTCAATTATAATAAAAAAATACTAGAAATAGTTAAAAATTCTCATCAGATACACTCTTCTTCACCACCCGTGAAGAAATATGGCTTGTTACAGTGAAGAAAAGATAGGAACTCACTCAAAACTACCTCCCAAGTCCAATATTTTTTATCTTCTATCTATCTGGACAATGAATACCACATACCTAAATATAAAAAAATGATTGAACTACACCTCTGATGTAATGTTTTGATTAACTATCCTATATAACCTAGTACTATAGTATTTAAGAAGTCACTGATGTAGCTAATAGGAAATTTCTGATCCCCACATTTTGAAAACATGAACATGGAATCATAAGAGAATTAAGAGGGAAATTTTCCCACAAAATTGTTGATGTTAATAAAGACAAACATTGGAGATATTTTCATAAGTGAATCTGGTAAAATAGTACCTGGTTAGATATATAAACAAATCAATTTGAACATCAACCCAAACTACTATAAACCAAACAAAACACTCTCAAAACCTTGTGTAATAAGTGGAACTTGTATCCACTTATCACCATCATCAATCTACACTTCCAAGGATTAAGAACATCATCCACCTCAATGTTTCTCTATACCTTTTCTCAGACTTGGATATTAAAAACTATAAATTCCTAAGGGAAAGGAACTATGTGATATATAATTCCCATCGGTGTCTCAACAAGTGTTTATATTAGATTCTTTAATAAAAAACCAAATAATGATTTAATTAAAAAAACAAGGCATTACATAAGGTGTCATTTTAATATTTAAACCAAAAAATGAATTTAAATCAATAGGTGGAAATCATTTAAAACATGGAATAACAAACAATTTATTTAAAATAATTTATATAAATCATTTTTCATGAGTAAAATATTTAATTAATTAATTCAATATGAATTCAAATAATAAAAAATAATCACTCTGGTCATATGCCCTGAATTACACAAACTTCTTGATATAACATCCTTAAACACCTCAATTCAATAATTATGGATAATCATGTGTACATATATCCCTCATGCATAGTATTAATAAGATTCATGAACATATCATTAGGGATAATCAGGAAAAACTAGTTTTTTGTAATAATATTCAAAATCGATCCATTGCTAGAGGATGAAGATCCTATTGTTATTTTACCAAATTAATTAGAAACTACTCTAAGTCGGATTTTCTAAATCAATTAATAAATAAGGAGAAAATAATATCATTTAAAATTAATTTTCATCTGCAATTCATTAGACCAATTTTCAGTTTCAAGATTCAAATTTGATTTGAATACCAAAACATGGGTCTTCCATCATTTATTGAATTTTCAATCCAAACCCAGTAACTGGTTTTCATCATATCAATTTAATTCATTTTCCCCTAAAAAATCTCAAATAATTTAATCAATTCCATCATTAAATCATTTTCAAAAAATCAATCCAACATATTAGAAATTTGTCACACAAAACCAAATCGATTGGGATTAGGGTGAGGGGGTCTCAAAATCCATTCTATTTTGAGTATAATAATCAAATTATTGATAATAAAGGTTTTATAAATAAAATGAATTACATTCCAATCTAAAATACCAAATCAAGGTATCAGTTTCATGAGTAATCTGAAAAGCAAGAACCTATCTTTAAATCATGGAATCAAATGATCAATACCCATGATGGGAGTTCTAACAATGATCAATGGAATATATATATATATATATATGATCAAATATAGAATAAAAATTAATCAACACAATGATTAGATCAACAAAACAGGGTTTAGGCCCATCAAGAACATGATGTTCTGACATTCTCTAAGGATGAGAGAATGGATGATTGGAAGAAAACAAAAAAGAGGAGATCCACTTAATGGAGAGGGATCATATATTCCATCAAAAAATTTATCTACTAATAGAAGATTTAATAGGAGGAAAATTGATTCTTGAGAGTCTCAAGGAAAAATAATATCATTTTATATCTAAATTGGGGTGATTAGACTCTTAAAACCAGGGTTTGGGAATATTGAAATTAAATTTGGGGGGCATAAATACCACATGAATGGTGTCTCGGGGAGGGGAACATGGTTAAAAAACTATTCACCCTAACAGAAAACCCATACATATCTTCAATTCAGGGTGCATAGTTTTGTGTCATGGTAAAACTAACTATACACAAACAATGAATTCCCCACAACACACTGGGTGCATGGATTGGAGGGGTGTAACTATAGCTTTTAAAAACAGCATCTTCCCTTATAATGGATTATAGTAGGTTTCATGGTCCTCTAGGCCAAACCATCTGGTCTTCCTGAACAATACGCCAACAGTGCACAACCCAAAGGTATTAAAAAATTATCAAATTTTCATTTGAAACACCTTGAAACAAGACACATACAAAAATAGATATATACAATGGTCATGGAATGCCTAAAATAATTTAACATTTTATTAAAACTAGACTTTACAACAATACAAAAAATAATGACCCAAACCTTTTATATATATTATTATTATAATTTTAACATAAATATGGAATAAATACTATTCAATTTTTGAGAGTCATAGAATCTATGGGACATGTGGTACATAAAAAAACCAATATGAAACTAAAATAATAAATCCTTATTTTTATATCTATAATTATCTCATAAATCGATTTTAACTCATAATATTTATAAAATAACTTGGGGAATACATAAATAAAATGGGTGATCTACAAATCTGAGTAAGGTCATGAACATGAAAAATATAATATCATATATTTAAAATGGCAGAACATGATTCCATGAAAGAAAAAGATCCTGAATAATCATGTGGGAGAATTGTATAAATAACATTGAATCATAATATCAATTAAATTGAGAAATTTTTAGAAAATATGAAACATGGAATAACCTTATGTCAATGAAAACTACCAAGGAAACAACACAATATGAGTTGAGTCCAATAATGGATTAGGATTACTCCCTAATACAATACATATCATATCATGATACCTAAAAACTATCCAATACATTGGATATATATGTGTTCATTCCTTGTGTAACATGTATATACATATGTTTTTCACATAATGAATCAAACAGGATTCAGACATATAATGAATACCCATGGAAATAAATGAGTCTCATAATCATATCTTATGGAATTATCATATGGAATATCATAATGGTTTCTATGAGATCATGGATTAAAACATTATTTTATTTTAGTATATGAAATTTAATTATGTTTCACAGGAATGGATGTCCATTTAAAGTGAATATGTGATAAAGAGTTGACATGTTACATGAGAGATGTATATCTTAGGTGGGGTTTTAGGGAAAAGGTTAAAGAGTCTTTAAAAAGGGAAAGAAAATATTAATAACCATAAATTAAAATATATTCTAGAAAGGGTTTTCTATAATAAAATGGAAAATTTTGGTGAC
Source organism: Viscum album (assembly GCA_963277665.1). Lineage (NCBI taxonomy): Eukaryota > Viridiplantae > Streptophyta > Magnoliopsida > Santalales > Viscaceae > Viscum > Viscum album. Next base: position 191,182 of record CAUJRU010000625.1, read on the forward strand.
CAAATATAGATTAAATCATTTTATGGAGTGGTATAAGAAATATGGTAAGAGAGAATGAAGTTCCCTATAATTGGCCTTTCTAAATGAATAAAATGGATAGGGTATCCTTTAAAAAATGAATATACCCTTTAAATAAATGTGAAATAAACTATTTTAAATTTGGGGTGTCTTATATGCATAATATATAATGATTAGAAAATAATAATTTAGAGGTAAATTGTGGTAATGATATAGAAAGGGTATCCACAAATAAAATAGGATGGTTTAGAGAGAACCCTTACATTGGGTTAAAAAAATCACTCTACAATATTACATAATTTCATAAATAATTAAATTAAACTCATTAATACTTGGCTAATAAACATTTTCTTTTATATTTTATATTCTATAATTATTATTTGATCATTTACAACCATTTCCATGATAAATAATGTTAAATTTTGTCATAATGAGGACATTTATTTCATGGTTCCAAGGTCGGATCCCATGTTGATAATATTTTATTTTCTTTTAAAATGGAAATAAAACTCCATATTTGAATTAAATTATTTTGATTCCCATAAAATATCTGAAATGGTTCCAAATATTCATATGTGTTTGATAATATGGATGAATTTTTTAGGGAAAATGTTAACATTATGCGGTTAGCTAATTTTGGTGGATTTACTGACTGTGAAGAAAGGAATTTATTTTATTTAATTAAATGATCATTAGAATACTTTATAACACTATTTATGTTATATATAATTATTATAATTTTATTTTATGATAATAACATTTCTATGAGGGTCACAATAGGTTTTGGGGGAAAAAGAATTGTAATGTTCATGGAAGTAGTGAACCAACCATATTATGAAACATGTTATGTTTATGAAATGGATGATGGATTATATATTATGTATTCACCATTAAAAACATAAAACTCCACAAATATTTATTATATTGGATTCCTTATGTAATATTGGTTGAGAAAGGGGAGGATAATGTATAATGATAAAAAAAATTTAAAGGAGAACATTTTAAAATATTACCTCTTGAATGTTTTCAATTGAAATAATCAATAAGAGACATTAGTATTTTACATTTTATATGAGATAAGATTTTAGAGACATGGGTATAGTGGTTATGAGAGAAACATGACCATTCTAGGGCTCGATCAATAACCACCCCAAGCCCACCTCCATAGGCTAGGGGTGGTGACAAGTGTCAAAGGAAAAAAAACTCGGGGATGCCTTTTCCTAAGAAACTGTACACACATACGTATCCAAATCAATTCAAAACATCAAAGGGAATGAAAAAAAAAGATTCAAAACAGTTATAAATAAACCAAAAATTCATGAAACACTAAATTTTACAAGTACTATACAAAAAGCTGAAAGTAATAACAAAAAAAATACACAGCCAGCTAGAAAATTTCCACAACCCGACAACAGGTAGAAAAGTAAAATAGTTTGGAGAGCCTCACTTCTGTATTCAAATCTAAAACCACTACACATGGTCCAAACACCCCATATCCCAATGCTCCTCTAATATCATAATCAACATGTTCGTAATCTTCAAGGGAACACCAAGTACAGGAAAATCTCAAGTAGGGGTGAGTATAAAAATACTCAGTAGGATGCCTTAAAGGCTCAAGGAAGAAGCAAGAGAGGTAATGAAGAGTGGATAAATATATAGAAAAAGGTATAGTAAAATGAAGTTCATCTCAACACAAAAATAGAGTTAAGTATGCTCACCCAAACACAAGGATCTATAATTAGAGAGAAGATGAAATTACCACGGACTCTTCGCTACCTATAGAAGAATTGTAGACTCATCCAACCATTAGAAGTTACACACCAAAAACATATGGCAATCCCCGCATGTCTTTGACTCTCTTGGAAAGAGATAATCTAAACCCAATGAGTGGGTACTAAAAATAGAATATATATATATATATATATATATACATATTCTCAGTCAAAGAAACCCAAACAAGAGAGTAAGGGGATATCCATCTCATAGATCATCCAAAGAAAGTCAGTAGACAATAGTTCAAGAAGTGACCACCATCGATGCCTAACATCCCAAATATCTTCCCTGAATTAAAATTCAATGGGATTCAATCACCACACCATGATACTATCTTCTTTGGGTGGTCCTATCTTTCCCTCATAGTTATAGATTGTGTAACAAGGACATGTATTAGTGGGAAAATACTCCCTCTTCCTAGAGAGTTCAAAGGTTTGTAAAAGTGCCCCCGTTTCAATGCCAAACAGTTGAGAGGTCATCTTAATGTCATGGACCAATGTACAGCCTAGCTAGACAGTTTCACTATAGTCATCGAGTATCTGTGAACTATTACATCAGGGGGGATCATCCCTCAGAAGTCAATTAGGACCCACTGCCCAGCCCCACTGAAGGGAAGTCTGGATCTACCATCGGGGACCACTTCCCATCTCGGATTGAGGTAAACCCAGAACTACCATCAGGGACCACTACCCAGGCCAGCTATAGGTAAAACCAGAACTTCTCTGGCCATACATGTTGAATGGTATCTCTCAAAAAAACATCAAGGAAATCTGGACATCCCTGCTGGATGGTACCTCCTTCAATGAACTAAGGAACACACTGTCCATCCCTAATGGATGGTACCTCTTAAAAAAGCATCGAGGTACTCTAGAAATATCACATGGATGGTACCTCTCATAAATTACCAAGGGACACACAATACATACCCACTATATGGTAATAATTGAAAAATAATTATGGATATCTATGCATCCCTACTAAATGGTACCTCTTAGAAAGAAATGGGGAACACACTAGCAATCCCTATTGAATGGTACCTATCAGAAAAGAATCAAGGGACTCTAGCCATGCTTTTTGGATGGTACCTCTTAGAAAGAACTGAGTAACATAGCAGTAATCTCTACTGGATATTACATCTCGAGAAGAATTGAGGAACTCTATCCATCCCTGCTAGATGGAACCTCTCTTAAGAACATCATTGTAGTCATCGGGTCCCACCCTAGATAGACGTGACTCTCATAATATCTCAAGTCATATCTTAGAATCCCCTATGGAGGGGACCACGACATTACCTATGAAAATACACTCAGGAAAGGTGACTCAAATTCCATGATCCATGTCCAAAAGGAGTTACTAGAGATGTAATATTTATAAAGTGGTACATGATGCAGGTGGGACCCACAAGATGTGTGACCTCACCTCATCGTCTAACTGTGTACCTTACCATTCTCAGATATGAAATATTAGTGCCCCTCTGCGTACCATGGTACTCCATGAGTACATGGGCCATCTAGTCATAAGATAGATGAGTGCACACCACTCATCGTTGATACAGAGGGTCAAAAGAGTAACTTTGCTGAGACACCTCCTCAACAGACCATAACATTTTACCACATCTATTCATCCATCCTCTTCAATCTCACAAGTGTTGAAGCTAATATAAGATATGGGTTCTCTTAAAAAAAGTATGAAACTTCTACCAATATTCCTTTCATATTTTCACATTTAATGAGATCCTGGATAAGGTCTTTCACATCCAAATGGATCACTCCTTTGTGATCCTCATGAAAAACATAAAGGATTGCCAATTTATTCACCGTAATTGTACATTCAATGGAAAATTCATAATATTCTACATTGTTCTAGAAATAAATCCCATGGGGCCCATTACTCAGTCATGAAACAAAATATATGGATTGCGCCATTACAATATTATCAGAAAAACACTCGACAAGGACTAATAATTCATCCAAAACGAATACTTGGTGGCGAAGCTACATTTCACTGCAACACATGAAAACCTAGCCTCATGGGGCCCAAATCATGACTTTGGTTTAAAAAATTTGAAAGTAGTCTTGAATAGTTCTCTCCCAGACTAGGTTTGTGCTATTACTGATGATGCATCAAATAGATATCCCATTTTAATTATGGCTCTGATACGAGATCCATGAATAATGATAAATATATCATTATTAGTAAACATAGATGTTTCACGCAATATATAAATCAATCAATGAAATAAATATCCCAAATTGGTTTAAATTTTTTTCTCAATGAGAGGGACTCATGTTCATAGACAATGCATCAAACAGATGTCTGGATTAGGAGATGCGGGCATTTAATGGGGCTCGACCTGATTTAAATACGTCCATCCCATTTTGGCGGCCTGTTCCACCTAGGCCAACCCACTCTGACTGGACTACCAGATTTTTCTAGCATGTGGCCCACTTTCTACCAGCCCGGCCTACCAGATGATGGCCTAGTCCGATCGGTGTGCCCAGCCCACCATGCCAGCTGCATTGCCAGTCCACCTCAGATACCCTCAGTCGTGCCCAGCGTCAATGGCCCACCAGACCCCAAAGTTCATATCCCCCTCATGTCCCCCATCTGACCAAATCACTCCCTCTCTAGCTCTATCCTCCTCCATCATAGTCCCCTTCCATGAACGGTCACCATCCCACCACTCCTCTACACTGGTCTCCCCTATCCTGGATTTTTCACCTCACACGCCGGCTATCGGTTCCACCACTGGCTGCCTCAGCACACCAGGTGCGCTAGATCTCTACAGCCTCCACCCGCCTCCTCACACCCAACTTCCATACCACCCACCCCAAGCACCAACACCTACACCCAACCCTTTTCTATGCCACCATGTCAGAACCACAGTGCCCCCTTCTACAAAATGTCATACCGACACCTTCAGTGGACCGATTTCAGATCTGAAAACGGATCGATAAAACTTACGATAAGACATTCATAGCTCTAGCCTCTACTTAATAATCTTACAGTCAATCAATGCATCCTAGAAAATAGGCAATAAAGTCTGCAAAGAATGGATGAATTTTCTACTAAAAATTGGGGTTCAACAATATGGATCGACAACTATGTTAGTGAAACTATTAGTGATTGATAATCAAAAGATAAAATAAACAACCAAGAAATGGATTGTCAATTTAAACACAAATTGGAGATTCAAAGGAAAGAAATCCTACATTGATTCTACTGCTCGATATCACCAATAGGTTCTCCACAATTCCACATCAATCCTAAGACTATATGTTCTTGATTCGTCAAAGAATAGATGAGATTGACATTGGTGGGTGTAGAGAGAGAGAGACGACTAGGTGTTAACCTTAATCCTAAAATCATAAGTGTTTATTTATAAAAAAACACTAAAACCCTTGCCAATAGATGAAGATTCTGAAACTTCTGTTCCCTCTAATTTTATATCGCACTTAGGTAAAACAAACCATTTTAAAATCAATAGTGGTCATGGATTTCCAATCTGATTCTCTATTCTAAAGTTATTGGATTCAACATTTGAGATTAAGAAATTAGGTTTAATGATTTTACTTATGATTTGTCCATGGGTGGCTTTTCTCATAGAAGTCCCATGTTAACAAAAGTTATGCCCCACCTAGGGTAAATGAAACATTCCAAACTCAACCATGGCCACATATTTCATATCAGATCTATAATTTGATATTTAACCCATTTCTATTACGTACATAGTATAAAAATAGTTAATATTTTTTGTATAATTTATTCTCGGCACATCAATCCTATGAATTCCACACTATCTTAACACCTAGATCTGGTAATAAACATAGAAATATTTCCATATCTTACAAAGAAAAATATGTTCTCTGTATCATTATTTCCTTCAAGATTTCCATCCCTGAAAATAAAAACTTGGGAAACATATCGGGTTACTGATCTCACACCTAGCTCTCCCAATCCTAGTAAAACCTACACATTTCCATGTTGGTACAACACACAAAACAAATGGATTGTTAGTCCTCATTTGGTATTTTCCTACTAATGATGTGCATATGAACTTGCATGTATCTCCTCAGATGTGACACTTTGGAGATACTGTTCACCCACTCCAACTATTGGGGGTGGCACAGAGAGGTATGAAACCATGTCACCACTTTGCATGGTCTCGAACTGCCTGAAGAACCATGGGAAGGTAGTTTAGTTTCCCGACTAAACCTCTACATCCCATGTTGTGAATGGAATCACAATTTATCCCTAGAACATGGTTTTATGATTACCTCCTTTAGAATATCCATATGGTAGAGCACATAAGGATATATGGTCACTGGATATTTCATTATCGATGTATCATAACTAAGACTCTCTTACATGCTTGGGAAGCGAAAGAGTCAACACTGCCGACTGGAGAAATTTTTTACCCTCCTACTTCACTAGGACCAGCTATAGGGAAGCTAACTACTACAATACTTCCCGAACCAGGTGATATTGAGACTTCCTTCTAATTAAATCTATGAAAACTTTTCCATTTCCTGAATTATTGACTATATTGAAGTCATAGTACTATAAAAATTTCAAATAGAGTTTCCAAATTAGGTTTAATTCTCCCTAGGTGAAGATGCACCTAAGACTTTGGTGGCATGAAAAAACCACAAAGCGCTCTCCCATAAGGTAGTTCTTTCACACCCTCAGTCCGGAGACTAATTTTGTCAACACTAAATAGTGAGCCACATAGTTATGTTTAGGGTGTCTCCATCGTCTCAACCTATAAATGATAACTGATGTATCAAGGTTGAAATTCATCATTCAAGGTAAAGAGGAACATGGAGGGTGAGTAAATTCATCCAAAAATAAGAAGATAAACATGGGAAAAAGTGGCATAAATTGTGTATCTTCTCCCCCTTTGAAAGGATATTAATACCCAAACCAGACACTCCACCAAACCCATTAGTGGAATTCCCATCAAAAGGAGGTTAAGAAGAAAGTATCAACTGGGAAATTTAGGACCTGATCTGACTCGAAATTATAAAACCCCTACATGAATGCATAAGTAATAGGGACTCATCCAACACGCCTCAATACATTCCTATTTTGGTGGCACTGACTCTCCCTCACAGCTTTTCTCGCATCGTAAAAATGCATCTCAGTGGAGGAGTTACCCCTATTCCTCATGCATTTATAGCTACATCATACAACACTGACATAGGGTTACACGAACTCCATGCTTTACCCTGGTAAATCCTCAAGAAAGGAGCAGGTATAAAAGATTACTTCACAAATTTCCTACAAATTTTTACTAAATTTTTTAAAAGACATAGAGTGTACCTCTTACCATATTGTTCTCTATAGGATCATAGACATCCAAAGAATGTGGTTGTATTTGGGCCCATCTAAAAGATTTTTTAGTCTGGTGTGGCCTTCTTGGTGGTGGTGGAAGGACCTAATAATGTCCTCCCCTACCTCAATATCCTCCTACTCCTCCTCTAGAACCACCTCCTAGGGGACCACCCTAATTACTGCATTATCTATACTATGGTGGTCCACCACATGTCTGGATGGTGTTCTCAGCACATTTGGTTGGGCATTCTCATTCCATGTGACCTCACCCATCACAAGCATAACAACAGACCTCCGTAGGCTGTTTCAGTGGTCTATGATTCCTCAAATCCACTGGAATATGTGTCTGGGACTGATTATAAGGAGGCCTCCTAAATCAAGATCTTGTAGACTAATGTTTACAAGATGTGGCAGAAGTATCTACTATGTTGTTCCCTCTACCACAACCAACTACATGGAGTCCCTCAGAGAGAATGTTCTCTGTCATCTGTTCATAATCCATCACCTTGGAATTGGTGGGGATGTATTGGGGTACAAAGATAGCATGCATCTATCTGATGAGTCTCTACTAGTAATTTTTTTCTCAGAAGTAGCCATCTTGGATCATATTTAGAGAGTAGCATTCAAGGTTTGTAAACCTAGTTGCATACTTAGTCACTATCATCTGTCCTTGTTGTAATAGTAGAAGATCCTAAAGTTTAGTGGAGAACAAGGAGGGGAAGTACTCCTCATGAAACAACTACAAGAAGTCGTCCCATGATATTTTCGATTCATCATTTAATTGAGTAAAAATCTCTACCATTGTCCAACTTATCCTTTGAAAATATTGGTTTCCAAATACACCCTTTGATTTGTTGGTGTCCTTGAAATTCTGAAGATGCGGACCACCGACTCTAACCAAAACCCTATTTCCTTAGGGTATGGGTCACCGTGGAACTAAAGCGGTCTCTAGTGTTGGAACTCATGAATATCCCTGAGCCTATGTAGGTCCTCAACCCTCTCTATGGGGGTTGTCGACTACTCAATAGGTGTAGAAGTTTCTACCAACCCACCTGGATAAAGGGGATCACATGATATGTCCTGAAATGAGGCATCATTGCTTATAGGGTCATCGTCACAAGCCAGAGTCAGTATCTTTGCTGGCTGTCATCATAGAGACATCCAGATTGTCCTTAAGGAGTATCGTGGTTATAATAATAATAATATATATATATATATAACCAAATTGGAGAGATGACAAAAGAAGGATGGTTAAAGACTCAATCCTATATGATGTGTATACCAATGTTCGAAATGAACATCTCAGGGTTCTGAGTCGATAAGTGGATAATATGGTTCCTGGTGATTTGATATGTTATCTACCCATACCATCATTAGACTCTCTGTCCTAAGATACTCTCATGAGACACTTCGACACTGTTTCCCAAAACCCAACCAATACCATTTTATGGAAATGTCTAAACAATGTCCCAAGGGTTGAACCCCCCTATGATAGTAATTTTTCATGACCCGACCCATGTTGGGGCTTAAGAAGCAACTACCCCATGACCATCTTCAAAGGCCAGGGTGTGGAATTAAGTGTCGAGGGTACAAAAAACTGGGGGATGCCTTTTTATAAGAACCTGTTCACACACACACACACAGCCAACATAAAGCAAAAGTACAGTGGGAAAATAACAAAACATGCAATACAACTATAAATAAACAAAAGATTCATGAACCATTAAATAGTATAAGTATGGTACAATAAACAGAAAGGATGAAGGGAAAAAAATGCACACCCAACCAAAAAAGTTCCACAACCCAAAAATTGGTAGAAACGTTAAATAGCCAGGAGGTCCCCAGTCATAGATCCCATGCTATGACCATTCCAATAACCCTATATCCATAAGATCCTCTGATTTCCCAATCAACCTATCCATCATCTACAAGGTAACACCAATTTGGGAAAAGCTTCATAAGGGTTGAGTTTAAAAATAGTTAGTAGGATTCCTCGAAGGCCCAAGAGTGCAACAAAAGAGGTACTGAAGAAGGGATCGGAAGAGAGAACACGGTATAGTAAAATAGAGTGTAACTCAACCCAAAAAGAGAGTTATATAAGCTCTTCTAAACAAAAAGAGCTAAAAATGAAGAGAAAATGAACTTCTCATCAACTATTTTCAACATATAGTAGGAGAGTACACTCATAAAACCACAAGAATCTAGACACGTAAAGAACACAACATAACCTATGTGTCTTCCCCTCTCTTGGATATAGAGTAACTAAAACCCAAGGAGTGGGTACTGGAAATAGAATATATATATATATATATTCTAATACATAAAAACCCAAATGGCAGAGTAAGGGGATCTCCATCTCCATCTCACAGCAGATTCTAAGAAAGTGAGTAGCCAATAGTTCCAGAAGTGACCGCCATTGAGGCCAATCATCCCACATGTCATACATAAAATTAAAGTCAAAGGGAATCAATCATGTCACCTTGGTACTATCCACTTTTGGTGTAACTGTCTCCCCCTAACAGTTTTAGATTACAATAAATGATGCATCCTTGTGGTAAAAGCATCCCTCTTCTTTAAGAGTCCAAAGGTACATCAATGCGTGCCCTGTCACTATACCACATAGTCGATAGGTCATCTCAATGTTGAGGACCATGCCCAGCCTGGAAAGATGGTTCCACTGTAGTCATCATGTATTCATGACCTAGTATGTCAAGGGGTATAATCCCCCAAAAGTCAATGAGGACCCACTGCCCCAACCCTACTGGAGGGTACTAACTGAAAAGTGACATCGATGAGACCCACTTCCCAGCCCCATTGGAGGGAATCCCAGATCTTCCATTAGGGACAACATCCCAGTCTAGCTAGAGGTAAACCCAAAAAAACAATTGCGGACTACTTCTTAGCCCAGATAGAGGTAAACCAGGAACTTCGTTATCCATCCCTGCTGCATGGTACCTCTCGAAAAAGGATTGAGTAACTCTGGCTATCCCTGCTAGATGGTACCTCTCGAAAAGCACTAAGGAACACACTGGTCATCCCTGCTGTATAGTAACTCTCAAAAAAGCATTGAGGCACTTCAGCCATCCCTACTAAATGGTACCTCTTAGAAAGCACCAAGGAGCACACTTTCCATCCCTATTGGATGTTATCTCTCGAAAAATAATTGGGGAACTCTATCCATCCCTGCTGGATAGTACCTCTAAGAAAGCACTTAGGAAAACACTGGGCATTCCAACTAGATGATAGCTCTTGGAAAATCATTGAGATACTCTAGCCATCATACTGGATAGTACCTCTCAGAAAGCACTGAGGAACAAAATGGACATACCTGTTGGATGGCCCCTCTTGGAAAATCATTGAGGAACTTCAGCCATCCATACAAGATGGTACCTTTTAGAAGAACATTGTTGTAGTCATCGGGTGTCTCCCTAGATAATCATCACTCCTAGAACATCTCGCATCATGTCTCAAGAAGCAACTATAGAGGGAACCACCACATTTCCCACAAAAAACTTCAGATAAGGTACTCATATTCCAAGATAAATGTCCAAGAGAAGGTTTAATGATAACTATAAAATTAGTAATGTGGTACACATTGTTTGTGGGGCCCACGTGACGTGTGACCCGCCATCATTTTCTGTTCATGTGCCAAACCATTCTCAGGTATTAAATTGAAGTGCCCCTAGGAATACGAAGGTACTCTGAGAGTAAATGTCACTTCTAGTCAAAAGGTCGATGAGTGCATGCCACTCGTCGTTGTTGTAGAGGGTCAAAAGAATAACATCACTGACATGCCTCCTTAATGGCCCAAAACATTTGACCTTATCTATTCACACATATTCTCCAATATCACAAGAGCCAAAGCTAACCAAAGTTGCGGGTTCACATCAAACAAAATAGAAGCATATTCTACTAATATTCCTTTCATGTTTCTACATTTAATTACATCATGAATACGGGTCCACACATCCAAACAAATCACTCATTTTTGACCCTTGTGAAAAAACTTGCATGATTGACCATTTATTCACCCCAATTGGACTTCTTATAGAAAAGTTGTAAGTCACTGCATTGCGATCGAAAGACATCTCTTGGTCCCACACATCTATCCTAATACAAATTATACAGATTATTCCATTGTGATCCTACCATAAAAACACATGAGATGGAATTCTCATTCATCAAAAACAGGTAACTAGTGAAAAGGCTGCATTTCATTGCAACACATGCGAATAGGGGCTTATGGGGCCCAAAAATCGACTTGGGTTTAAAAAATGAAAAAGTTGTCTAGAAAAATACACTCAAATACTAGGTTAATGCCTTTGCCAATGGAACATCAAACATACATCCATTTAAGAAGATGGGTTTAATACAAGATCCTTGAATAATAATAATCATTTTATTATTATTATACTGAGGTGTTTTATGCAACTATACAAAGAAACTGATACCTAAAAGTACCGAACCAGTCTAAAATGATCCAGATTGAAGAGAGGGACTTGTTTCCATAGATGGTGCATAAAAAAGACACCTGAATTAGAAGATACACTCATTTAAAGGGGTTGGACCATATTTAAATAGGTTCATCCCTTTCCGACAGGAATGCTCTTCCTGGGTTGGCCCGCTCCTACCGACCTAGCCCATTTTTCTGGACCATAGTACATTGTGCTAGCTACACCACCGATCCATCTCAGATACCCTCGATTTCACCACATGACAATGGATGAATAGGCCCCATTAATCTTGGCCACCTCATATCCCCTATCGGACCAACACACTCGCCAACCAGCTTCGGCCTCCTCCGTCGTAGTTTCCTTCCGTGACTAGTCTCTATCTTACGGCTCCTCCGCAGCTGTCACCCTCATGCAAACATCTAAACCTCGCATTCCAGATACTGGTTCATCCTCTATCCATCTCATCACACCCTCAACACTGGAGCTCTGCAGCCACCACCTCGCAACCCGCTACTGCCCCGCTCACCCAGCACACCACCGCCACTGGTCGGCCCTTGCTGGCGCCGCCGTGACAGACCCATACCTACCACTTCTTCGGCATGTCATACCGACTCCTCCAGTGGCCAACTTGAAGATCTCAAAATGGATTGAAAAACTTTGCGATGAGTCTATCACAGTGACAACCTCTGATCAAAGATCCAACGGTCGACCGATGCATTTGAAGAAATAAGCAACAAAATCCACAAAGAAGAAATGAATTTTCATATAAAAATTCAGGGATTATCAAAATGGATTGATTTCTATGTTAGTGCATCCATCAATGATCAAAAATAAAAAGATAAAATAAATCACCATGAAATTCATTTTCAATTTAAACTCTAATTAGAGATTTAGTGGAATGAAATCGTACCGCGATTAGACCACCTGATGTCCCCAACACATTCACCATACTTATGCATTGATCTGCCGATGATCAATTTTTGATTTGCTTAAGAAAAGATGAGAGATTGATTTTTGGGGGATTAGAAAGAGAGAGATTGGGGGTTAGGGGAATAAACATAATCCCAAAATCCTATTTTTTTATTTATAGAAAAACACTAAAACCCCCACCCACAATCGCAGAATTGGAAACCTGTGCACCCTCTCATTTTAGGTCATTATTAGGTGAAAACCCCATTCCAAACTCAACAACATTCTTGGATTTCCAAAACATTTCCACATTAAATGTTTATTTGATTCATTACTTGAGATAAAATAATTATGTTTAATTAGTTTGTTTACAATTTTTTCCCTGGGTAACTTTTCTCATAGAAGTCCCATGCCAACAAAAGTTACACACCACTTAGTGTAAAATCCATATTCAGAACTCAACAGTGGACTCTGATTTTTGATATGTTCTACTATTTGATATTTAAACAATTTATATCACATGAATAGTATAAAAACATATATTATTTTTTTATAATTTATTTCAGTCATACCATGCCTCAGAATTGCACGTCGTTTATGCGTGTCACTCTGGAAATATACACAGAAATATTCCAAAGTTATACAAGGAAAACTGGGTCTCTACCGATTTGGGTAGAAATTTTGAATACTCTATAGATAAGAATTTATGAGAATAAGGGGCGGTGAGGGTTGTTAATTATAATGAGATTAGAGTGGTATTTTTGAATGTTATAATCATTAGTTTATTATTTTATCCCAAGATTAGCCATATTTATGAGTATTATGAATATATAAATTATTTTTCCCTGATTTTTTGAACTAATTGGTGGTTACTTCATCTATTATGAAATTAATCATATATTTAACATATAATATTAAATATCACATTTTAATGTATTTCACTAAAAAAATTAAAATATTGCATAAAAATACAAAAAAGTATCCCAACCTATTTTTTGATGAGTAGAATCCTGAAATGAAATCCATTTTATGAAATTAATTATATAAATATGAGAAATTTAATTTTCAATTTAAAAACATTTTTGTTTGATTAAAATCCCAAATTTAAAATTGTGATCAATTTTTAGACCCATTGAATAATCACATAATGTCTAACAAAATTATATTATGACTACAATACATTTTAATATTAATATTGAAAACCATTTTTTTGAAAATAAAGATTCTATAAAATAATTATATTTGATATAAAAAATCAAATAAACCATATATAGTTGTAAAAAATACAAACACTTATTTTATCAATTTTAAAACATTTATTTACATGTTGTACGATATACATATATCATATTTTTATTTTATAAGATTGATAAATTTCATTTTTCTATTCTATGATAGATGATACTATTTTAGGTTTGGTTTGTAATTCTTAACTATAAAATTACCATTACAATTGCCATATTTATAATGGTGGAAGTCATTTTCTAATTCCGATAAATACCTCATATTTTATTGATTATTATGCCACTTATATATTGAATAATAGTTATATATATTCTAAATTATAATTTGAATAGTGTGTTATTAATATTTTGTTTCATGTATACAACATTTTTCAGGAATTCAGTTATTACGTTGTATCAATCAGATGCAAATTTCCATTCATTAATTATCATGTTTCCTATTTTGTATTCCATTGTAATATTTACAAATAATATGGCATATTTTATTCTATTTATATTTTGTTAAAATTATAAAAATGTTATTTTTATAACATGTAGTGAATGTGATTTATATAAAACTACATTATTAAGTATGAAAAAATTATATAATCCGAGGGGAATCTCCATTGATAAAATTTTTGGTACACAAACTATGATGTATTTCATAGTTTCCTAGTATATTGTGCATTTTTAAAAAACATATTTCCACAAATGGATACACAATTCATTATCGTTCACCGCATCCTTTTATATAAACATACCCATGTTATTTTGGCTATGCTAAATTCCCATATTCATAGATGAGTCTCTATATAAAATATCATTATTGATCACCAGTAATTTTTTTTACCTCAAACACTTTACATGGTTAAAACATAAAGATTATTTTTTCCAGAAAAATAATTTATGATATTTCAATAACATTCTTGACCACACATTATTCCATTGGAAGATACAATCTTATGATTATCCTGTTATCACTAAAGAGAGTAACGATAAATACTATTATAACAAGACCATACACCCACCGCATGTTTAATTTATAGTAAAAATAAATCCAATGCCCAAACATATAGTAATATAAGAATATGATTATATGTGAAAGCCTTCACACTAAAAAAAAATATATCTCTTGATGACTTATTTTATGGAATACCATGAGAACCCTCATCATCAAACTTTTTCCCATCCAATATTGTAGTACTGTTCATCTAAAATTTTCATCCTCCATTGATCCAAGCCCCACAAAGTTACAATTTTGATTCTACATTCTTGATATAAATAATTGGAAAATAACTTCCCATGATTTTCGCTAAGTGTGATATTATATATATATATATATATATAACAATTTCTTTTTAAGTATATTTATGATCAAGTGGTATATCAAGTTGATGTTCTTTTACCTTTCAGGGAGAACTATATTTTTTAGCTGAGTTGATTACACTTTGGATATCATAGAATATAATCCATACTTCATGAATTCAGCTTAATTCTATCAGAACATTCATTAAAAAACCCATATCCTTCTAATATTTTTTTATCTTTATAAACCCTACTTCAATTTCACTTAATATAAAAATATTTTGTAGTTGTGATATCTAAATAACTACTGTTCTTCCATCAGTAAATACAAATCACATTCTTCAACTAATACATTGTGAGTATTTAGTAAAGTAAACATTAATAAAACCTTGTAATATATATTTCTACCCAAAATAGAGACCTTGACCTTTTGTTACTCTCATTGACAGATGGATCCACATTATGGTTTCCCAATGTTATTTTCTTTGGATGGACATAAATATTTTTAAAACTACCACTAAAAATGTAACATATATTTGAGTATAAATAATGGAATATAGTATACTTCTTATATGTACATCATTAATAACTATCTCAATCATTCATCATCCTTTTCTACTATTAAGGGATTGTTCCTTAGATAGTTTTATTTTTCCAAAATTATGGACATAAACTAGTTTTTATATTTCTATCCCAAACAGTTCAACTAGTTTTTGGATATACTCTTTATTATAATGAACCAATGACTTGGTCTTCCATTTCCTTTTATCTTCAATTATAAATATCTTCTTTCCATAATAAGGATGTTTTATCCCGAAACAGTCATACATATTATTTTCTAATTTCTATATCTTTTGAACAGCTAGCCTAAAAATGAAATATTGCATTAAAATACTATAAAATAGGACTGAATCCCTATCATATCATGTATTTCTCTGAAATATTTATCAGCATTAAACCAAAAGATTATTTCTTCTTACATAAATGAGTATATATTCTAGTTCTATTATCAAATTTCTTATCACAAGGTATAATTTATTTTCTTCAATAAATAAAGAATTGTGATTCCCAATATTTGAGACACCTATTGGCTGCTACATATTTACTTCCTTATAAAATTCACCATGAAGAAAAAGCATCATCACCCCAATTTTATTCATATATATACTTTATGATGCAATTAGACATAGAACTATTTTGATGATTCAATATTTAAATATTATTGTGATGATTTCTTAAAAATTTTCTTATTCATATATTGAATATATTTTGGTAAATAAACTGAACCGAGTGGCCTATATCTGGTTGTTACTTTACTAATTTAAGATAAGATACAGGTGAACACATCCTAAAGGACCTAGTAGTTTAGTATTCCTAATAAACTATATACATACTTGTTTCAAATTTCAAATATGAATACAATATTTACAACATCATTTTATCCAAGAATATCACTATTACCTCTAGCACATCCTTTCATATTCATCATTGTACACTTATGATATTCTTATAGAAAATTAAAATCAATAATAGTTATCTCAAATACTCAGTAAGGGATACATACAATAGAATAAATTAGGAATAAATAATGTATCATCAACATGACCATGTAAATAATTGATAACACATTCCATTTAATCAATAACTTGATCATGAAATAATGAATAAACTATTTTTAATTTTAAATAAACTATAAAACATTCCATTTAGTCATTAAATTCATCACAAAATATGGCATAATAAATATGGTAATCTAAATATCATAGAAAACATTTCATTTAATGAATACCATAATGATGAATTACTTCCACAGATAATATAAATTCCAAAATCACAAGGATAAAAATAATGACATAATTCATAATGAATTAAATTATGAATATAAGATATCATGATATTAGGGATCATGATAACATACTTTCATGAACATTCAAAAGTTAGTATAAAAACACTGGGTAAACCCATTTAATTTAGAAAAAAGATTTTTTCTAATAATACCTTTCGATCCATCGAGGGGCTATATAATTCTAGGCCACAGCCATAACTACATTTCCAAAGAATTCCTCATATAATGAATGCTGGATTTAATTTGTGAACAATATTTCTTACCATCAAATATTTTTATTGTGAAAATGACATGGATATTAAAATAAATCCC
Organism: Viscum album; assembly: GCA_963277665.1. NCBI lineage: Eukaryota > Viridiplantae > Streptophyta > Magnoliopsida > Santalales > Viscaceae > Viscum > Viscum album. Next base: position 208,356 of record CAUJRU010000625.1, read on the forward strand.
CAATCAATCATATAAATTTCATAATAACACAATATATGTTCAAATGATATATGGTTTATGAAATAATAATATCCCTAATAAAATGAATATGTATTTTTAATAGATTTGTAATTTAAAATGAAAAATGATCACAAGAAGTTGAATTTTTCTAATCTAATGAAAAAAACCACAAAAATAATGAGATAAAATATATATTTTGAGATTAATTCATATATTTTGGAAGGATAAATTGAATTAATAATAAATAATAATTATTTTTTATTTATTGATGTTAAATTCCTAAATTTTATAGTATATAAACCATAGAAAAATAAATTGGTTCACAATACCAAATATATCTCAATGAAGTGGAAATCGAGACGAAATCCCTTAACAAAAACTTCCCTTTAACTTAGAACTATTTATCCACATGTATAGTGGTTTTAAACATGTTAAAAACCATTAATTGAATAATTTTAATATTCATAATATCATATGTGATCCTTTTATAACATCTCTTCACATATTTTTCAACAACATCCCATTCTTACTATTATTTAAGGTGTTAATTGTTTTGTTTTCTCATTTATTTTTTATGATGAATATTCTAGATCCTACAAATAAAATATAGTTTCTTTTTTTCTAGAAAAATATTAATATTATAAATATCATATTTTACATTTTAAAAATATTTATTTTCATTTATGAAAATGTGGCCATGAATATGAGTCAAATCACATCATGAAGATGATAGGTCATATATATGCACATGAGATGATATCATTTATTAATGGGTTTAATGGTAATGAATTTGGGGAAATATTAATTTTAATGAAATAATATATTTTCATATATATCACATGTATTCATAATTTTTATCCTTTATTACCTTCAATTTTACACATTAGTGAAAAATGTGTCACATCGGTTTGTGAGACACTAGTCTTTGATTCAGAGGAGTGATGTTATAAATTGTTAAATATAATGTAATATAATAATTTATACCTAATATAATAATTACAAAAAATAAAATTATTGAATAAATAGTAAATACATTTATTAAATTTAACAATATATCCAATCATGATTTTAATTGATTGAAAATGATTTACATCAGTTAGTGATGCGGTAGTCCACCAAACTTTCCACCGACTATTTCATTTCCCATTTGATCGAAGAGGAGATTAATATAGATTTTTACATTAATATAATAACATGTAAATATATGGAATATATATTTTTGTTATATAATCCTTATTTAATAATAGGTTAAATCGGTGGAAGAAGAAACAAAATTAAAATGTTCATTTATTAATATTATGTTTTCTTTCAATCACTCATTTTGATTTTTACAAAAATCCATCCTATATTGGATTTTTGATCTAAATAATTTGTCCATAATTTCGGTATAGAATTAAGGATGGTATTTATACTTTTATTTGATGAACCAATGGGGTTTTACTATATGAGAAGTAGAGGAGAGGATGTGGCCTTTAATTAGAGGGGAAGGACACACTTGGTATTTTTGAATTAAATCAATAATATCCTCATCAATCACAATAAGAATTAATAAAATGATCCATCCCTGGATATATATGATATATGGTCTAAATAAATCATTCCAATAAAAAATTAACAACTTTTTAGGTCTTTTTAACCATTATATTCATAGTTAAAACTCTAGTAATCCCATTTTAACCTTAAATACAAAAAATTTGTTTTACTATTTTCACAATTAATTGTGGAAAAAGATTATTCTAAAATTATTATATAATATTAGTTATTCGGATTAAAAATATTTAATCAATTTTTCTAAAATCTATTCACATAATTTTTAGTATTTAATTTAATATAAACACCCAAGTGTGATGAAAATATGGTTTTTCATAGAATAAATTTTTATAAGTATGAAATGTTTTTATATCAATTATAATCATATAATTGATTAAAATTAACTAAATTCAATAAATTTTTATTTAATTGAAATAATTACTTTTTTTTAGACAAATATAATAAAATAGGACTTATACATTCTTTAAATGAAATGTAATTTCTTAAAAAAATCTGTATTTTTCATTATTCATTGGAAAAATTTAGGACAATCCTAAAAATTCACAGTAGATAATTTTCATATAATGATTTAGAAATAGATTTCTATTTTATCATATAATTTCATTAAAAGTCTTATAAATTAATTTGAAAATGTATTCATCAAACCTGAAAGAACTGAATTTTAAAAAAATATAGTTTTTTCAAATTACAATTTTCTTTTCTTCAAATGTTTTTTTAAAATTATAATTAATTGATAAGAAATAAAATTATTTTATATATGTTTAAAACATATATAATAATAATTAATTTATTTTTATTCATACATTCCAAATTAACAGCTAGGTTATCACATTAATATATAAATTCTAATATTCCAAGGTCTATTTAAGCTTAGTGGTGCGTGTTTTAGACACTATAAAACATATTTTTCTATTAAAATATTAGGGTTTAATGAATATAAATAAAAATATGGATGTAATTAATTTAATTAAAAATTTATTCTAAAATATCAGGTTTTAAAATTTTATACCCTTAAATAATTTGTTCCATCATAATTCCATCCAGATCATCAATTGTTCATCCTTTCTTAATAAACTACATTAAAAATGGTTCATTATATTTTCTTTTCAAACAATAGAATGGGAAACATAAATTTCATCATAAAACAGGGATTCAAAATAGGATTAAATTATAGGTAAGGTAAAATATGTATATGGAAGGGAAAACTAATCCCCCAAGGATTAGTAGTGAGTGATAGATAACTTTGTAATGATAATGATAACCACCACAAAACTCGGAATCTCTAATTAGTTAAAAGACAATTAATTTTTCAGAAATAAATTTAATATGATAATATTTTTTCAAAATTCCATTTCATAGAGTTGAAGAATCTATTTTTCTATATAACTTGAAAACATAAGGACATATACTTGCATGATAAGTATAATTTCATCCTTTAATCATTTTCCATAAAAATATCATTTTTTCCTAAACGATGAGTATTCAAGATGAATTCATTATAACTTATGCACTAAAACTAAATTTTAATGGATCAAATATTTTATAGAATGATAAAACCATATTTCGATTATATTTTCTAAAAAAATAATTAAGATAAGGTTAGAAAATTCCTAAAATTAATTTGTATTCACATTACTCTCCAAATACGATGATTAACAGAAATTATTCTATAAATAAATAACCCTATATGACAAATAACCTCAATATTCAAAAAGTTCCTTTTGTTATTTATGATAAATCACAACTTAAAATTAATGGGTAATAGATAACTCATCCCAATTATACATTTCCTGAAACCAACATAATATTTATGAATCAAAATTTCTAGGTAAAAAAATTTCATTTTACCCCAGACGTCATGTTGGAAAGTGGTAAGAAATGCACCCTTGTCACCCTTTGGTTGGGGGTTCAATCCCTATAGCCTTTATTTATGTGAAATGTTGTCACTCGACATATTGGTATTCAGTTTTTTCTCAAAAATATTTATATAATCCCTATAATCCTCCAAAATATATATGAAAATACAATAAATAAGATTAATATTTAAATATTTTTTCACCTCTATGGTTTTCTAAGCATATTATTTTTTAGAAAATCAAACAATATGAATTGATTATTATTATATCGACATCAGTGATCATATTATCCGTAATATTTATAAATAAAAATAATCACGTGTCCCCAAAATTTATGAAATAATTATTTCCCTAATTAACTTTTTATATGCCAATCTAGAGGGTTTATTTTTCTATTATTATCTCAAAAAATATCTTTAATTTCGTTTATCATGATTCACAGAAAATATCAGGAGTATCGATACTTTAAAAAAAATGTCTCACCATAGTCTTTTCATCCTAATAAAAATTATTTCATAAAATCAAAATATATAGTTCTATTTCTACTGTAACACTTTACATGAATTGAAAATTTTGGAATTTTAAATATCCTAATCAGTCAAATGAATTCTTTTGGATTATATTTATATTAGATAAATATTACCATATCATTCATTTTTTTAAAAAGTATAAATTAAAAACAAATAAGTCCCTTCGAGTGTCTAACCAGGTGCATAGTATGATTCATTTTTGTATACCAAGAAACACTCAAGTCAAGTGCAACATGATTTTTGTAACGTTATTTCCCTTACGTACATTAGTTCATGTATCACATCCCCATGTAGTTCCAAATAGGTATATATTTCCTATAAATCTATATAATATAATACTTACCAAAATGCTTAGGATATTTTCCTACAATTTAAAATATCATGTATGCCTATCACAGGGTTATGTACCCTAAAATGTGTTTTATTAAATCTTTTTCCCAAGGATTCTACTATACTTATGATACCAAATATAAATACCACAACTATAGAATCCTGGAAACATTGGTTACTTTACAACATTAAAATAAGAAACAAGTGATAACATATTGAATGACCAAATAGTTTTGTAGTCTCAGTAAACTAGAAACATACATGATTAACATATTACATTTGAAAACATAAATTAAAATATATTGTTTTGAAGAATATCATTAATCCCTTACACATTTACATTATTATAAACTATATTTAATTTCATGGAATCCTAGGTAAAGGAAACAAACTTAGATGGACTCAAATGCCTAGTAAGGGTTATGTACATTGTAAACTACCTTGAGTAAATAATGGATCATCAATATATAAAGGTAAATAAATATGAAAAAATTCTATTTAATCAATATCTTGAGTATGAAATAATTAATAAACAATATATAAAGGTAAATAACTAAGAATAATAGACATTAATTCAATAACTTGAGCATGAAAAAGTTATAATATATATGAAAAGGTAAATAACTACGAAAAAATTCAATTTAATCAATAATAGGTGAATGATATACATTCATGGATAATATCGATGCAAAAAAAAATCATTTATAATAATAATAACTAAATTATTATGGATGGAAATAATTAATATTGGACTTCATGATCTCAAGAATCATGATTCCACTACTCTCAAGGCATTTTAATGGAGAATTTAAATACTATAGGTAAAACTGATTTAATTTAGTCATCTGATTTGTCACATGAGACCTACCCTTGCTTTGAGGGGCTATATTATTATAGGTCCCGCTCATCACTACATGTCAAGAGAATTCCTCTTATATCAAATTATCGATTTAATTCTTGAATAATTTTTCATGTAAAATATATATATATTTATTCAGTAAAAAACATATATTAAACAAAAAGTTCCAAAATAATAAAATGACATTCATAACAAAACACTGTTTGTAAAAATAGTAGATGTTTTAGGAAGTAATAATATCCATAACACAAATAAAGATGATATTTAAAAGAAATGTAATTTCCAATGAACAATGATCTCATTAAAGTGAATTTTTCAACAAGAAAGTAAATAACCACAAAATCAATGAGAGATAATATATATTTTGACGTAATGTTTTTTATTTTGGATTAATAAATTGAATATAATAAAAATTAATCATTAATAGGAATATATTAATGTTTAATACCTAAAACTAGTAATATTTGAGCCATATAAAAATAAATTTGTGCATAATACCAAATATGTCTATACGAAATTAAAAATTATATGAAATTCTTTATCAGACACATCTTATTAGTAGAGAACTATTTATACTCTTATATTGGGGTTTAAATAATGTAACTGACTTATACCAGAACAATATTATTATATATCATATCATATATGATCCTTTTACAATATCTTATCACCCACCCATTTACAATATTTTGTTAATACTATTTTTTCAGGTGTTAATTGCATTGTTTTATCATAAATATTTTTGATGAAATTAATTAATAATTAACTTAGGATATAGTTCTATAATTTACTAAGAAAGATTAAATTATTAAATACATTTTTTTCATTATATAAATCTTTATAAACATTCTTCAAAATTGTACATAAAAAATGTTTCAAATTTATTTTTAGAGGCTGAAGGTCATATATACACACGAGCTATAATATCATTTCAGAATGGAATAAAGCCTAAATAATTGGGTGATATATTAATTGTAAATGATAATAATTATTTAAATATATCACATATATTCATTTTTTTATATTTTATTACATTTCGTATAAAGATGTATAGAAAAATGAATCACATAGCTTCTTGAGGTTGTATTATTCCATACAAACGAGTGATGTTATCATATCATAAAAGGAGTGGATATAAAGATGGTATATATTATATTATAATTGAATAATTTTAATTATATCATAAATATTATATATATACATTAAATTATTAAGTATAACCAATCATTATAAGTGTTTCTAGAAAATGAGTTACACTAGTTCGCAAGGCAGTAGCCCACCGTACACATGATCAAAGGTTTCATTTCTCATTTAATGGAAAATAAGGTGGATATATGTTATGAAATTAATATAATAACATATTATTATATAGGATATACTTTATTTCTTATATAATATTTCTTTAATATTATTTTTATGAGTTGGAAGAAGAAATAAAAAATTATTTAAAATGTCACTACAAATTCAGACAACCCCAATAAGCTTCCTAAAAATTCTTTAAGAAAATGGATTTATGATAAAAATAAAACCTCATGAATGTTGGTAAGTAATTATCAAAAGTATTTGGGAAGGTATTTTCAAATTCAATTTTTTAAAAGTCAGAACATGACTATAGAGGGGTGATATTTTATATGTGGGGAAGACACATCTGGAATATTTGAAAAGAATAAAGCATACCCTTGTTTTTAACATTCCAAAAGGACTAAAAAATTACCTCACTATAAATAATATTTTATACTATCAAAATATTACAATCCAATGATTTTTTATAATTTATAGATCATTTTAATCGTTATCTTTTAAGTTTAACCTCTCGATAAGCGCATTTTAACCGTAACCGTGTTAATTAATTTAATATTTTTTCACTATTTATTATGGAAATAAATTAATTCGACCTTAAAATTTTTTTAATTATTATTATTCTAAATATGGAATCCATTTTTAAAAATTCTATTGACATATCTCTCCAAAATTTAATTTAAAAAGAACATACAAGCGTGATGAAAATACAATTTTCAAATGAGAAATTTTCATAATTAAGAAAATTTTTTACATCATAGATGAACATATAATTTATTGAAATGAAAATAATTGGACTAATAATAATGTTATTAAACAAAAAATTCTTCTAAAATATTTTTTTAAAAATGGAAAGTGTAAATTCTTTAAACGAAAATGATGTTTCTAATATAAATCAGTATTTTTCTCTCCTAATTAAAAAAATGAGACAATTTAAAAAAATAAAATATTTAAAATTAAAATATTTTTTATTAGATTATTTCAAAAATTAATTTCATTTTATCAAAGAAATTTTCTTAATGTTTCAAAAATTAACTTGAAGATTAATACATAGAATACGACAATGCCCCATTTAGAAAAAAAAATTTCAAGAAAAAATTTCTCTATCATTGAAATTATTTTTTTATTTATAATAAATTGATAACCAATTAATTTATTTTATATTTGTGTAAATTATATATTTTTTTAAATTTTTATAATCCTATTTATACCCATAAATATATCATATAGGTTATAACATCCATATTTAAATAATAAAATTTTGGTGTTTGTTTAAGCTAAATGTTGTGTGTTGTATACGCTACTAAACATAGTGTTATTATAAATTACCAGGGTTTCATGCATTGAAATATATTTAGGATAATAAAATATTAAAATTTAAATATATTCTAAAATATCGGGGTGTTACACTTTCACTACCAATTATGATTTTTATTTTTTCTTTCCATCAACCTCTTCTTTAATATGCTCAACCAACTTATTCTCAAGTTATGTTATACTTTAAGATCCTCATCTATATACAATTTTATATTTAACTTTAATAAATATATATCCACTTACATGGATGACTCAATCTTGTTATAGTCACTATGAAAATTTTCCACTTATATAATTTTAGGTTCTCTTACATCCCTTAGGAATGGAATGTTCAAATTTTGTCCAGACTTTTTCACTAGTGTCCTAATTCTATTTGATCCTCTCAATTGAGTTATCTGTTATGAAATATTTGGATATACTCTTTCTACCAATACCTAAACTAAAACACCATGATAGTTTAACATTTAAATATGAATTATAGTTTGTACAAGTCCAACTCTATGTTTAAATGAAAAGTGAAATATTATTATTTAAATAGGATTATTCTAACATGTACATTAAATTGGGGGATATGAAAATGAGTAACAAAAATAATAAATATATTTATAATTATCTTATATAATACAAATTTTATGATTCACTATTTTAAAATAAGAACACAATTTATAATAGAATCATTTGGGGATACCAAAATTTGTTTTTTTCAAAAATAATTTTTTTCTATTTTAGTGATATAATATTTTAGTTAATTTTTAAAAATTAAATAAATATTATTTCATAGAAAAGATTTATTTTTAAAAATATTCATATAAAAATTATACTTGTGGAAATTTTGTTATTTCCTAAAAATATTGGTTTTTCACTAAATACTGAAAAATTCAATTTTTTGATAAAATATTATTTTTTTCATTGGAAAGTAACATTAGGGTTTGAATTTGATCATAAATTATCTTATAAATCCTAATTAATTACATATTAATCATCTTTAGACTTCATTTTGGTATAATATAATTTTTGGGATTAATTTCCTTTTATGAAACTATTTTTCATTTTGTTTTACATTTTATTATTAAAATTGATTTCTCCCACCTTTTGAAATTGAATCATGATAAAATTAATCCATATTTTGTGTCATTGGTTATAATTTATAAAATTTTAAAAAATTATCATTCCTTAGAATGAATATCAATTTTCGTAAATATTGTTCACCAATGTAAGGGTAAATTAAATAATTTTTTTAAAAATAAAGAGAGATGAATTTTAGAATCAATATAAAACCATACTTATATATAATATATGAGTTTATTTTAACTAAAAACCATATCCACTTGGAAATATTCTATTTTGAATTAATTTTAATTTTATAAAAACCTTTATATTATTTTCAATAATTTAAATATACAAAATGAAACTCTTTTGCATTTATTTTATCTTATATGTTCAAATCTGGATTAAAAGAAGATATGAATGAATAAGAATTGGTTGTTTTGAACATAATTTATTAAAATTTGTTATGAAAAATTATTTATACTTTTTAGTGATTGTATAATTACCTTAAATAATAACACAATCTTGTCAGGATGCTTATTTGTGTAGCAGAAAAATCAAATTAAATGATTTTAAAAATATCCGTAATATTATTTTATAGATGAGTTATGGTGTTTGATTTATTTTTTGGTTAATAATAATGTATATTCTTATGTTATATACTTTATATTTTAATAAAATTCAAATCTTAATGTGCTTAAAGTCATAATATTTTAATAATTTATAATAATAATTTAATGATATTTTATGTCAAATTATATAATAAATTATTCTTTAAAAGTGATATATTTTTTAAAGGGGATAAGGGGATTTTATATAGTCTAAAATTTTAAACCTTTATAATTTTCTAATCAATTTGTACTTTATATGTAAATTTATAAACATTTAGTATTTTTAAAATTTTAACCACTATTATGGTTTAAATTAGTTAATGAAGTGTTTAAACCCAATGAAAATGTTTAAAATTCCACATAAATTATTCCAAATATTATTTTTTGAAATCATTTCGACCATAAATTATCTTATATTCCAAATTTTTTACACCTTGTGCCACTTTAACTTGATTTTTTTATATTTATATATTTTATGTAATTCCATGTGTACCACTTCATTCACTAAAAAATGACACAACCTCTCCCCAATTAATAACACCACCAAGATCCACATGGATTGAAAATACCCTGCCAAAACAAGTTATCAACATCCTTACCCAAGTTATATTTTTGTTTCTCTTCAAGATATATTCCCTAGGTTCATTAAGAATATTTCCAATGGAGTTCTCTCGAATAACAGGTAACCATTTAAGAAAATCTCTTTCATTGACTTCATAAATTTTTATACTTCTATTCTATCCTAACTATTCCAATATAACAAAATAATTTTCTAACATATACTAAGATGTCATGATTTTCACCCATAAAGGATTGTTATTATGATATATTCGTTACATATATATTATATTCTTAAAATAAATAACTTTATGTTAATATAGTATATTACATAACATTTTACTCCTCAAAACATCAAAAAAAATGAAAATTCCTATTGTGTGTATGTGTTGAATACCTTGTAAACAAAGTGATGTTTTTCATTTTTTATTTATTCTATTCGTGGGTGATTCTAAACTATATTTTATTTATAAAAATGATAATTATGTTCGAATTATGATTCTAGATATTATGTATCAGTTACCACTCTGACCATGATCATCCTATAAATGTCAATTTTTAATTATGAACAAAATTTTGTATGAGGAGATTCTGAAGAACTCTTGTGATTCTCTTGGGCTACCAGTGAAGATGGCGGTGCTTGCGCTGACCTTCCCCACCTTGGGGTGGGGGGAGGGAGAATCGTTAGGCAACAAGAGACCAAGGGTTTTCCGACCATTTTAAAACCCCAACTTCTTTCTTCCTTTTCTGAAAATCTCATTGAGTACCAAAACCACAAATCTGCTCGAAGGGTGACCAAATCTTCATCTTTCGACTTTGGAATTCTCATAATTCTCCATGATTTTGAATATTACCTTGATTTCATGGTTTAGGCTCAAATGCTTCTCTATGGATGCATTTTATAGGTTTATATTTCGTTCATTGGATCTTAAGAAAAGAGTGGTTGTTGGTTTTCTTTATAGGTGTCAGATGATGATTCTGTTCGAGTCAGAAGCACACCTCATTACAGCTTGGTCGAGGGATCCTCGAAGCTTCAATGGATGTTGATTCGTACTATTACGGTGGTCCTTTGATTTTCACATGAAACGTGACTCTCTGTTGGCAATGGTATGGGTAAGCTTTTCTAATCTTCCCCTCCCTTTCCAGAATCCTACTGTTATTCACATGCTAGGTAATCTTGTAGGAAGGTATTTGTGTTGTGATTCTTCAATGGAAGCTATGTGTCACCCGGTTAATCCCCAGGTTTGTGTGGAATTGGATGCATCCCAAATGCCTTTTGATCATGTGTGGATTACAATTGGAGAGGAGTACAGGTGAAAAGAAGAGGTGGTCTACAAGGATTGGATAGATTATTACTCTTCTTGTCACTACTTGGGTCATACAGTGGCGGTTTGAAATAGATGAGGGCCCTTGAAGGCTCATTGATCACATTCCCAGGTGTCTACTAGAAGAGAGGGAGATACTACCAGAAGGGTTTCAGAGGCTGGTGTGAGGGCGGGTCCAGGACAGAAGGAAACAGGACCAGAAGGTTGAGGTAAGGAGCCTCACCTTCCGGTGGTGGAACGATAATTGGTTGAGGACTGTAGAATGATTGTTGTGGATGGTAGAAATGGCAGGGAGGTCCAACATTTAGTGGTGGCAGAAAAGGTGGAGGATGTCAGTAGGGAGTTGGTTGAGGATGGTCAGGAAGTTGTGGCTACTTTTGGTATGGTTAATTCCTTGGAAGGGCTTGTGTTGGTTGTCGAAGGGGATCAAATTGAGGAACATAGAGAGGGGGAGGTGACCCGGTTCAAATAGTAGGGTAAAATGGATCTAGAGCTATGGATATCTCATCCAGGCCCTTTATTCATTTAATAAACAGGTTTGAAAGCCTTTCCAAAGTCAGTTTTGAATCCGGTTTATGTGCTAATTCAGAAGATGGGGGTGTGGGTACTGGGGTCTCTATGAAGGAGCATATTGGTGGAAGTCTAGGACAAGCATAGGGGGTCAGATGTCTTGCTCAGATCAAAAGTAATACTTTGAACTAAAGAAGTAGGAGTAATAGCAGGGGTAATGGTATTGCTTTCAAAGATTTCCTCAGAAAAGGGAAGGACCAGGATGGGGGCGATAAAGAAAATATGAGTGGACCGGCTATTCATTCATACAATGATATAGTTCAAGGTGGGAATAAGAGGATGGTCGAGTGTGAAGGAACCTTTTTTGTGACTCCAAGAAGAATAACTAGGAAAGACTACTCCTATCCCCCACGCCCGACAAGATCTAGATCTGCTTTTAAGCAGGATAGCTAGATGATTCGTGCCTTTAGAAAAGATAGCTTGGTCAAACAGTCCTATGGAACCCAACCACCTCTAGATTAGTTGCGGAGCTGGAAGTTTGGTGAAATTGGGAGGCAACATGGACGGACTTTTGTTTGGGATTTGGCCACTGCGGAAGATGAATCTTGTATGGGATACAGAGATGATTACGGGTACTATGATCTGTAGTGTGGTGCTGTTTATTTTGTTTGTGGTTGAATTTTAGGTGTTGGTTTGTGGAGTTTTAGGTCATTTGGTGTTGTTCTGCTTCTTAATTTTATCCTTGTTTTGGGTACCATCAACCCATAATCTGACTTTCAAAATGAAAAAAAATGATTAGCCAATTACGAACGAAACATCCTCAAAACTACTAGTGTAGAATTAATAGATTATGTAATTAAATATTTCATTACAATATGTTAAATAAATTTTTTAGTTATAATACAATAAAAATAAATATGGTATTTAAAAAATTTGATAATAAATATTAAGTTCTTACACAAGAGTGTAATATATATACATAACAAGTTTCAACTTATGGTAAGGGGTTTCTTATCTCAATTTCAATTCAATGTAGAAATATTTTACATAATTTAATATTTTTTCGGAATAATATGTGTGGGATGAAATATAATTTTATTAAATTTTATATAAAATATCATTCTTTGTTTCAAAATTGTTACACATAATCTCTTCATTGAATACTTCTAACTTCAATGATACAATATTTGTGTAGGTTCTTCATCCCAATATTATTTCATTGACACATATATGATACTATGTATATATTTATTTTTATATGAAATATATACATCCATTTTAATATGTTATATCAAGAATATCTACAAATTCATGATATTTAAGGTTCATTTTATGATATTTATTTGATAAGGCTAATGATTTTTTGTTTCTAAAGTGATAAGGGGTATATTAAAATATAAATTCTTACCAGTATTATTTATCCTTAAATTTACCTTGATGAAAATATATATCCTCTCCCTCTTAAATCCATTATTTTTTAATCTCCTCATTTTTTTTATAATTTTTAGGTATTATTATAGTTTTCCTATATTTGATACTTAAAATGATGATGGAAATGTGTTTAATGAAAATCCAAATTTATTTCATTTATAGTTGATGAACATTTTATTCCATCTCTATGATCTTTAAAATTTATTAATGGATGTTTTTACCTATACTTAAAACTATTTAAATCATTATTTTTTTTCTATTAAAATGAATAAAAATGATGAAAAGGAATATATTTAATGACTTTTTTGAACATTGAAATTAATTATTTTTTGAAAAAGTATAAAAATAATTAACTCTCATAAATATATGTCATGAATGGATTTTTCCAACACTATCGAAGTTCCTTTCATTGAAGATTGCATTCCATGTATTGATAGTTATATATAAAGAAAATTATTTTCTCAACATTTTGTGAATTTTTAGTTAAAATTTTATGAACGGAAAATAATATTTTAGAAAGTTTTAAATAAATGTTGGAATAATGCATCAAAGTTATTTTTCATATATTTAAAAATCATTTAATAAATATTATGAATAAATTGGTATATGATGTTATGAAACAATTAAATTGCATTATCTAAATGGTTTAAGTTAATTTTTTGAAGAGATATTTTGGAAACCCATTTATTTTTTATAGGTAAATCACTATATAAAATGTTTTCTTGAATTCAAGCATCCATGTGTTTTGTATTAGTATATGGAACATGGACTTTATTGATGAATGTGCGAATAGGAATGAACCAAATTTCATATGTTACATTTTCCAACATTTAATGGGTGGGTTGGTTATATACCTTCACTGTATTGGGTAATGAGATTGAGTAAATTTGGTGGAAGTTATTCCCAAGAGGTGATGGAGAAAACTTAATCCTATGAGATGATAGAGTTAATTGATTGTATGTTACTCTTAAGAATATAAATAGTTTAAAAGTTATAGCTTAAAATTATGTGTCCGAAAAATAATATTTTTTGGTGATTCCATGATTATTTTTGGATGCTCTATGATACATACATAGTTTGAATTCTATATATGAGTTCAAATAAATCATTACTCACACATTGTTTTCATTTTATCCATGATTTTTGAATTAGGTTTCTATTATACTATATTAATGATTTGTTCCATGTAATGTCATGAGCCATCCCGGGTACCCTGGTAACCAAATAACTGATCCAGTCCTAACAAAGTTCAACGAGAATTCCTAATCCCTATGGGTTAGCAACTAGCACTTGGAATCATAAAAAATTAGAGTGGGAATTATTTTTCTGAAAAAATTTCGAAGTGGAATAAAGAAGACTGTATTCATACAAAATATTCTCCATTGGGAGAAGTATAGAAGAATTCAAATAGGTATAAAACAACTCAAAGTAATAATACAATGTTTCAAAAAAAGAAAATAAAAAACCCAAGTCCCAGTGGATGCAACTATCTATGTCCCCCAGATCAACATCTACAACCACCTCCAAGTCTTTTTTTACCTTTTCTCAAACCTAGAAGGAGATAATCTAAAAACAGTTGAATATATAGGTAACATGTGAGCTAAAATACCATTATGGTATCACCAAGGATTCCATAATGGATCCCAACATTTATTTAACCAAATAATGTGCATTCTATTTTCAAATAAATAGTTTTTAATTTCAAAATAATATTTAAATAGATCATTTTTTACAATTAAAAAGATTGAATACATTTCAAATGATGTAAATACTTTTAAAAAATAGCTTAAATTGACACATTTTATATAAAACTGTTCATATAAATATGAAGGTAGGAAAAATAGTTCATAATAATTTCATATTTTCATTTGAAATAAAAATATGTGAAGAACATGGTCATACACCTAAGAAGGTATGATTGTTCCGGGATTTAGGCATCCCACACTCAAGGTGAAATAAAAATATATACGTATTACCCTTTAAAATTTGGCTAAAGGCAACTCATTACCATATATTAATGAATGTTATGTGCTTTATTTATGTTTTGGCGCATTTTAAATCATAAAGTTCCATCCAAATAACTCATTAACTACCTAAGGCTTGAATGAAATCTAGTAAAAAAAGTGTGTGAAATTTATTCTAAAATTTTTCAAAATAAAATTCATTTCATTCTCTATTAAAAATATGACAATTTCCATTCAAAACCTTGACATGGGTTTTTAATAAAAAACATTCCCTTTACAAGATAGAACCCAAAGGTTTCTATCAAAACCATTTTGATCCATTTATACCTAATAAAATTAGAAATAATGTTCATAAAAATTAATTTCCACAATTTTACAAAAAAAAATCATAATTTCAATTAAAAAAATTATATTTCGCCAATTTCCATTAATTTATCAAATGCTCCCAAATTCACTACAATTGAGGGGTTTTCCTAATTTAGTGCCAACAACAAATTTCCAAAACCAAACTCCCTAACTAAATAGAATTATATTTTAAATAAACCAATGGAAATAAGTATTATTCAATTGAATTTAAATCAAAAAATTGAGATTAAATTAATAAATTCATGTTAAATACAATTCGGGCATCATAATGGAACCGCTTACCTTTCACAGAAACAAAACTCCAACAATAGAAACTGCCAACTAGAAAGAAGGTTCAAAAGATCTAGAAACTCAAAAAATAATAAATATTAAAAAAAAATATGTGGTTTAGATCCATCAATCCACAATGATCTATTTATGTTCAATGAGATAAAGAGAAGGAGACTAAGGGACATGTAGAATTCTTACCTATAAAGTCACACTTCAACCGCATCAACAATAAATCGATAATTGAGATGACTCAGAAGGGTTTGAGGGTTCAGAAATTGCATGATAATGGATCTTGGGTTGAGATCATTGAAAAATGAAAAGTGGATATAGAGAAATCATCGAGGATTCCGGTAAAAAATTCATTCAAGCCATTACATGATGTGTAACCCAATTACACATAATGTATTTTAAATATAAATTTTTTTTTGAAAAACCCACCGCCTCTTGATATAACATATTTATTATTATTTTAGAAAGTACACATCATGTAACCATATTAAATGATGATTAATTCACCATAATGATGTAAAAAAAATAAGTTTTAGGCAGTGATGCCAACAAATCTCTCACTTCATCATTATAGGTATCCTTCCAATTCTTTCTTGGCCCTACCCATAAAACAAAAAAGGAAAAACATGAAATTGTTTAAAATGCACTTGTCATATGAGTAACATGATGTTATAACCACCCCAACATAAAAACTTTATATCCCCCAAAAACCTATCAAGAAGCATCCAAATAAAAAGGTGATGCCACTTCTCTCTCATCAGTTACTCACATTCCCATATCTCATGAGAATCAGAACCGTGTTTCCATATAACAAAAACCAAAGGTATCTCCCACCCATGAATCACCATGGTTTTAGAACCAACTGTCCTAACTATATATTAAAACATGTATAAGTCAAGATCAACCTCTAGATCACTCCTGATTAGAACATGAGATAGATCAGATAAATACTTACATAACTAAGATACATGGAACACATTATGTATTGACTTCAGTTATGGAGGAAGTGTTAAATGTTATGAAACATTCCACACCTATTCGACAACCTCAAAGTGACCCACAAAACATAGAGAAAGATTCCATTTCCTCCCAAGCTATTGACAACCCAACCGAGGTAAATCATTAAATAATACCAGGTCATCAACTGAGAATTCCAACAGTCTTTGTTGATGATAAACAAAACACATATACATTCTATATGTTGTTAACATTCTCCTCTGAATAAAATGAATCCTTGTTTTCATCTCTTAAACCATTCTCGGTCTAACCAAGTTACTTTCAACAATTTATGACCAATACAATATAGATTTATAAGGCTATCTATACATGGCGTCAAAAGTCTATATTCTAGTCACAATATGGTAATGGTTGTTATAAGACTACTCAAAAATCCCCAAATTTTCATCCCAACATCCAATAAATTCAAGAACTCATGTGAAAATAATATGCTTAACAATATATATCTCTCTCTGTCTGAACATCTGAATGCAGATGGAATGTTGTAATTAAAAAATCCTGAGATCTTAGTACCTCTTGATTTTCATTCAAAAAGGTTATGTGAACCAAGGATCTATATCAGAAACTATAGTATATGGAACTCCATACAGATGAAAAATATCATTCACATAGATATTACCCGATGTATCGACTTTGGTTGTATCATGAATGGGTATAATTTGTGTTGATTTGGTCGACTGATCGATCCAAAACCATATTTCATTCTTCTTTATTTGGTTACATGGAAACCCAACCATGATGTTGATAGAGAACTCATCCTAAATTAGTGTAGAGACATGAAGTGGTGGAACCAAACCTAAAATATTCTGGTGATCGATCAGAATCTACTGAATCATATAGAAATTAGAGACCAATTTAGATATGAATCAGATCATATAAGGCCACAAGAACTGTTAACACATGTCATAGAACATCTTCATGGATCATGGTTACAATACTTATTGATAACTATGTAATTTCCCTATTAAATCATTCCTTATCAATGATGGTACCACAAAATGGTTACAAAAGAATAAAATACCCTATTTGAAGAATTAACAAAAAATCATAATATACCCACCATTAGGAGAGTCTATAAGGCTACGAAACTCATCATCAACCTTGTATTTCATGAGAATAAATTTAAGAATAGAAAATTTAAACTGAACACTAGATGAAGAAATAGCATCCCAAGATTCTTGCACTCTAATATGCAACTGTGAAAATATATCCATCAAGTTGAACACTTATGATGGTTCCTTCACTACCAGAGTTGAAAGTTTACTACTCAAATAATTTTCAACGACATTCCATTTCCCCTGGGTATAGGAAATTTCAAAAACAAAAGAGTGCAGGTATTCAACTAAACAAATATGGTATAGATTGAAATCTTTTTGAGAGAAGATATAACTCAAGATCTTGTGGTATAAATACATGTTAAAAATTTCTACATAAAAGTAATTCTTCCATCCCTTAAGTGTGTTCATCAAAAAAAAAGTTCATGGTTATGGGTCAGTTGATTCTTCTCATGTGGAATAATATGATGCGATTTATAATCAAAAACATAATCACCTTGAATAAAAATGTATCCCAAACCATAAATGATGCATCACAGAAGACCACATAGACCTGCTTGGCCTTTGGAAGTGTCAACACCAAGGTAGTATCCAAAAGAAGTTTCGTCAAAACAAAATAAAAGTGACATCATTCATCCCATGAAAATATTTCACCCTTCCAAATTATAGTAGTCAATGGTGAATCCAAATTTAACAATTCATTCTCAAATATGAAATAATACCAATAAAAACCCAATAATCTCCAAATCATGAAATCATTATGTGGTCATTCCCATGTCATATCCACCCTTACCATCTCAGGATCAAAAGGAATCGCACGTTCTGACACCAACTGTCCTATTAATTTCACTCCCCTAATCCAAAAGTTTCATTTTCAAATCATTAAATCAAGTTGGTGATTTCTCAGTAAACTTAAAACTATTCTCATATAATTTATGTGATCCTCCCCAGACATAGATTAAAAGATGAATTCATCCAAAAATAATACCATGAAGGTATCAGGATAGCCATGTAAAATCATGTTAATCTAATCCATGAAAACTATAAGAGCATTAATTATAACAAAGTGCATAAAAAGTTACTTATAATAGTCATACCAACTCTAAAAGTCATTTTTTTAAATTCAAATTCATTTATTCTCAATTGGAGATATCCAAGATGAAGATCAATATTCAAGAACCACATTTCCCCTTTTAGGTAATCAAAAAAATCATCTATCCATGGAAATGGATAATTGTAATTTACCATATCCTAATTAACCATTTGGTAATGAATGCACATCTAAATAGATCTATTTGTATTCATATCCAGGAGAACCATCACTTCCTAATGTAACATGCTTGGGAATATGAATCATTTATCAAGAAGATATTCCAATAGTAAGATCAAATCATTCATAATACATTGTTCTATATGGTAATGTGGAATAGATACTAGTTATGTTTAAAAATTAATTAAATTGAAAACTCAACCATCCTTACTAGTGAAGAACCAGAAAAGTCAAAAGAAAACATGTTAGGAAACTCAATGACCACTATATGTAGAGAAACACTAAAATATTCTAACTATAGATTAAAGGAAAACTCATATATCACATTTCCAAAATACATATATGAAGTTCTATCACCGATCAACCTTGGGTCCCATTCTCCTTGAAAGATACAATATGCACAATTTGGTGTAGTAAAGGAGACTTGTATATGTTAGAAATCGTTCGGGGTTTTATTTGTAATGATCCAATCCATCCTGAAAATCATGTTAAGATATTTCATGTCCAGAACTAGAAGACACCATGAAATCTTGACATACGATATAGAGAAAACATAAGAGGTACTAAAGATACCCTACTATCTAATCATACCAAGGGGTGTAGTAATATCCATTTCATAATAAAACAAATCTCAATAAGAAGATTTAGTAAATTAAAAATATGTGTTTAAATAAACAAATGAGACAAACCAACAGAAAATAAATAAATCCCCAATGATGAACTCATATTAATGGTACCTCTCATAGTCACTGGACCCATATCTACTTCCACTGGAGACTCTTCCGCTGTGTGATGAAGCTTCATTTTAGATGCTTATGACTAGAAACCATTTGTACGTGAAGCATCTGATTACCCCCAAGGTTTGATAAGGTTTTAATGATCCCATGACACTATTTGGAGAATAAAATATATTTAAATTTTTTTAAGTGACCCAAATATCTACATGAGATTCACTTCCTAGGTGCCTTAGTGAAAACCCTATTTGAAAGACCTTTCTTTCCACAATTTTAGAAAATCATAGGACCTCTCTAAGGAACTTTAGAAGGCTTGGAATGACCATGCTATTTAGAAAAATCATGGAAACCATCATGTATCCACTTTGTTTCAATATAATCATTGTTTCGAGTGGGAGAGAAAGAAATTATTGATGACCATAACTTGCAGGCCAGATCCATTTCAACAATTTGTGCTCTATCCATCACATCCGCATAAGAGGGAAAATTATAAAAGAAAACATAATAATGAATTTCATGTCAAACTACCAACTAGATATTTCGAGTCTTAATCTTATCATTTTATATTATCTTAGTTTAAAACCTTACAAGCTGTATAATTGGATTCACATACATTTCCATGGTTTAATAACCAGATCAAGGTGGGAGAACATTGTAGCCTTATCCAACACCATTGATGGTGGATATAACTATTCAAGGAAAAGAGCATTGAAATCATTGCATTCTAAGACCATATGTTCCTTCACCATCCCCAACATGTACCACCATCACCTTCTTTGTCCTTACAACATGAAGGTGGAACACTTCACCATGATTTTGTCAAGTGTTTCTAAGAACATGAAAAAACGCTTGATCCATCTCAATCATTAATAATTCTCTTGAGTATCATTAGATCCCTTGAACACTGGTTTCTTTTATAAAAGGAACTCTTAGTTTTTTTGGAATAACGTACCTTTGAGGTTTTATAAACTAGAGGCTGAATGGGATCTTGTGGTGGTGCCTATCCCAGATCTCGGACAATACAAATAATCACCAAAACTAGATTCAGGTCCATGATGAGATTTTCTTTGTTAAGGATTGGTATTATATTCTTCTTGGATCTGATTCACATGTCTTCTCAGAGGAATATTGCTAAAAAATATCAACAGACAATAACGAGGACATGAAATTATCACTCAAAAGAGAAACATCAAAATTAATCCAATAGATAGAAAAATAATATTTGGATTCTCATATACCCAAATGAAATGAAGGGAAAATACTAGAAGTAATCGTCAATATGTTATTCCCAAACTACCCCTGGTGATTTGAGTCTCATTGTGGTGAGAGCTGGAAGGAACTCAATCACAACACCCTATTATTTTTCAACAAGATTATGCAGATTCATACTAACTTCAAAAAAAGAATATCATTCTTTCTCTAGTACCACATTGTCAAAAAATAGCCTAGGTACCTTAGTAACATGATAACTAATCCTTTCCTGACATATATTAAAGGGGATTCTCAATCCGAATGGGTCAGTGACTAGCACTTGGAATCATAAAAAATGAGAGTTTGAATGATTTTTCCAAAAAACAAGGAAAAATTGAAAGAAACAAGATAATATGAATATAAAAGAAACTCCACTTGGACTAGTGTACCAAAAGTGAAAAAGGTATAAAACAACACAAATTTCTATAAAAAAGTAGTATAAAGTTGGAATAAAAGCAGTCCAAGTCCCAATGGATGCAACTCTCAAAGTCCAAGGATCAACTATTATAACCCACTTGTTCATGAAATAGAATTGGTACCCTGATAACCTAAAAATTGAGAAAGTCCTCACATAGCCTAATGTGCATTATGATTCCCATGAGTCAGCCACTAGCACCTATGCTCATAAAAAATGAGTTTGGTAATGAAGTTTCCACAAACAATGCAAATGTGAAAGAAAGAAGATAGTATTCATACAAAAGAAACTCCACTAGGATTAGTGTACCATAAATCATGGAGTTATAAAACAACCTAAAGTACAACATTAAGGTAATAAAAAATAAGGAATGAAAATAACTCATGTCCTGAGAAATGAAACTCTCTAATTCCACGGATCAATAGTCTGAGCCTCCTCAAAGTTTTTCTTTATAGTTTCTCAAACCTAGATCAAGATAATACAGCAACACCCTAAGGAATAGGTAGGGTGTGAGATAAAATCCCATTAGTGTCTCACCACGGATTCCATAATTGATTCCAACATTTAACTAAAAAAATAAAGGGATTTGAATTTCCAAATAAATTGTTTTGGTATATCAAAATAGTATTTAAATAGATCATGAATTACATTTTAAAATGTGTAATTCATTTTAAATAATTTAAATAATTTAAACAAATTTATTAAATAATTTTTTTTATATAATATAGTTTATATATATATATGAAGTTATTCAACACGGTTTAAAAAATGTCCTATTTAATTTGAAATTCAAACAAGTGAGAAAAATGGTAATATTCCTAAGATGGTACAAAAGTTCCAGGATATATGGACCCCACACTCAAGGTTAATCAATAATATGTAGAAATTCCCCTTTAAACTCAATCCAAAGAGGAATATTCACCATCACCTAAGGGGTGTGACATGCGTCATTTATGTTATGGAACATTATAAATCGTAATATTTCATTTAATTAACCCACTAACTACCAAAGGATTGAATGTGATCAAGTACATAAAAAAATTATGGGTAATTTATTTTAAAACTATTTAAAATAATTTTCATCCAATTATCTATTTCAAATATTTTAATTTCTATTCAAAAACTATAATAAGGGTTTCTAATAAAAATCATTATCTTTCCATGATTGAACCCAAAGGTTCCTATCAAAAACATTTTAATCCATTTTGACCAAAATTAATTGAAATTAATTTCATCAAATTAATTTCCACAATTTCCCTCAAAACAATTTCAAAAGTTAAATTCAACCATTTAATTTTTACCAATTTCCATCAATTTCTCGAACAATCCAAAATTCACTAGAATTGGGGGTTTTCCCAATTTCATTCCAAAATAAAATTTCCTAAACAAGTCTCCCAATTTCAATGAAATTAGGTTTCTAATAAACCATTTGAAATCAGTTTCAAGAAATGTAATTTCAATAAAAAAATTCAAATTAAATCAATCAATTCATGTTAAATAGAATTTGTCCATCATAACTGAACCACCTACCTTTTATGGAATAATAACACCTTCAATGGAAATTTCCAAATTTATAGAAGGAACAAAATATCTAGGAACACAACATTGGAAATGGATTAAACAACACTAGGTTTAGATGCATCATTCACCTGATGATCTTTAAAACTCCAAGGATAGAAAGATATATAGATGAAGTAATATGGAGAACACTTACCCAGAAAGTCACACTATAATTACAACAAAGATCAATCACTGATCGAGATGACTCAAAAGGGTTGAAGGGATTGAAAATCTTCCTGTAATGGATCTTGGATCAAGAGAAATTCAAACTATAATTGAGAAATAGATAAATCATATAGGATTCATGTTAAAAAACAATAGTGAGGACATTACACTATGTATAACCAATTTACACATTATTTAATTGAAAAATACCAAATCCTCTAAAAAAATGCCACCATTTGATAAAAGAATTTATTATAATTGTAGAATTACAAATTATGTAACCACATTACACATCATGTAATTCATTAGTATACTCTAGAAAAAAACAATTTTCATGATATGAATCCAGAAAATCATTGACTTCACCATTATAGGTATCCTCCAAATTCCTTCTCGGCAGAACCCATACAAAGAAAATGAAAAACCACAATAAGGTTTAAAATTTATGTCTCCGGAGAGTAACTAGATGTTATTTTTGTCATGGTTTATGATCCATGTTTTATGGGTATAAATTCACTTATATTATTCTCATTCACTTTGATTATGTCATCATACCCTTATTCTCATCTTATGATCAATGATTTTATTCAATTGTTAATGATTATATTTACCAATACTGGGTGTTTGATCTCTCCCATAAGATTTTTCCATTTTCACATGTTATGAATATTGATGTTAAATTAATTATTTTAATATAGTATTAACTAGTACTCCGCCCGTGCATTTGCACGACACTCTAAAAAAATCATATTATCAATAATAGAATACTAATTTTGAAACATAATAAATCATATTAAAATTAGAAATGTTTAAAAAAAATGAGTGGTATTCTATGAAGTGAGTGGAATTAATGTGACAAATGGAAATGGATTGAAGACTAATGCTTGAAGAGATGGAACATGATGCAATGGGAGAGGCGGGACTCAAAGACAGAAATGAAACGAAAGATGAAGGTGGAGACTGAGATGGAGGCAATAGGTGAGATTGAGATAAATTGTGGAATGCAAAATAGAGAGATGTTCATGTTCCCAGGGTTAACTGGATTCTATGGGCTTGCAACGATGCATATATGCGGATTAGTAGGAAACATTAATGCATTCCATGTTGTGTCATTGAAAGATAATTAGTATCTAAAGAGAAATATGGATTAGACTATTCATCAATATGGAAGTTATTTTGCATACCCTTGATAACAATTGAGGTTTTGATCACCAAAATAATGTTGAAAAACTATATATATTAAAGTAAACACAATTAATATGTTATATTTATATTTATATCTATTCTATTTTTTAAAAACAATGAAATAATTTTTAACCATGCCACATGTTAATATAATCATCAAAATTAAAATCAGGTGATTGCCGCATATTATGTTTGTCCTACATGTATTTAAATCAAATACATTCATCCCATAATCCCAAGCAAATTGATCAATACTAAATCTTGTCTATGCAGGGATGAGAAGAATTGAAGTATGTCCAATATCTCTTTAGATATCACAAACTATCTACACTTTTGCATCTTTTCGACAGCTCGATGTTTTCCCCTGAAATCAATATCTCATAACGTTGAGAAATCCCGCTGAATCCCAACATAATCTTCTAAAAATACCACCTTGACAAGGCCTGGAAAATCTGTTCAACAAAACAGTAGTTAGTAAAATTCTACACTAAAAAAACTAAAATTAAATTCATATAAACATATTGTTCACATTTAAAAAATTGATCAATACTAAATCTTGTCTATGTAGGGATGAAAAAAATTTTAGTATGTCCAATATCTCTTTAGATATCACCCCTATCCACACTTTGGAATTTATTCGACAGCTCCATGTTTTCCCCTGAGATCAATATCTCAGAAGGTTGAAAAATCCCACTGAATCCCAACATAATCTTCTAAAAATACCACCTTGAAAAGGCTTGGAAAATTTGTTCAACAACACAGTAGTTAGTAAAATTCTACACTAAAAAAACTAAAATTAAATTCACATAAACATATTGGTCACATTTAAAAAACTAAACCTCACATGAAAATTGAAATGATGATAGAAAAAAATGTATAGATAACACTTCAGATCATAATTTATCATCAAATTATAAATGAGGAATCAAAAGGAAAATAAATGTACAGAAAACTATTATAGGGGGAAGAAACTAAGTAACAAACCCGCATGAAAATGAACACACCCACCCAACCAACCCACCCAACCAACATAATCCACAGTAAAAATATAAGTACTAACAATTTTATTGAAATCTCAAATAATATCAACAAAAAAATTAACCTTTTCATGCTATGAAAATTCTCTCAACCTACACAACTGCTTTCATGGTTGTTGGGCACGTTGAATTTAAAGAATGAAATTATAATAACCTTTCAATGTTTGGTATGGAATGAAATGTTTAAATTTCATTTAATGTTACATTAGATTCATTTTACTTAAACTGTTGTAGGAGTAATATGGTTCAGCATAAACCATTCATACATGCCAAAATCTGTTTTATTGACAGTGATGACATGGAAGACTATTTTTTTAGTTCTAAGAGATTAGTGCACATCATGAGCCACCAAAACTAAAGAATCCAGAATGTTATAAATAAATGGGACCAAATCGTAGTGGTAGTTGTCATAGAGAAATGAAAAAAACTTTGAACAGCCCAAATATTTGTGTGCATTTGAATTGGAGGAATATTCTCCAATAAAGAGTAGAGAATGATTGTGGGTACCTCTAGGAATGGAACTTGCTTCAATTTTCTTGTTTTCCAAGTCATCCAATTTGGGTTCCTTGAATTCCTTTTCATACTTCTCTATCTGTACTAAAAATTCAAATATATTGGCATGGAAGGTTAGAATAAATACATGCATGCATGAAAACATACATATGTATGTATGTAAGTATATATAGTATAGGGAGGGATAGTGGGGGAGGGAAAAAATTGTTTTTCAGATAAAAAATCTCAAATTTGGGCATAACAGGTACTGCAGTGTATATATAATGAAGTGAAAAACATAATAAATTATTACCAATCACAAGTCTTAGAAGGATTCAACCATACCTTTGAGAAGACATCAAATCCTTTAGCCACAATAGTTAGTCATTATTGATGTTGCACCTTAAAAACATGATGATTTCATGTTACATACCTGAGATGGTGATAAAAAAAACTTAATTAAAGAAGACATGTAATTACATTGGGCGACATTAAAATGATCAAGAAACATAAAAACAATAAACAAACCATGTATAACATCTAATTAGGTAGCACATGCATCAAAATAAAACGACACACTACTCTGAAATATTATCTACAATTAAGAAAAATCCTTTCTCAGGATCCTCAATTGCGAAGAACACTTCAATCAAAATGTTTTAGCTATAAAAATACGGGGGAATTCCAATACTGTTCATATATTTTGAAACAATAAAATCATTGGACAGTTCACTGCTGAGTCAAAAAATAACAGAATTACCCATACATCATGTGGTGCATAATATGGCCACCCATAGAATTACCAAATGTAAAACTCTTGGTGCATAAATAGAAAGAATGCTTGGGCCTCTTATTTTGATATCCTCCAATTTCTATGGTCCTTTTTTTATAAAACCAAATGGTACTCAATAGGAAAATTGGTTACAGAAAAATTAGTCAGAGAAATGGACATAAATGAAATATCCAAGTTAAAAAGAACATTCAAATGGACATTAAGCACACAACAGAAGTATATACATCATAATATATAAATGGACATGAATGATAATAACATTCAAAGTAGCACATAGGTTGGGCGGTATCACATAAAGCAGTCCCCTCCCCCCTCCCCTCCCCTACCCTCTCCTCCCTCCCCCCCTGCCCAACATGTTCCCTTAGCAGCCCCCTCCCCCTTGGCCTCATCCTCCCCTCCCCTCCTCTCCCCCCTCCCCCCTGCCCAACTTTATTCCCCCAGCACCCCCTCCCCCATACCACCATCCTCCTCTCCCCTCCCCTCCCCTCCAACCTGCCCAGCCCCTCACCTCCCCTCCCCTCCCCTCCCCCCCTGCCCAACCATTTCCCCTAGCAGCCCCCTCCCCCCTGCCATCACCCTCCCCTCCCCTCCCCTCCAACCTGCCCAGCCTCTGCCCAGCCCATGCCCCTCCCCTCCCCTCCCCTCCCCTCCCCCCTCCCCCTCCAACCTACCCAGCCTCTGCCTATATGCTAGAAAATTAACTGAAATTGATTTCGGAAATGTGAAAATTATAACAGAAACTGATTTGGAAATTCTGTCTATATGCTAGAAAATCTGTCTATATGCTAGAAAAAAGAAAGAAACATGGAAAAATGTACAATATACAACCTATACTGATGAGAAAGGATAATCGTGTGTGTTATATGTGTTACAACAACATTCCTCTATCCTATAATAAAAGTAGAGTTAAAATTTGATATAAAAATGTATAAGATAATTTGAAAAAGAAAAGGTTCTATAATGTTCTTCTGATACCTTTCATATGCACCACATAATGTCAATATCCTAAGAAAGTATTCTATTTTATGTTTTCTTTTAAATGAGGATGTAGTTCATTGGCATGGCTTGTGGATGTTGCATCGTCATGATTCATTGTAACTATCCATTGCCCTACATCGTCATCATAAAACTCTATCAACAGTTTTTTGTACATTAAGAGATGAATTAAATCAATAATTTACAAAAAATACTTACCACTGTAATTATTTAATCAGTAATTTGATGTTCACAAATTGTCAATTGTATGCAAAAAAATGAATTGTGTTTAAATGATATAATGAAATTGATACTGCAAAAAACAACATTGTCTAATCCAAATATGTAATGAAAATAGAAGGCAGTGAAAAAAAACACCTACCTAGGTTACTGTTTTTACAACTTACATGAACACAGACCAATCCTGGGTAAGCAGAGGGGTAGACAGATATCATTTCCCTGAATGGAGACATTCACCCATGTGAAGTAGCATCAACAGAGAGCCCTCATCCACATTAAAAGACCTGACAACATGAAAGTGAAAAAAATTGATAAAGATAGATTGAATGTTGATGTTTCTTAACTCAATGTCTAGAGTGATGTACTTCTGGTTTTAAAGCTCACCTGAATAGTGAAAAGTAATGGATAAACGGAGGTGATTCAAGATTTTTTTCCACTGAATTGAGACATTCACCGATTCCCAGATTTGAAAGGGATCTCTCAACCACTTTAGAAGACCTGAAAACATGATATTGAATTAAAAAATATATACGAGGACATATTTAATACTGGGATAGCATGAGAATAAATGTCACCATTCTATTCAACTTCGAAGCTCTGTAAATAATAAGTGCATGTAGAATATTCAATGACATGTAAGGGAATACATATTAAAAAATTCAAAAAAATTCATTACTATATGAATACAATCATCACAGCTTGTGTTTGATGGGATAACTCCATTGTCGACCCCATGAAAGGGTATAACCCAATGAGAAGTCTAGTCAAGTATGGTTCTGCAATGGGAGGAAACATTGCCTTGATTATTGAATGATTAACGTTGAATGGAAAAAAACATCTTCCAATGACCATTTTTCTGTCATTATTAAAACATGAATTTACAAATTAAATATGAATCATTTAGAATGTTTCTAATAGAAAATAAAATATCATATGTTTTGATGCTAGAAAAACTGTTTATCATAAAAAGTGTTCCAATGATTTTAATTTCATACCATGTTGTGGTACCAAAGAAGTATTTCATCAGCCTCATGCCCCTACCCAATTGTAATTAGAAACATGGACCAATGAAAATAAGTTAATATTGGAAAAATCACAACAAACATCTCATTAATGTTTGACCAAGCATATTGATATGGCACAATTTGACATTATTAAAAATGATGAAATCAATACACTACAATAAGAAAATTTAAATACTATTTATAAATTGAATCACAAATGATATATACAATGTATCCCAAACATTCAGAAATATGCAGCCACATACTAAAATTAAAAAAAATATGAATTGAATTAAATCCAATGCAAATTAGAAGGTAGGAATATGAATTGAATTAAATCACATTGAGGCGCTCGAAACCATCAAACTGAACCTTGACAACCTGCACCAATACACTTTGAATTAAATAAGCCAACTGCATTAATTAAATCAGCGATAACCTATATCGTGTGAACCCGAATTAAATCCGGAAAGAACAACTCCACAGCCTGCATCTGAAACCATGCAAGTGCACAAAGAGTCAAGATTTTAAATGAAATAATTCAATTATTCCAGCATAAGAAAAATAGTGAAACTTTTCCATTACATACGAAAATTTACCATCTAATTGAACAATAATAACCTGCACCAACACACTTTGAATTAAATAAGCCAATTGCATTAAATAAATTAGCGATTACCTATATCTTGTGAACCCGATTTAAATCAACCAAGTACAACTCCACATCCTGCATCTGAAACCATGAAATCTTTCATGGATAACCTAGTTCACTCACAAATAAAGAAAGTATCAGAAACCAGAAAAAGGGTTAAATTCTTGGTATGTTGACAGATGCTTTTACACTAAAAATCACGAAAAAAGTTAATAGTGGTGGAGGTCGCCCATATCTTCTGAGAGAAAATTGACAATGGATAAGTGTCAGTCTCTGTTGAAAGCGAAATCAATCTACATCCTTCATATTTCATGAGAAATATGAAGGATGAGGAAAAAATAAGCTGAAGTTCTCTGTATGAGTTGATTTCATACAGAACCAGAGTTTTAAATCACCAATATTACCTTTTCTGAGTTGGATTTTTCAAAGAATAATCCAACCTTGGGTTTTTTTTTCAGGAGAATGGAGGAGGGCGAGGTGGAGAAAAATTGAGGTGCTGGTTTATGGTAGTATTTGAATACAACCGTAGAAGTATTTGTGTGAGATAGGGTAGTATCATGGTGTTAAACCATAGTTGGTTTTGTACTCGATGGAGATAATTTGACAGTTAGCTTCAGCAGTAGAACACCGGGAGATATATAGTCTATGAACTTTTGACGAGAAGAAGCACTCAGCGGGCATGGAATGAAGAGTTGGAAATTGTATGTGCGTGTTTCCGAATCAGGCCACAATAAAGGTGAGGAGTTTGGTCCAATGGGATCAGAGAGATTGAAAAAATGCAGACATTTAGATGCAGAAAAATAGATAGTGGACTCGAAGATGCTTACCGATGCACAGATACAATAAGACCGACATAGGATTGGAAGTATACTACGATCTGCAAGAAGAGAGATGTGAAGAAAAATGTTTGTAAGAGTAGATGATTGAAAATCCTACCGAAAGATAAATGATACCGTAAGCCTCGTCGACAAATTTTGGACGCGTGGTGGAAGGACGAAGCTCGTGGACGAACTGCCGACTGTGGTCGGAGTAATGTTTATACCTGGGGTTACTCACTGCGAACTATATGGAAAGGGAACCGTAGGTGGAGCAGAGGACCTGGATGTGCAAGAGCCGATGGAGGAGTCTCCGGATGTGGAGAAGTCGCGAGCGGAGGAGCTGTAGTCAGAGTAGCCGAAGACGGAAGCACGGCTGGAGAGGAGAATCGAGATTCCGATGAGCTTGTCGAGGTCGGCGATGGTATGCGCGAGGCGATGTCGGGAAATGAGGTGAGATAAAACCCTAATCGTGGGAGGAGAAGGAGGGTTTGGTGGAGCGGTGAATCCAAATCGCGGGCGGAGTGGGGTAAGGTTTGGAGGAGGGACGCGATCGTACGGGGGTAAAACCGGAATGGAAATAGTGAGATGGGGGACGTGGAAGATTGAGGAGGCGACACATCAACCTGGAGGAACCCAGTCTTAGTATATATAGTGGATGTGTGGATAACTTATAGGACATGTATAAGACATTATGTGAAATAAAAAATTAAGGAATTGTGGGAAAATGTTTGTTTGATGACATGGGTATTCCTATGTAATAGTTTTTCATAATTAATCTAAATCCTAAACTGAAAAAGATCTTTGTTACACCCTAATATTATTTGAATTAATAATTTTTCTTCTTGATATTTTTTATTTCACATGACACATGAAATAATTCACACACACACACACACATATATATATACATATATATTAAAACACTAAGTAAAAGAGTACTTTCATAAAACACTGACATGGAGTTTTCTACACAAAAATTTCTTGCACTACATGCAATTCTGACTCG
Organism: Viscum album; assembly: GCA_963277665.1. Taxonomy (NCBI): domain Eukaryota; kingdom Viridiplantae; phylum Streptophyta; class Magnoliopsida; order Santalales; family Viscaceae; genus Viscum; species Viscum album. Next base: position 239,858 of record CAUJRU010000625.1, read on the forward strand.
GCTTGCGCTACCATCAACACCGACTTGGCGTACCTTACACGCAACACCGATGTTTCTACAGAAGATCATTTTGTTTTAATAATTATATAAATGAGATAATTATATCCTAGAAATCAAACATAGTTATATGAATAGTAATAACAAATTTTAAGATTTTATTTATAATTTTTATATAGATAAAACACATTTTTAATGAAAGATATGCTTTTTGGTAGTCCCTTTATATTAAAAAATATGGTTTTCATGAATGATCCGATTTTAATAATAAAATTACTTTTGGGAACATATATAAATTTAATTTTATAAAAATAAACATAATTTTTCAATTGATAATGTTGAAATTAACTTTGGGCGACTTTTCAGTATTTTTATGAGAAACAACATTTTTTGATGAATAGTGAAAATACTGCTTTTTAGTGGAGATCTGCCTCTTCGTTTAAAAAATTAATAATGATAAATTATATTTTAATCTTTTTTAATGGTCAAATTAGATCAATTATATGTATATTATTCCAATTTAATTCACTATAATCAATTTCTATCTCAAATATCATATAAAAACATAATAAGAATATGATCTTTTTTATACTATAAGAACTTATAATTTCATCTCATATGCGGGATTGGAATGAATCTTAATTTTTATGACTCTAATATTTTAATTTTAAAAAACTAGCACACACTATTTAAATCAGTATAATGTTTAGTGTCCAATTAGAACATGTTGATTTTTTACCATAATTATTAGTAAAATTGATTAAAATTAATCACCATGATTAAGGTCAAATTATCTCAATTAGGGACTAAACCATAATATGAGGAGAAAACATGACATATAAACATTCCCAAAACCCATTGAATTGACATATTGCATCCATAAACCTTTAATTTTTGATTTTTTTGTTTTATGGGTCTTTTTAGGTAATAACGTGTGTACACCTACCTTATTTTCATAAATTCCAAGTGAGTCCTTTTCCTTCTTTATAAAAGTCCACCACCTCTACATCATCCTCAAACCACTAAAAACTATTATGTTATTACATTATATAAACACTCCCAAAAACCCTCACATCATACTTGAAGCCTTCCCTTGGGCAGACAGATATACAAGGATTCTTTTTGACACAAACCAAAAGGAGTTACCATGTAAATACACGGAATTTCCATGATTTTTTTTTTTAAAATAAATGGGAATCTTATGAGTCTGTGAAAATTGACGACGCATGATTTCGAGCCCTGAGTGCTCAAAATGATTTTTTGAACTTTTGATCGGGTATGTTCAGCAAACGTGTGAGAGTGGGTTTTTCTAACTTTTGAACTGGTGCTTGGAATTGAAATCTGAGGGCATCGTTGAACTCGCAGTGCCAATTTTCGCATATGGATACTTTCACCTCGATGGAAAATAGTCGAGGGTGAATGTTAGTTTTTGGGTTTTTCATGTAAGAATAAAATAAAAATAAAAGTGTGTGAAATTTTATTTTTATTTGAAACACCCATGTGGGTATTTGGAGGTGGGGTCCACTAGAACTAAACCTCTAAGTGTAATTTGAGAAGTGGGGACCACCATACCTTAACCTCCCATGAGAAGTTATGGTGGTGGGGACCACCCGAACCTAACCTCCAATGAGAATTTATGGTGGTGGCGACCACCCGAGGCCTAAACCTCTTGAACGCCCCTCGTTATGGAGAAAACCCACTCAATCCCCTCATTAATGTGGAGGAGCCCCTTGACTTTATCCACATTAATTGTACCAACAGACGTACCTTTAATATGCCAACCTAGTTAATTGATTAGGCTAATTTGAATTTGTGCCATCGAACTAAATATAAACTTAATCTATTATCCTTGGAATCTTTTGTGGAATTGGAGGAAGGAACTCTTGGGGGATACCTCTTCAACAAAGAATTCATTCTTCCACGAAGAATGCTCCACCGATGAATAACGCTCCGCCAATGAAGAACACCGATGCCCTTCGACCTTCTTCATCGGTACTTCTTCCGACATGTGACATCCTTATCTATGACGAATTGACAACCGCACTACCTTCTTGCGCCAACATCATCAGGAGAATGAGGTCGGGGTTTATTGATTATCCCTTCCCATGTTCTCCCCTTCTAATTTTTTTACGGGATTTGGGAATAGATATTGATGAGGGTTATCAGAAATGATGTTTTAAAATATATTCCATTCATGTTCATCCTTTTCTATTTGTGAAACGATTGAAATCAATCTAAATGTGGAGGATGCGGGGCAAGAAAACAAGGACTGACCCCTCTGTCATCCTTCTTTGATGTGTTCTTCAAAATGGAGGAAGGCGACGAAGGCAACGACGTCGCCACCCGCAGCATCCATGACCCGCACCGCCAAATGGTGCTTTGCCCTCCCGGATGAACTGTCCTCGCACCCGGCTGACACCCCCGCGGCTGGATCTTGTTGCCATGCCGCCCCGGGATGAACCCCCTCGTCGTGCCACCACCGTGCTGAGCCGCCGCGCCACCATCGTGCTGAGCCTCTGCGCCGCCGCCCGACCAAGCCACTGCGTCGCCATTATCCTCCATGAGGAGCCGCCACGCCACCATCCACGAAGCCACACCACTATTTGGGATGAGTTGAGCCACCGTGCCACCACTGTCCGCTGTTCCGAGCCGCCGCGCCATTCGTCATGTCGAGCTGCCGCCACCGTCGTGCCCTCACCACGGCCCTCCGAGCCACCTGATCTGCCCTCGTCGTGGTCTTGAAAGCCACCCAAGCCGATCTAGCATGCGACCTAGACGTTCCATAACCGAGCTTCCCTCACGAAACCCTCTGAGGCTGATCCGTCTCTACGGCTATCAGACCGAACCCAACAGGCTGGGTCAGTCGGACCGGGTCGGACCGGACCCGGGCCCACTATGACCCGTTTACTTTCGTTTGGATATATCATTGGAACCGGACGTCTGTTTGACAAACCGTCAGCAGCATTGGGAATCATGGAGAGAGACGGTCCCTTTGAATATACCCCACTAGTTTTTTGGATTATGAAGGGAAACAGTTAGGTTGGATCAAGCATGAATCCAACTAGGACCAGGGGACTAAAAGCCTAATAACTCACAGACCGGATGTCCGATTGATGCGCCGTGTATTACGTTGAGACCCCTATGACATGGAGTACCTTTGAGATAATTCTTCGTGGGACTTCATGACAGATAATGTACCGACCAACATCTTTGAGAGTGGATCCTCTTGAAGGGTGAGCGAGCATAGTGCGGAGACCTAGTGGCTGGCTAAGAATTGACGACTGGTGACCGTTTCGACTCGGAGTGACTTGAGTTGTCCAGTGGGGACACCTTGGTGATGTGGAGGACCCACGGTGGGGAGTGCCTTGGTGACACGGTAGACCCACAGTACTCTACAGGAGGAGTAACTCACAGGATATTAGGGGGAGCGCCTCTGTGTGATGTGGCAGACCCACGGTGGGGAGTGCCTCTATGTGATGTGAGATACCCATGGTATTCGATAGGAGGAGTAACTTAGCTATCAATGGTTAGTGGTAATCACATCTCTGTGACGCGGAATGCCCACTGTACTCGATAGAGGAGGAGTTATCTAGTATCTGAGGTGTTCGACATTGTGTTCTAAATGTTACTTGTTACTACCCCTAGAATAAATCCTGGTTTGCGCTGAGTCAGAACCTCTGTGTTTTCTTCCTGATTGAGATGTATTAATTGATAACATTGGTATATTTATGGGAATATACATCAGTAAGGTTATCTTTTAATTTCATACATTGTGTTTTATCCTTGATGTTTTTTGTGAGACCTAGAGGGTCTCGGGGTCCGTACTGAGTATCGTTATACTCACCCCTGCATGAGAAATACCCGCACCTTATTGTGTTGGATGCAGACGACGGGCATCGTTGACTGAGGATGAGGGTACCAGGACTGGATGGTACCTGGAGGTGGAATTTACGATGAGTTTCTACATAGAGGAGATAGGCAGACAAGGAGTGCTCAGGAGGTGATCTATACCTACCCCTCAGTTAGGAACCACAGAGGATTACCAATAGATGTCTTTACATTTTCTTCAGTTGTATTGTATCATAGTTTTACTTGTACTTTCTAGTTGGGCTTGTATTCTGGCTCCTTTTACTTCCAGCACTCTTTTGTTATACAGTTTACTAGGTCTTTCGGATCCAGCTATGTGCTTTCTTGTGTTTGTGATTACAGGTTAGAAAGGAAATGCCTTCCTAGTTTTGGGAAATTACACCTTTGTTGCTAGTCACTAGCCCTGGCCTATGGATGGCGGGCTTGGGGTAGTCATGGCACATGCCCTGGGGGATGGGTTGTGAAAAATTGGTATCAGTTGAGTCGGTTCTACCACAGAACTAGGACTTTTATCTTTTCTATAAAGTAAGAGTGTTAAGTGTAATGAGTGCAATTTCTAGTTCATGGAGTCCAGTGTTGGTGTGTCGGCCGACATATCCATACACCAGGACTATGACTTATGATTTCCAACTCAGTGCATGAAAACAATGATTGTGTGTGGGTTTTCAAAATTTTTATTTGTGATCTTTTGAGTCAACTCACCAGGTATGGCTTTCATCTCACTAGGTATAACTTATTGACCGTGGCACACCTATTTATTTTCAGGATGCCTACATGCAAACAACCAGCTATATTTTGTAGCGTTTTATGCACTGATAGCCCACTAAGCGACAAGGCCTCGGTGCATGGCCCTTTTCTGGTAGAGGCACCATCAGTAGCACTCCCCGTTGGGCCACTGATGCCACCTGCCCTAGCAGAAGATGGTGCACACCTCTTGAGAACGTTGCATGAGTTCCAGTGCCAGAGGCCTCCCAGGTTCAGGGGAATGAGGGACCCACATGCGGCTGAGGATTGGATGGAGGCTGTGGTGAGAGTCTTCCGACTCGTAGGGACACCAGACGATCTCATGGTGATCCTTTCCACCAGCCTTCTATACGACACACTAGAAAGATGGTGAAGCTTGATGCTCTAGGTTCATGATGAGGTGACGCTTCTCTGGGAAGACTTCGAGAACCTGTTTCATCCATAGTTTGTTCCAGCGACTCTTCGTGCAGTGCGCATACATGAGTTTTTCATCTGTAGAAGGGCAGCATGACTATGGATCAGTACTCAGTGTGGTTCACTAACCTCTCACTCTAATCCACAGATATGGTGTGGTACCCTTTATTTAGGGCCCGGACCATTGATCAGGGACTCAGGAATGAGATTAGGGCTTCAGTGATCTCACTCAGTAACCCGATGCTAGCGCGGGAGTTAGAGAGATCCCTATTGGTCGAGTGTTTCCTTGCTGAGTAGTCACCAACAGTGAGACGCACTACCAGTCATCACAGAGTGGAGTCTTCTGTAGCTTACAGCAGACAGATGTCTCAGAGGTCCTAGAGGACCAGACCTATAGGTTGACGACTAAAAGACTCAAGATTGGTTGTACGAGGCACCCGATGCGGAGCCAGTCATGCCAGGAGCGGGCAATGTTACGCATGCGGCGGGCAGGGTCACATGGATCATGACTATCTGACCCACCATTCAGATGATCAACAGATGGTCGAAGGACCTCCCAAACAGGGATAGATATTTGACCTAAGAGGTCCGCAGGGAGCAGGCGGACATGGAAGTGGAGCTGGGGGTGGGAAACGATTTGAGATGTTACCATTTCCACCTCCAGGAGGTCCACCCTGACCGAAGAGAGCATGTAAACATGGTAGATCTTTTCTCCAGGAAACTGAGGCTTACGATCATGGCGCTTCAGATATGATATGAGATACAATCTGTGTCTACTCCACCTTAGCTGCAGTATTCATAGACATAGTTTCCAGTCATTCTATTATTTGCACTGCCCTCATTTGGAGCACAGATATTCTGACTGAGTCGTTTGCTCGATCCTTACAGCTAGAGACTCTTACGAGAGAAGATTCGTTGATTATTCCCTAGTGCCGGCAGTGTGAGCTTACTCTAGGAGGCGAGATCTTCAGCTCGGATCTCCTAGTAGCAGCGTTGAGTCCTTATGACGTCATCTTGGGTATGAATTGGTTATATAAATTCCATGATCAGTTAAAATATATTAGGTGAAATGTGTTGTGTGTCCGTACAGAAGGGACCAGGATTACATTCACCATTGAGAAGGGATCCTATGCAGTGCAGGATGGACTTAGCTGGAGGAGAGTGCATCCGATCACTCATCAATTGTATAGTCATACCCTCAGAGCTTTTGATGTGGTGAGTCAAAGATATCCTGTAGTGGTCGAATAGTATGCAGATGTTTTCCCCGATGATGTTTTGGGTCTACCTCCATGCAGAGAGGTGGACTTTAACATTGACTTGTACACTGGGATGACACCAATATCTACACCAGAATATTAGATGGCTCCTGTGGAGCTTCGTGAGAAATGGGTATAGTTAGAGGATTTGAAGGGGAAGGGATTCATTCGGCCCAGGTTTTCTCCTTGGGAAGCCCTGATTCTGTTCGCCAAGAAGGCAGATGAGATCTTGAGGTTTTGTGTTGACTATCGACACCTGAACCAGGTGACCGTGAAGAACATGTACCCCCTCTAGGGGATTGATGACCTCTTTGATCAGATAAAGGGAGCACAGTGGTTCTCGAAGATAGGCCTCAGATCAGGCTATCACCAACTCAGAGTACAAGATGAGAATGTGCAGAAGACAATGTTCAGGTGTCGGTACGACCATTATGAGTTCTTGGTTATGACTTTATGTGTAACCAACACTCTAGTAGTGTTCATGAGACTCATGAACATGATCCTTCATCCATAACTTGATCACTTTGTAGTGGTCTTCATCGACGACATTTTGATCTACTTAACTACTGAGGAGTAGCTTGCCTATCATTTGTAGGTAGTACTGGAAACACTCCGAGAGCACCAGATTTATGGTGAGCTCTTGAAGTGCCAGTTTTGTTTTGAGAGGATCACTTCCTGGGACATTTCATTTTGGAGGCTGGAGTTGTAGTAGATCCAGCAAATATTGAGGCTGTACTTTCTTGGGAGCCACCCATGAGTGGGAAAAAGGTACATAGTTTCTTGGGTTTAGATAGATATTATCGGAGGTTTGTGCCATAATTCTCTAGAGTTGCAACACCAATATCATCCTTGACAATGAAGTGGAAGACCATTGTTTGGTCAGAGAAATGCCAATGGAGTTTTCAGGAGATGGTGCAGAGGCTGACTATTGCCCCCATATTGAGTCTACCAGAGGAGGGCGTAGGGAACATAGTCTACTGCGACGCATCAGGGACCAGACTCGAATTATTCCAAATGTAGGAGCGAGAAGTGATCGCTTATCGTTATCGACAGCTGAGACAACATGAGTAGAACTATTCTACCCATGACCTGGAGATTGCAATAGTAGCCTTCACCTTGAAGATGTGGCATCACTATCTGATGGGTGATCAAATTACAGTTTACTCTGATCACAAGAGTAATAGGTATATCTTCTCCCAGGAAGACCTGAAACTAAGAAAATGTTGTCGGTATGCATTCCTCCAGGACAATGACTTCGAGATAGTCAACACTCCTAGGAAGGGGAACATTGTTTTAGATGAACTCATTTGCAGATCAAGTATACAGCTTCTAGGTGAGGCGATGTAGTAGCTGTCCACTTTATAGAAATCATTTGTAGATAGAGATAGAGCGGCCTTTTTCAGTCTCTTACATTCACTCCCCTACTTCTTTAGCAATTCAGGGAGGCCCAACGTGGGGACACTGACTGCGAGACACAGTGTGCTCAGATATCCACAGAACTGGCACCTGATGGATTTTCAAAAGGTGGGGATCACATCATCCTCTTCAGAGGACGTACCATGGTACCAGTGTCACATCAGAAGTAAGTGATGAGGGATTTCCACACATCCCCTATAGCGGTACATCCAGGAGTGGAAAATATGTGCATGGATCTCTGATGACAGCACTGGTGGCCAAGAATGAAGAAAGTAGTTTTAGAGTTTTTCTCTCAGTTCCTCACTTTCCAGCAAGTGAAGGTGGAGCATCAGGTACGAGTAGGCCTGGTTCAGCATTTAAGGGTCTGAGAGTGGATGTGATATGGGATATCCATGGACTTCGTGATAATACTTCTACGTACATCCAGGGGACATGACTCGATTTGGGTGATCATTAGCCGACTCACCAAGACAGCCCACTTCCTACCGATCATAGAGAAGGGTTCATTAGAGATCTTGGGATGTCTCTATGTGCAGGAGATTGTGCGGCTACATGGAGTACCCATGATGACTGTCTTCGATCAAGATGCACATTTTACTTCCCGACTATGGAAGGGGTTGCAGGAGGCTTTTGGGATGAAGCTCCATTTGATCAGCAACTTCCATCCATAGATGGATGGTCATACTGAGTGGACTATTCAGACCCTCGAGGACATGCTTCACGCTTGTGTCCTCGACTTCAGTCGCATTTGGCATGATCACTTATCTTTAGTGGAGTTTGCATACAACAATAACCATCACTCCACCATTGGGATGGAACCTTTTGAGGCATTGTACTGGCGACCTTGCAGATCACCTTTGTGCTAGAATGACCTAGGGGAGACATCACTAGTGGGACCAGAGATGGTATGGGAAACCACAGAGAAGGTGCAGATAATCCAGGAGTAGATGAAGACTACATAGAGTAGGAAAAATTGATATGCTGATAGGAGATGGAGACATCTGGAGTTCGAGGATGGCGACCACACCTTTCTACGGGTCTCACCCCAACGAGGTCTGCAGAGATTTGGCCGAGGTGGCAAGTTATCTCTGAGGTTCATCGGACCTTTTTAAGTTCTTAGCAGAGTTGGAGAGGTGGCATACCATTTAGCTATTCTACCTCAGTTGCATCATGTGCATGTCTTCTTCCACATATCCCAGTTGAGGAGATACGTGCACGACCCTTCTCACATCATCGACAATGGAGAGGTGGATGTCGACGATTGGGGAACTTTTACATAGCTTCCAGTAGAGATTGATGATCAACAAGAGCAGGTCCTTCGTGTATGGTCGATACCACTGGTGCACGATCGCTGGCATCACGGGAACCTCCAGGAGAGTATATGGGAGTTGGAGGCTTAGATGTGTGCTCAATACCCCCACTTGGTTTACTAGTTTGAGTTATGTCTTAAGTGGACGTAGAACCCTAAGTGGGGATAATGCAAAGTACCGGAATTTACATGTATTTTTTTAAATAAATTGGAATTTTACGAGTCCACGAAAATTGACAGCATGTGATTCTGAGGCTGGAGTGCCTAGAATGAATTTCTAATCTTTTGTTCAGATACCTTCAGTAAGCGTACGAGTGGGTTTTCCTAACTATTGAAAGAGTGCCCAGAAATAAAATCTGAAGTCACCGTTGAACTCGAAGCACCAGTTTTCACTTAAGGAGGCTTTCACATTGACGGCAGATAGCCGAGGGTGAATGTTTGTTTTTTGTTTTTTTGTGTAATAATAAAATAAAAATAAATGTGCGTGAAATTATATTTTTATTTGCAACACCCATGTCGGTGATGGGAGGAGGGTTCCACTAGAACTGAACCTTCATTTGGAAGTGGAGATGTGCTGACCACCAGACCTTAACCTCCCATGAGAGGTTATGGTGGTGGAGACCACTCGAACCTAACGTCCCATTAGGGGTTATTGTGGTGGGGACCACCTGAGGCCTAAAACTCTTGAAATCCCTTCATTATGCTGAAAAACCTATCAACAACCTCATTAATTTGTAAGAGCCTCTTGAATTCCTTGACATTAATTGTGAAAATAGGCATACCTTCAATATTCCAACCTTGTTAATTTATTAGGCTAATTTGAATTTGTGCCAATGAATTAAATAGAGAACATAATCTATTATATTTCGCATCTTTGGTGGAATTGGGATGAAGGAGCTCTTGTGATAAAGCTCATCAATGAATAATGTGTTCTTTCACGATGAATGCTCCACTGACAAAGAATTCTCCGCTAATGACGAACGTCGACCCCCTTCGATCATCTTCCTTGAGAATTCTTCCGACATGGGACGTCCTTATCTACGGTGAATCGACGACCGTAATACCTTCTTGCGCCAACGTCATCAAGCGAATGAGGTAGGGGTTTATTGATTATCACTTCCATTGTTCTCCCTTTCTAATTCTTTTTTGGGATTTGGGAATAGAGATTGATGAGTGTTATAGGAAATGGTGTTCTAAAATATCTTCCATACACGTTAATGCTCCAATCTTTGTAAACCACTTGCTATCACTCTAAACGCGGAGGGTTCAGGCCAAGAAAACAAGGCCCGAACCCTCCACCATTCCTTTTTATTTTGTTTTTTTGAAATGGAGGAAGGTGACAAAGGGGACGAAGGGAACAACGCCGCCACCCGTGGCCTCCGCGACCCACGCTGCCCCGCGGTGCTTCACCCTCCCAACCGAACCGGCCCCGCTCATAGCCGAGACACCCGCTGCCGGACCAAGTCACCACGCCGCCTTGGGAAAAACCACCTCATTGTGCCGCCACCGTGCCGAGCTTCCGGGCCGCTACTGCGTCGAGCCACCCCACTGACCTGGGACGAACACCCTCACCACGCCGTCGCCGTGCCGAGCTGTCTGGCCGCATCCCTGCTGAGCCGCCGCGCCACCGTTGTCCACCAGGCTGAGCCACCACACCACCACCGTCCTCGATGACGAGCCGATGCACTTCCGCACCGCCGTCCACCGAGCTGCACCACTGTCTGGGCCGAGTTGAGCCACCACGCCACCACCGTTCGCTGAGCTGAGCCGCCATGCCGCCGCACCGTCGTGCCCTCACTGCGGCCCTCTGAGCCACCCTCTATGCAGCCTTGTGAGCCACCCTCACTATAGCCTTGGAAGCCACCTGAGCCGAGCTGGCCAGCGACTGAGCCATTCCATGACCGAGCCGCCCTCACAACACCCTATGAGGCCGAGCCGCCCTCGCGGCACCCTCCGAGGTCGAGATGCCTCTACGGCCCCTCACGGCCATCGGGCCAAACCCAACGGGCTGGGTCGGACCCAATGGGTGAGGCCAGGTCAAACTGAACTGGGTTGGCCGAGGCCAGGTCGGGCAGGGTCGGTCTGACCAGGTCGAACCGGACCCGGGACCACTACGACCTATTTAATTTCTTTTGGCCATATGTTGGGCACCAGATGTCCGTTTGATAAACCGTGAGTGGAGTTAGGAATATTGGAGTGAGATGATGCCTTTGAGTATACCCCAATGGTTTTTTGGATTATGATGGGAAAGAGTAAGGTTAGATCGAGCACGAATCCAATCGGACCCTTGGGAATAAAAGGCTAATAACTCATTGACTGGGCGTCTGATTGACGCACCGTCTGTTACGTTGAGACTCTTATGATGTGGAAGTCCTTTGAGATACTTTTTCATGGTACTTCGTGATAGTTGGACTATCGACCAGAATCTTGTGGAGTGGATCATCTTGAAGGATGTGCGAGCATAGTGTGAAGACCTAGTGGCTGGCTGAGACTTGACGACTGCTGACCGTTTTAACTCAGAGTGACTCGACTAGCCTAGTGGGGAGCGCCTTGGTGACACGGTAGACCCATGGTGGGGAGAGCCTTGGTGACGCGACAGATCCACGGTACTCAACAGGAAGAGTACCTTAGTAGGCTTTGAGGAGGATCGCCTCTATGTGATAAAGCAAACCCATGATACTCAACAGGAGGAGTACCTCAACAGTACAAGGTTAGTGGGAAGCGCCTCTGTGTGACGCGGTAGGCCGACTATACTCGATCGAGGATGAGTTCTCCAGCAGCCGAGGTGTTCAATGTTGTGTTCGAAATGATACTTTTTACTACCCCTAGAATAAATCTTAGTGTGAGATGAGTCAAAAACTACGCGTTTTCCTCACGATTGAGATGGATTACTTGATAACATAGGTATATGTATGGAATATTGCAAAGTAAGGTTATATTATGATTTCATACATTTTGTTTTATCCTTGATGAATTTTGTGATACATAGAGGGTCTCGGGGTCCCTACTAAGTATCGTTATACTCACCCTTACACGGGAAATGCCCACACATTTTTGTGTTGCATGCAGATGACAGATAGCGCTGTCTGAGGTTGAGAGTACTAGGATAGGATGGTACCTGGAGGTGGACCTTACGACGAGTCTGTACATGGAGGAGACAGATGGATGAGGAGTGCTAAGGAGACGATATGTACCTACCCTTCAGGTAGGAACCTCAGAGGATGACCCAACAAATGACATTCTATTTTCTTCAGTTTTTTTATTAATGTTGTACATGTACATTCTAGTTAGGGTTATATTCTAGCCCCTTTTACTTTCAGCACTCTTTTGTAATACTGTTTACTCGGTGTTTCGTATCCACCTGTGTGCTTTCTTGTGTGTGTGTTTACAGGTTATAAAAGCAATACCTTCCTCATTTTAGGGAATTGATCATTTGGTTATAGATTCTATCCCCTAGCCTATGGAAGGCGGTCTTGGGGTAGTCATGGCACGGGCCCCAGGGGATGGGTCGTTGTATACCTGATTAAGAAGTATAATCTTCTCTCAAGTCCTTTTATTATTATTTTTTTGCACCCACCACAAATTTATTTTCCTATCTTGTATAAAAAAATAAATATCTCCAATATAATAGTATTTTTTCATTCTATGGTTTCAACCTACACTTACATAGACCTCTGTCTAATGGATAATGAACATACTGTTTATGTGTACGACAAACTACTGCCTCACTAAAAGATGATTGTTCAATTTTCCTTATCACATATCATGGTAAATATAAGGATGGAAACTATATATATATATATATATATATTATATTATATTATTTAATATTATGTATTCCTTTTTACAAATTATATCTTTTTTACTTTCTATTTGGTGTTAATATGATAATTTCTCTTGAGAAAGTGTGGACTACCTCCCCTTAAAGCGACGTGATTCATTCACACATTAAATGGAATATATTAAGGATGAATTTAGTTAATATATATGATATAATAAACATACTTTAATAATGATATATATATTTATATATATATATATATATATTTCTTTTACTTTATTTCCCTCAACACAACAATTTAATGTAAATAATGTCCATGCGTACGTATGAACTACCATATCCATAAACAGTGTATTCAATTTTATACATATATATTCTATAGATTATGATAATAAATATATAAATATATGATATTTATATCAGGGTTTAAATTCTGGAATCATGATATAAGCATAACAACAAACAATATAAGAAATTAAGACACATACAAAAAATAAAGCAAATATTACCTAAAGTGAATCCTTAACATAGGATGGTTAAAAAGTGGGAAATATAAGGTCATAATAAATTCATATATGATATTAGATATAATAATATGGATTTTTATATGATTTATAATAAATTTGTATTTATTATACAAGTTTTTTTAACAAGTACGATGACCGTCAAGACACAATGTAAGGGAATTTCATTTCACATTTTTATTTCTGTAAGATATATGTTAAGTTCTCAACTCTTTATATTTGTGTGGTGTATGTATTGAATATGTTTGTATTATATTTATATTATAATTTAAAAATTTTAATTCATATATCCATTTTATGTTCTTTATATCATGGGTTTTAAGATTAAAATTTTAGTGAATCGGTAAAATAGTTTTGTCTCAATTTGCCTTCGTTGGGACTCATGTTTTTATGCACCTAACTTCACTTTGAAGATGTAAATACTTAATTTTTACATTTTATGTCATGACCTAAATTTATTTCATGATATTTTAAGATTCATTTAATATTAATTTCTTAAATCGAGTGTATGATCCCATGTTACCATGTTATAAGATTTTATTGATAGAATGTCATCATTTTCCTGATATTGTTTATGTATATGATCCATGTTTATGAAATCCTCTAATCCATACCTCAAGAAAACATAGGTGTTTTATATACTATATTTATTCAAGATATATTTATGAATTTTTACAATTATTATGCTCTTTTTTACATAATATTATATAGAATGTGTTTTTTAAAATAATCTCAATCATACCTTCTCTTCAGTCAATAATCTATATCCCATCAAAAACCATGTTTCTCTAAAAAGAGATTCTAAGAATATTATACTATTATAATATAATAATTAAAATAAATATTTACCCTTTTTCCTTTTAACAATATTTTCAAAGGAATATTCTTGTTTCTTTTTAAATAAGGCATCTCTCTAACCTTTTGACACTAAATAATGAATGTTACTTTTACACCGTACGGTATATACGAATTTATCCACTACCAATACATTGAAGATTTATTTTCATATTTAAAGTTTAATTTTTAAGAATTTTTTTTAAAAGATATCTTTAAATAATTTGTTTTGAAAAGTTTTTCAAGATTATTTTAAGTTTTCATGGAAAATGATTTTTAATGTTTTTTCAAGATTCTTTTTTATGTTTTCAAGGAAAATCAATTTAAAAATAATTTCAACTTTTTTTTATTCATTTTCAAGGAAAAATGTTTTCAAAAGGTTTTAATTCCTTCATTATATGTTTTCAATTTATTTTCAAAGAAATATGTTTCAAAAAAAATTTATGCTCATTTTACACGTTTTCATGTAAAACTGTTTTCAAAACATTTTCTAGCTTTCTTATATATTATCGAATCTATTAAAAAGAAAAATCTATTTAAAACGTTTTTAAACTTGTTTTATATGATTTATAGGGAAGAGGTTTTACATATGATTTCAATAATTTTTTATAATTTTTCAATGTATTTTATTAAAAAGTGATTTTTAAATGGTTTTATGCATTAAAAATACCTTTTAAAAGAACAAAGGATATTTTCTGCAAGATTCATTTTTGAATGATATTTTCAAATTATTTTCAATCTAAGATGACATTAGTTTATCTTACTTAAAGAAATGATCTAAAGGTTCCATTCATATTCTTTCTATGAATTGGTTAAGATTAATGTCATGGTTTTTATGATACCTATTTCTCTTCTACATGTCCTACATTTAATAAATATGTTTCTCTTCTACGATTTATATGTTTATGAAATATGTTTATCTTTCATGGGTTATGATTTTCATGAAATGATTATGAAACCAATATTTTTCTATAGGTCATGATATGATTATATGTTTATAATACCAATTTCATTTTATGGTTTATGATTTGATTATTTATGATTTTTTGTAACTTGTATATATGATTTCATTATGAGATTGGTGGGCTAAATATTTCCCTCTAATGCATTATGTAAACATTTTTATCTCATGAGAACGAAAATGATGGTATTTTGAATGAACCTTGACTGCTAAGTTGGACATGGGAATGAACAATGACTAAGAGAATAGTATGTGAAGTGAATTCGTGCTACTAAGATGGCCATGGGAGTGAACAGTGACTACGAAGATGGTATGAGGAGTGAACTAATGTACTATGATGGCCATGAGAGTGAACTGTGACAACAAAGATTGTTTGGAGAGTGAACCGAAACAATCAATAACTTCATGTATGTGATGACTTGGATACTACTGAAATCATATTACATTCTTATGTTTCCTCCAAAATTCCATCTTTTATTCTTATATTATGATATTTTGACTTATTTTCTTTATTTCCTTAAGATTCATGCCGTATGAACCGCCATTATTTATTCAATGATTCATGTATATGATATTTAATATACAAGGTTTGATATGATATTTTCATGGTCATGTTCATATACCATTATGCTCATGATTATCCTAATATACCTCCCTTTTTGACCCTTATTGAGAAGTTGATCTCACCCCATCGGTTGTTTTCTTTCCCAATGTTATGAAGAATGTTTTTAGGTGGAATTACTAATGGTGGAGATCTTTATGGGAGATGTTGAATATCTTTCACCAAGATAGATGATTTAGTTTCTATGTTTACAAATACACTAATCTATTATAATGATTTGTCTTTTATTCTATTAATGTACTAAATACTCATCAAAAAATGATGTAATATTGATGTATGTCAACCCTAGGTATCTATAATTGTTATAAAAGGAATGGTTCAGTCAACCTCTCTAACAAATGATGATAAAAGACTAGTGAGATCTATATCTATATTTCTAAGGATATGTCTAGGGACGTCCTTAAGGATAAGTAGAAAGATGAGTCAATGTTTAGGAAAATGTCTTGGAATTTTGGTAATGGGTGAATTGAGTGGTTTACTATAAATACATCATTTTCTAGATAAAACATGTGGAAGTGGATCTGGCATAGATGTACCTAGGAGTAATAACTCTGACAAGATGTTTTAGGACTGAATTTGAGTAATTTGGTACATGAGAGCATGCCTTGTTACACACTACGTTTCACAGACCCGGGGGATATTCATTGAGAATACAGAAACATTTCACGAACCTCCAGGAAGTATTTAAATACATGTTGGCTATGAATAACCTAGGATGAACCTAGGGTTTCATAGATTAAGGAAGTTGTCATTATTTAGAAATCTTATAGGCAATTATTTTCATGAATATGTGGTTTTATGATATGATAAATAATGATCACACTATGCTTCTAGTTTTAGTCAATCGAGGGAATTGGAAGGAATTGGATTATCATTGATTGTGATGGATGATTTTCATATGATAAATCATGTGGGAAGATCACAAGAGTGGGAGATTTTGTGATAATTCCTTATCAATTTTCATGGAACATGATTAATAACACGTACCTTAACCAACTCTTGGACTCACCAAGGAAGATAATGGAGTTCACATAGAGTTTGGGTACTAGATACCATAGAAGAAAGAATATTCAACATCCCTTTTTCCTGAATTTTTAAAGAATTCCCTATGTGATTTTCATAGAGTAACACAAATATGTTTGATTGTGGAAAGTAAGGACACAAATCAAGTTACTTCAAGGTAAAAATTAAGAGTTTTATTAACAAAATGGATGATAATATTTCCACCCCTATGATAAAATTGGAGGCTATGTGTTTTTAGTGTGGAGTAAATGGAAATTATGCAACTAAATGTCCCAATATAAATTCTACTAAAGGAAATCAACAAGGTGGAAAGAGTGGTGGTTACATTGATGATGATGAAGAGACTAAATATGAAATGTGAATAGAAAGAGGTATTGTGTAATAGGATGTGGTAGCCTTGCTAATGGAAGAAGGATGATGTGGGATTATAATTTTTTTTATGTATTTGGATTATAGATGTATGTTATATGTATATTGAAATATATAAAGATTATTCATATTATGTTTTTCAATACAAATTTATAAGAACATGTCAAATTGTTCTGATGGAAATGAAAGGTGATATAATGGAAATGCGGTGTCTATGGAAAACTCATAGTTAAGGGAAAGATAACCCATAATATTTTCCTTATGTTATGATAATATTTCTTGGATAAATATATGTGGGATATGAATAAGAAAATTACATTGTACTAATTACATTTGATCTAATTAAGGACATGTAGATAATTAGTTCATAATATCAGGGACAAAGTTTAAAAATTATTTGATTTATGGAATATATCTAGTAATCTATGGAATAGGGAAGCATGCATGTTTTGCATAAGTATTTATGGTAATTAAGGTTTTTGGTGTTGATTCAATAAGGTTCCTTATGAATTTTCCTTTCCTCTATGTTTTAAAAATCACAAACACGCTATCTAAAGGAAAATTTTATGTCCCTGAAGTTTTTCCTTAATAAATAAAAATTCTCCTTCCCTAAGTAAATTTAACCTTACCGGTTATTCATTATTCATATTTTAGTCTCTCTAAATCTAACTCTTTTTATTCATAAGTGTAAAATTCAGTTTCATATCTAAAACCTTGGAATTATATAAATACTTTGATATAGAGTATTTTGTTTTCAGGATTCGAATTCAAATTCCGAATTCTCCAAAATTCATACTCTAATGTCTCTGAAATTATGATTGTGAATTCTCTAAAATAGAGACTTTGAATTCTATAAAATTCAGACTCCAAAATCATTGAAATTCAGATTCCAAATTCTCGGAAATTCAGACTTCAAATTCATTAAAATTTAGACTCCATATTCTCTGAAATTTAGACTCTGAATTATCTAAAATTTAGGTTTTGAAATCCTAAAAATTCAGGTTCCGAATTCCTTAGAATTCAAACTCCGAATCCTTATAAATAAGGTTCTAAATTCCTTAGAATTAAGATTCTAGATCCTTATAATTATGGTTCTTAATTCCTTGAAAAATAGAATTCTAATATCATTGAAATATAGACTCTGAATGTCTTCCACATAGAGTCTGAATTTTTTTTCAATTAGACTCTAAAAAATAAATTTGTTTGAGCAACCATATTTTTACCCTTGTTTTTGTTATAAAATGATGTTGTGCATTCTGTTTCTAACTAACCATTGTTTGAGTGACACATGTAAATGTCCCTATGAAATTCAAGGAAAAATATGACCATTGGAGGAGGGAGTCGACCTTTGAAAATGTGCCTATAAATAGGATCTCATTTGAACGATCTCAGTCTTTTTCTGTGAAAAAGTTGAAAAATATAGAGACCACATGCTATTGAACTAATTTCTAGAGAGAGAGATACTCTCATGCCTTGTATGTACTGAACATCTTGTTCATCTTTCATTGTGAAACATTATTTTTTGCTGTGTATAATGGAGGGATTCCGGGGATAGGTAGATAGAGGTGTCGGTTACCTTAAAGTTCGAGGAATTCCTTTACAAGGAAGACAGAGGTGTCGACTACCATCAATATCGAGGGCTTGCAGGGATATTAAGAGAGACTCTGATATTCTTATCGAGGGATTACCCTAGTGTGGGTGAAACAGACTTTCTTGAAAGTATAAATCAAGGGACCTTTATCCAAGGTTTTTGGATACCCTACCCTTTGGGTTAAAAGATTTATTACTTGTTACATGTATTGTTTCAAGTTTTTTTTCCTCTGGATTTTGATTAATAAGGAATGTATAACTATAGTATACATTATTGTACATGTATAATCTGATTATTATGATTATATATAATTTAAGTTAGAATCATTTTTCCTTGTAAACTTTTATTAAGTTTCATTTCTAGAACCATATTTCAGGAATCTATAATGTATATAGAACTAAGAGGTCTTGTGAATTTACCTTGTTTAACATTGTTAAAAAATATAAATTTTTAACCAACTTTATTGGTTGGATATGAATTTTTTATTGTATACTATTCACCACCATCTTGTATATTGAACATCTACATCATTATTTCGATCCTACAATTGGTATCAGAGGAGGTCTCTGAAATACTTATATTCACATAAAATTTTTATTTCCCAGTTTTCATTGTTCAATATTTTTCCTTGCTTAGGATTCTTACCCTTGTTTACAAATATTTATTACTAACAAGACTCTATAGAAAGATATTTTCATTGATATGGCATTAATGAATGTGGGTTCTATTGACAATCATAATCTTACTGGACCTCATATATTTGATGGGAATGATTATGAATATTAAAGAGATTGTATGAAGACTTTTTTCATTAATACTAGAGTAGACAACACATTAATGCATACTGTAGATTAAAAGATTCTTGATAAATAAGTCAATACTTTTTCTAATCAAGAAAAGTCAGAATATCAACTTAACTATATGGTACACAATACTTTGTTGTGTTCCATGACCAGGGATATATATATCCATATTTTTTCTTATGAAGCTACAAATTGTATTTCGAAGAAGCATGAAGTAACTCACTTGGGAACTTCCAAAGTTATCAAAACTAGAACATATATGCTTAGAGATGAGTGCCATGGTTTCTTCGTTTATTATGGAGAACTACTGTGAGAAGTACAACAGAGGTATGACCACTATTAATAGCATACAATCCCTGGGTGAAAAAGGTTTATATGATGAGGCACTTGTGGAAACGATTATAGATATCATGCCTAATGAGTAGGAGTAAAAAAGAAAAGATATTGATTAGACTAGGGAAGTCACACGAATTACTCTTGATGAGATTATTGGAACTCTTATTCAACATGAGACAAGAATGAAAAGAGATGATGTTAAAAATAAGAAGAAGAATGGAAATGCAAGTGTTTATTTTACAACTACTTCAAATCATATGAAATCTAGGATTCTGGAGAGATTTATAAGATCCAAATATAAGAGGAATGTTATTCAATCTAAATATTGTGGTTGTGAATCTTTAGAAAAAAAGTTAGTTAATCTTTCCTACAGGATGAACATGATTTTTGGACAGAAGAACTTTCAATATAGATACAAGAAGAAAGAAACAAAGGACACAAAATACTCAGAAGTCACTTTCTATTAATGAAAAATAGTAGGACACATTGGGCCATATTTTCCTATGCTTAAGAGAAAATATAGAAAGGAAAATCATTTTGAGAGGAATAGAAAGAAGTACTACAAGGATAAATATAAGACTATTTAGAAATCCAATGACACCTAGAGTGCCAGTGGTGGTGACTCATCTTAAGTATCCTCAGATTATGAATATTCTGGATAGAAGAATCTTCGTATATTAGCCAAGCTACCTATTGAAAATAATTGTTAATGGATAAGGTACACAATGTTGAATCTATAACCAATGTATCCTTGAACTCTAGTTATAGTGATAGTAAATATTATGAATCCTTATTTGAAGAATCTTCTTCTGATGAAGATAATACTTTACCTACTTTTGATAAAGTCTCTTGGTTTGCAAAGTTCCTTGATAATGAAAATTTAAAGTTAAGAAAAAGATTGATAAGGAAAATTCTAGAATATTTATTCATATGAAAGAAGTATCAGATCTTTCTAAAGATCACGATACGAAAATTTGTGATTTTGAACGTATATCAAAAACCCTTGAGGAATTTAATTCTAAGAAGAATAAACTTTCTAAGTATCTAGAAAAAGTAATTTCTAAGAATAATATTTTTTGAGACTAACTCTAGTGCTAAAACTAGTGTTTATGAGGATAAAAACATATTTATTAAACTAAAGTCAAAAATATTTTATTTAAAGAACTGTTTGTAAAATTTTACCTTAGGTAAGGAAAACATTGATAAGATGTATTCCCAAATCAAACCTTTGAGGAATAATTTTGGATTTCATTATACTCATTCAAAACCATTTCTAGTAACAATTATTTTGTTCCTCAAAGTGCTCTATTCTGTAATAAATGACAATGTGGTGGGCATTGAGCAAAAAATTGTTCCTCAAACAAAACTCATTCTTTAGGTTTTCATAAAGTTTATTTCTCAACGTAAATGTATATTCATAAAAATTTTCTTTTTGATGATTCCAGATCCAAGAATGTTTGGGTTCTGAAATTCTAACACTCTTATTTTTAGGAAAGTAAAGAATTTAACAACAACAATACATGGTACATGGATAGTTGATGTTCCTGATATATGACTGGTAACAAAAAAAATCTTTGAAAAGATTATCAAGATGAAAGGAGGAAAAGTAAAATTATGAGATGATGCTAAGGGAGAAATTATTGGTATAGGTAACGTTTTTTTTCTTAGAAAAACTTTTATTTCCCATTTTTTATTCTTTAGGTTCTTAAGAACAACATTATTAGCATCATTCAATTATGTGATGATGGTTACCTTGTGAATTTTAGGAATGAAAAGTGTTTAGTACACAATTACAAAGAAGATTTTATTTTTTCATCCCATAGGCAAGATAATGTTTACACACTAAACAATGAAGACCATAAGATCCAAAATCTACCTTGTCTTAGTGCAATGGAAGATCATTTATGGTTATGACATAGAAGGTTAGGACACTATAACCTTAGGAACCTATGCAAACTCTCTAAGAAAATACTTGATAAGGATTCACCAATGCTTAGATTTGATTCTTCAAATGTTTGTGATCTTTGTCAATATAGCAGGCAACATAAATCGAGTTCTAAATTAGTTGGTGAAGTCTCAACCATTGATGCGTTACAGTTGGTGCATATGTATCTTTTTGGTCAAAAAAAACTGGAATCATTGGAGGAAAATATTGCATATTTTTCCTAGTTGATGATTACACTAGATTTACATGGGTCTATTTCCTAGAAAATAACTCTAAGGTTTTTTCTTATTTGAAATGTTTTAGAGCCCATGTAAAAAATGAGAAAACCCTTACATTGAAAACTCTTCATAGTGATCATGGAGGACAATTTCAAAATTATGATTTTGAAACTTTTTGTAGCAGGAAAGGCATTACTCATAACTTATCAGCACCGAGAACACCTCACCAAAATGGTGTTGTTGAAATAAGAAATAGAATTATTCAAGAGATAACAATAACCTTATTGAGTGAATATTCGGTAGCCAAACATTTTCGGTCTGAATCTGTATGTACTGCTTTCTATTATATAAATAGTGATTTGATTAGACCTTTTCTTAATAAAACTTCTTATGAGTTATAGAATTTTAGAAAACCTAGACTTACCTACTTCAAGGTTTTTGGTTGCAAGGTATTCAGTCTGAAAACTAAAGATAAGCTACACCAATTCACGCTAAAATCTGATGAAGGAATTTTTGTAGGCTACTATATAACTTCTATGTCTTATAAAGTTTTCAAAAAAATACTTGTACTATTTAAGAAATAGTAGATGTTAAATTCTAGGAAACTGATCCTTTTTTTTAAACATCCTCAACCTACATCTTCAGATGTGTTTTAAAAAACCAAGTATCAACCCTTGATAGAAGTTCCTTATGGTAAAGAAAATGTTCAAGAAAATTTTTCTGGAGCATTTACCCTAGAAGACACCCTACCATACATTGATGAATAGGTTTTAGAAAAACCCAAATCATATGTTTCTTAAGAATCATCCCTGTGATAGTATCATTGGTGATGTAAATCAACCTGTTAGGACTAGATGTTTTGTAAGAAATGAAATAGAACATCTAGATTTCTTTTCCTAATTAGAACCAAAAACCACTAATGAATCTTTAGGTGGTAATGATTGGATAAAAACAGTGCAAGATGAGATAAATGAGTTCGTATGGAATAAAGTCTGGACCTTGGTTGAATGACACAAGAAAACTTCTATTGTTGGAGTAAAATGGGTCTTTATAAATAAGTGTGCTGAAAATGGAATCATAGTAATAAATACAGATAGATAGGTTGCTAAAGTCAATAATCAACAAGAAGGAATAGACTATGAAGAAACCTATGCTCCAGTATCTAGATGTGAATCAAGTCGTATTTTACTTACCTTTACAGCATTTTTGAATTTCAATCTTTTTCAAATAGATGTTAAATTTGTATGACTTAATGGTTTTGTTCAAGAGGATGTTTTTGTTGAACAACCTCCTGGTTTTGAAGAAACAAAACATCCTGAAAATTTTTTTAAACTTACCAAAGCTTTATATGGACTTCAACAAGCCCCAAGAGCCTGGTAAGATAGATTTATATGATTTTCTCTTCAAAAAAATAATATTAAGGGAAATGATGATCCAAACATTTTATAAAGAAAGATAAGAAAAATGTTTTGACTGTTCAAATTTATATTGATGACATTATATTTGGTTCAACACATCAATCTTTGACTAATTATTTTTTGGATCGAATAAAATCTGAGTTCGAAATGAGTATGATGGGTGAGTTAACTTTTTTACTTGGTTTTCAAATTTCTAAAAAACTAGAAGGAATCAATATATCCCAACATAAGTATATTAAATATATTCATAAAAAAGTATGGATATGACAACACTAAGAGTATATGTACTCCTAATGGTACCTCAAATTCACTTGATCTTGATGAAGTTGGGATACCAGTATATTTAACATCTTATAGAGGTATGATAGGAAGTATAATTTACTTAAAAGCTATTCGTCCAGACATAATGTTTTCGGTATGCTTATGTGAAAGATATCAACCCAATCCAAAGGAAACTCATTTAAAGGTAGTGAAAATGTTTTTTTGCTACATAAAGGGAACCATGGATCTAGTACTCTTTTATACTTCTGGAAATGATTATATTTTAATATTTTTTTCGGATATTGACTTTGGTGGATGTAGAGTGGATAGGAAAAGTACATCCCAAACATGTCATTTATTAAGAAATTAATTATTTTCTTGGCCATGAAAAAATCTATAATAAATAGCACTTTCCACTATTGAAGCTAAATATGTAGCAGTTGGAAGTTGTTGTGCTCAAGTATTGTGGATGAAACACACACTCACAGACTATGTTATGAGTTATACAGAAACACAAATTTTGTGTGATAATACTAGTTCCATTTCCTTAAGAAAAAATATTGTACATCACTCTTTTGAAAAACACATAGATATTAAGAATCAATTTCATAGGGATCACACAAAAAAGGATATATCATTCTTCAATTTATCAGAACACAAGATCAATTTGCTGAAATTTTCACAAAATCTTTACCATCCGATAAATTTGAATACATTAAACAGAATTTAGGAATGATAATCTTAAGGTAATCTTCCTTATTAACTTCTTGTTGAAACCTATATCTTTACAGTAACAAACTCTTTTTCATAGGAGGAGTACATCAACTTATTAGTCAAATTTTTATTCATAGTCAAAATTTTTCTAATACATTTGTTTTTCTAATTTAATTTCTTTTCCGTAATATAATTCTTTTTCATAATCAAAATTTTAGGAATCTAAAGTTCTTCTAGAAGAATTTTTCTTATTTCTAGTAATCTTCATAGAATTATGAAAGGTAGGTTTCCTTTCCTAGGTTTTAATAATCTTCTTTTACTTATTGGTATTTTCATTCTCTTTTTAAATTTTTCGTATTCACTTTTTCTTTAAATCCAAATGTTTTTCTTAAAAACCTCAAAAGATCAGAATCTGTCAAAATCCTTCTTTTTCTATCATCTCAACATTCATATCATCTCATTAAGATTTCAACCGTTGGATTAATAAAGGAAGATGAGCCGTCTCTTCAATTACCTATATAAAGGACCCCCAATAGTCATCCCACATCGAACCGCAAGCTCTTGCATGATGAAGCTCTGCCCTTTCTACTAAGTGCGTTATGAATTTTTTATGTCTTCCTTAATTTTTAATGTCCACTGAATCCACTTCTCAGAATGAAATGTCAACTACTAATAAAATATCAAAGTGGCAGATCTACTGAGAATGGTTAGTCGATCTGATGTTTTATTCCAAATATGACTCTATCTTATCTAAAAATATCAAGATCAATGGCTAGGAGAGTGTTTTTATTTCGAAATCAAAAGCACAAGATCTGGTGTATCCTGAGTAGTTAGTAGAGTTTTATGAGATAGTAAAATTCTTCAAGGAAAAAGATTGAGACATGTTATTTTTCAAGTGTTATGGAAAGACGTATTTTATTTCTTAAACCAAAGCTACAAGTTTGATTAAAATTCTTTATGAAGGGGAAGCTGAGTTTTGTACTGACAAGTTACCTAATGTTCAAGGTTTTTTTGATAAGGAGAAGACCATAACATTTTTTTTCTTTCAGAAATAAAGATTCTAAAGATTATTCATCTGTCTAAGAACATACAGATTAATGAAATGTGGGTTCAAGGTTTTATAATTCCGAGAAATGGTGATAAGGATACCCTGAAAAAGAGTGACATCTACATTCTTGATTTCTTGGTGAATTTAAAGATGATAAATTTGGTTATGTACATTCTGTTTAGGATAATGAATATAAAAAATGAAAATATAAAATCCCAAATTAATATGTATCCAGATATTATGTCCTAGAGTATTATTCATTGTTTAGAATCCTTCAAAATTCCTTGTGGTTCTAAGTTGAGGAATTGTAAATTCATGTTATTGTGTGATGATAATTTGAGAAGGATGAATGTTGGTTTTTATAAATAATCCAAATAATTCTAGGATTTGTCTTGAAGAGGATGTAGAATCAATATCAAAGAAACAGGAAGTGGGTGAGACTTCCAAAAAGGGTGGAAGGAAGAGGAAGGAGAAGGAACCGGAAGAGAAAGGAAAACCCTAAGTGGGAAAGGAAACCCTGTCTGCACCTCCGAAACCAAAGAATAAAAAAATCTTCTCTCAAGGAAGTTTTGGATAAATGGAGAGAGGATAAGAAAAAATACAAGGATGGGGAGTCTAAGTTTGGCCTGGCCCATGCTAAGGAAAAATCATTAAAGGAAAAGACTGCTGAGAATCATGATAAGGAAGAAAAAGAAAAGAATCAAAAGAAGAAATTTTCAGAAGCTAAAGTCATTCAATCTCTTATCAAGGATACTAAAAAATCCTCTAAACATATTTTGGTACCAGAATATTTTTTAGTAGAACCAATACCAGAGACTCCGAGAAAAAAGTTACTATTTTTAGAAGGAAATGAAGAAGAAGAAGTGGAAGAAGAAGAAGAAGATAGTGGTGATACTGAGGGCTTGATAAAGTATGTAGAGGATTTTTATGATAAGGAAAGTCATTCTGAGAAATTATCAATCTGATTTTCTAAAGCCGAGTATTCAAAACATGCTACCATGGGAAAAGATGATAATGGTGAGGAAGAAGTGAATAAGTTGTTTAGAGAGGAATGTAGCAATCAAGATTCCATAAAGCAAGAGGATGTTGAGGCAGTAGCTGAGAAGAAAGATGTTGACGAAGATAAAATAGTTCAACAATCAGATGGAAAAAATTAATCTCTGAATCAAGAAGAAATCATTCCGAAGGTTGATAAGATAAAACAATTGGTTGTGGATACACCTAACAAAATTATGGTAAATAGGAAATATGTTGGTGCTTTATTGAAGAAGAAGAAGGCTGTTGAAATAGAAAAATAATCCTCACCAACCAAAGTCTCGGACTCAGAATCATCGTCACTTAGACTTGACTTTGTTGTTCAGTCTTTGAAAAATCTTGTTGGAACTATTCCATTATTTCATAGTATAGACTCGAGATACCAGATGCATAAGCATACGTTAAATCAAAAATTAGATTCTGTTTATTTGGTGATGAATAAATGAGTTAGTCTCAAGATAGATTTTAAATCTTTTCTTATTAGTTACGAGGCTCATAAAATATCTTGAAAGAATATAACAAGTTTTTCAAGGAAGACAACAGAAGAGATGAGAATATTTGATAAATTTCAAGATATTTTTTAGGATGATTTTGATGCTGAAGATGTGAAGATAAAGGATCTCACTAATAGTTTTGAGGAAAAGTTAAGACTTGAACAGACTTCTCAGAAGCAAGATATTAAGGATCTGAATGGGAAACTAAATTCTATTGCCATGAATTGGAAGAGAGAAAGGGATCTCATAATTGAGATAGAAAAGAATCCTTTTAAGTAGGAAGAAGTCTTCAAAGCCCAGGCAGAGAATCATAAGGCTCATGAAGAAAAGACAAAAGCCTCAGAGAAGAAAACTGAAGATCTTGATCATCTTCTCCAGTGTATGGAAGAAGATCAAAAAGAGCTCAAGAAGCTAAAAACCATTGTGAAGAAGTTGATGCTGAAGGAGAAGGAAGGACAATATTTTTCAAATACAATATTTTGTTGTATTTTCAGGTCGTACAAATTCTTCCAATCTTAATGAAATTCTTGTTGCACTTCATTTTTCTTGTTTTTTAGTTTTAATATCTTAGTTACCAAAGATATTTTCCATTACCTCTATTCCATTATTAAAATAAAAAAGGGGGAGAAAGAAATTTCAAAAATAATATTAAGCAAAGAAGAAACGTCCCTATGTAAGGGGGAGTTCAACCATGGGTGATTATTTATCATGAATATTTTCGTATGCATGAAAATGTAAAATCTCATTTAGGAAATCAAGAATACGATCCCTAAGTATTTTTATTCCTAAGGGGGAGTTATTCGTATTCATTATGATCCATATGTATAGGGAGATATGTTTTATAAGATCATAAAAATTTCAAAGTCCTTATATTATTGTTAGGAAGGATGTTTCTGATTTCTAAAAAAGGAGAGATGGTTGAGTCAATAAGGTTTCCTTATAAATTTTACAATCCTCTATGTTTTGAAAATCATAAACACTCTATCTTGAGGAAAATTTTATTTCTCTGATGTTTTTTCTTTAATAAGGAAAATTTTACTTTCACATGGAAATTTATCCTTACCTATTTTTCTTTGTACATTTTTTAGTCTCTCTAAATATAAATATTTTTATTACTAAGTGTAAAATTCAGTTTCATTTCTAAAACCTCGCAATTCTATAACTAATAAGTTATAGAGTATTCTATTTTCAGGATATGAATTAAAATTCTGAATTCTTTGAAATTCAGACTCCAAATTCTCTAAAAATCAATTCTGACTTCTCTAAAATTCAGACATCAAATTCTCTGAAATTCAGACTCCAAATTCTCTGAAATTTAGACTCTGAATTATTTAAAATATAGGTTTAGAAATCCTTAGAATTCATTTTTCTAATTCTTTAGAATTTAGACTCCGAAATCCTTATAATTCAGGTTCTGCATTCCATATAATTCAGATTCCAAATTCTGTACAATTCTGGTTCTGAATTCCATGAAAAACAGAATCTGAATATCCATGTAATATAGACTCCAAATGTTTTCAACTTAGAAGGTGAATCATTCTCTTTAGACTTCGAAAAATAAATTGGATTGAGTAACCATATTTTTACCCTTATTATAGTTGTAAAATGAAGTCGTGTATTCTATTTCTAAATAACCATTTTTTGAGTGACACGTGTACAATTACCTTTGAAATTGAAGGAAAAATATTACCATTGGAGGAGGGAGTTGACCGTCAGAAATGTTCCTATAAATAGAATCTCATTTGAATGAGATCAATACTTTTTTTTTTGAAAAAGATGATAAATTTAGAGACCACATGTTGTTGAAGTGATTTCTAGAGAAAGAGATACTATCATTCCTTGTGCGTATTGAACATCTTGTTCATCCTTCTTTGTGCGACTCTGATTGTTGATATGTACAATCGAGGGATTCCGGGGATAAGAAGAAGGAGGTGACGACTACCTTAATGTTCGAGGAATTTCTTGACAAGGAAGATAGAGGTGTCAACTACCTTGAATTTTGAGGGATTGAGGGGATAAAAAGACAAACTCCGATATTCATATCAAGGGATTACCCTAGTGTGGGTAAGATAGACATTCTTGAAAGCATAAATCAGGGGACCTTTATCCAATGTTGTTGGTTACCCTACTCTTTGGGTTAAATGATGATTACTTGTTACTTGTATTGTTTCACATTTTTTTCGACTGCGTTTTGATTAATAAGGAATTTATAACTACTTTATACTTTCTTTCACTTGTATACTCAAATTAGTAATATTCTATATGCTTTAAGGTAGAATATTTTTCCCTGTAAAGTTTTCTTAATTTTTATTTCTGGAACCACACTTCTGAAATCTAGAAAGTTTGTAGAACTAAAATGTCATGTGAATTTACCTTGCTAACTCTGTTAAACAATAGAAAATGTTAACCAACATTAAAGGTTCAAAATGAATTTTTAAAGTATACAATTAACCCCCATCTTGTTTTTGATCATCTACATCATTATTTTGATCCTACAATTTGAACGTTCAAAGAGAATTTACCACAATTGTATCGACATGTTTGGTATTTGAAAACCAAGAGATAATTTTTTATATATTGGGGATCAATTTTAAGATGATTTAATGACTCAATTTCTAATATTTTAAATTTTATTCTTTGATAAGTGTTTTAAGGTTAACCTTTTATTGCAATATTATGTTAATCATTGGATGAATTTTTTTATAATGAAATATTCTATTACCATGTGAGGATTTAATCATATTGGATAACCTGTTATAAAAACATGGTGTTGATGATTACTGATGACATATGGGATGGAATATAATAGATCTCATGATGTTTTACTTCTTTAGAAATGAAAAATTAATCTTCCTTTTTTGAGAAAGGAGAGAATTAGGTCAGGGAACAAAAAAGGGTGAGGTTTTCCCAAAATCATGAAGGTATATATTTTCATGGAACGTATTTAAGTTTTGGAAAAAGGGACTTAAAACGAATTTTTTTTACCAAGTGCCTTCATTTCGCGTGAATCAAATGGGCCATTAGTTTATCAAATAATAATGGCTTTATAATTGTTAGATTTCTCCTACCCTTCTTAACTATTACTCTCTAACAGAACATAATTATTATAATTTTCTTTTATGTCCATGTTTTCACCTCATAAATAATGTTCTCTTATGTAGAAACCTAGTTATATGTTACATTGGTTAACAGTTATGATCCGATCATCTCCTTTTAATGGAGGTATTAGTATTCATTTTTAGGATTTGGGATTCTTTGAATTAAACTCCCAAGTATTAAAACAGTGATAACCTAAAATAATTTAGAAGGATAAAATCATTTTAAGGGATTATAATTTAACACAGTGAGATTTTGTAATGTATTATTTTTTCTGAATAAATATATCTTCGTGATATTTTTCATTTCACGTGACCTTGGAAATAGTTCCTTATATATATATATATAACACTATGTTAAAAATTACATTCACACAATACTAAATTGGATTCTACAACACACAATTCCAAATTTTCTTGCACTAAATACAATACTAACTTGGATTTTGATGATCGTAACATTTACATAACATACCTTACATGAAACATAGTTGTTTCTATAAAACATTTTTTTATTATTATAATTATTTAAATGAAATAATAATAACTTATCCGTTAAACATTGTTATATGAATAGTAATAAATAATTTGAAAATATTATTTACAATTGTTTTATAGAGATAAAACATATTGAAATTGAAAGATATGATTTTTGGTAATGTTCCATTATAATTAAATATTTCTATTTCCTCAAAAGTAATGATTATAACAATAAATTTCATTTAAGATAAATTTATCAATTTAATTTGATAAAATAAAATAAAATATTTTATTTTGAATTCATAATTTAACTTAGGGTGAATTTTCAGATTTTTTTTTAAGAAAAATACTTTTTAATGATTAGAGAAACATAGTTATTTTAGTTATGAACATCCTTTTTGTTTAAATAATTATTAATTTTAAGTTATATTTTAAATTATTTTTCAGGTCACATTAGATTAATTACACATTTATTAAATAAATTTAGTTCATTAGAATCAATTTTACTTTGAAACTGAATATGAAAACTTAATAAACCTTTTAACTTATTTCTTCTACAAAAACCCATAATTTTGTCATATCTACTGTATTAGGATTAATTTTAATTTTTTATGATCCCATTAATTGAATTTGGAGAAACAAACATAAATAATTTTAATAATTTGAATATTTATGGTCTAAATATATCATGTTTATTTTTTACAAAAACGATTAGTAAAAGTGATTAAAATTAATCACTTCAATTAAGGTCGAATTAAGCTTAATTAGGGAGTAAACATTAATATTAGGAAACCAAATGACCTAGAAACATGGACAAACCCCATTTAATTGAATATTAGTTCCAATATTGATTTATTTTGTTGTGGTATGGCTTTTTTATTTGATAACATGTGTACACATAACAAGTTTTCATAAATTCCGAGCGAGTCATTTTTCTTCCCTATAAAAGTCCATAACGTCTCCCACATACTCACACCTCTAAAAAATTTTACATTCAAAAAAAATATTCCCAAAAAACTTTATAGTAATCCTCCCTTCCTCTTGTAATTTTTCCCTCGGGTAGAAAGAAATCCATGCAATCCTTTTGTCACAATCCAAAAGGAGTTACCCGATTAAGAGGTAACATCTTTTCTCAAGTCATTTCTTTTATTTTATTTCTCCATCGACCTCCACTTTCGTTATCCTTATTTTATGAAACAAAATATCCAAAATATCCTATGTTGTTTTTATGATATGTTTTAAACCTACAATAATACACACCTCCATCTAATGGATAACGATCATACTATTTATGTGTACGACGAACTACTACCTCACTAAACGATGATTGTTCAATTTTTTACCGCCTCTAATGATGAATCTGATCATAAAAACTAAATTTATATATATTTATAATATAAATAATATTTATTCATTATACCTTTTACAACACATACCTTTTTACTTTCTATTTGTGTTAATTCGATAATTTTATTTTAGGAAGTGTGGTGTACCTCTCCCTCAATGCTTTGTGATTTATTCACAAACTACATGGAATGTATTAAGGATGGATTTAGTGAATATATACGATATATATGATGTAATAAATATACTGTAAAAACTATATATATATAGAAATATATTCTTTATACTTTCTTTCTCCTAGCAGAATAATTAAAGGGAAATAACATTCATCCGTACGTACGACCTACCATCTCCACGAACAATGTATTTTATTTCATATATATATATTAAATAGATTATTATAATAAAAATATAATATATATATATGATATTTATATCATAGTTTAAATTGTGTGATAATGATATAAGTATAAAGTCCATCAATATAAAAAATTATGGCACTTACGAAAAACAAAGTAAATATTACCCGAAGTGAAACATTAAGACATGATGGTTTACAAGTTGGTAATATAATGTTTTAATAAAACCATATATGATATTAGATATATGAATATATTTATTTAAAATAGTTATACTAAATTTATAATTATTATCACATTTTGTTTAAAAGTACATTTAGAGTCAATACATATGGTAATGAGATTTCATCTCACTTTTTATTTCTTTGAGATACATGCTATGATTGCTAGTTTTTCATTTTGTGTGGTTTATGTACATCCCAAGGTTGTATTATATATTTATTATTTTTAATTTTATTGGTATTCCAATATCCATTTTATGATCTTTCTTTCATGGTGTTTATTTCAAAAAGTTACCAAATCGATAAAATAGTGTTGTCTCAATTTGGCTTTATTGAGACTCCATCCATCCAAGATAAATTTTTTATTCAAAGAAAGGAAACACACCATACAACCCCCCTTGCTTAAGGAGGTCTGAAATAATGTAACTCGATGGAATCCCCTCTAATTTATTTCACAGCCTCAATTTTCATACTACAAGTGGGAATGAGGCAAGTGTTCCCGGTAGTCTTCTCAGCCAAAGAAGCCAGATGATCAGCTACTTTGTTGCCATCCCTCCTTGAGGCTCATGTTTTGTTATTCTTCTAAATTCTCTTTCAAGGTGTACATACTTAAAATTTTCATATTATATCATGAAATTTCTTTATTTCATGATATTTTAAGATTCATTTAATTTTCATTTCTTACATGGAGAGTATGATCCCTAGTTTCCACGTTATAAGAGTTTATTTAGACAATCTCATTGTTTTTTGAGATTGTTTATATTTATTCTTCCTATGATAAATTCCTGGATCTATATCTAAAGAAAACTCATTATATTACTTATCCTCTATTTCTTAAATATATATTCATGTATTGGTACCATAATTCCACACTTTTGTACATAAGATTGTTAAGATTGTGTATTTATGAAATCCTGAGCTTACCCTTTCTTCATTCAGAAATATGTGTTCCATAAAAACCATTTGTTTCTAAAAATGGTTTCTAAGAATATTATAGATTTATCCTATTACAATTAAAATATATTTTTAGCCTTTTTTATTTTACAAATGTTTTCAATGGAATCTTATTATCACTTTCTAAACAAGGAATTTCTAGATCCTTTTTACTGTGCAAAAAGAATGTTCTTTTTACCTTTTTTGACATGTATGGATTTATCCACCATTAATCAATAAATTAATTATTTTAATGTTTTAAGGTTAATTCTTAATATTTTTTTAACCTATATTTTAATATATAAATATTTCTTAAAAAGTTTTGAAATTTTTTTTATGTTTTCAACGAAAATTAATTTCAAAATGTTTTTAAATTTTTTTATATAAATTTTCAAAGAGAATGATTTCAAAAAAAAATTCAAGATTATTTTATATGTTTACAAAGAAACTAGTTTATAATTTTTTTTTCAATATACTATTATATTTTATTATTTTAAATTAGTTTCAAAAAAAATTAAATCTTATTTTGTAAGATTTCTTGAAAAATGGTTTTCAAAATGGTTTCAATACTTCTTTCAACATTTTAAAAGTATTTTCAAATTTTTTTTTCAAAACAACTTAAAGCTTTTTTCACATATTTTTAAGTGAAAAAGGTTTTCAACAAATTTTCAAGCCATGTTTATATATTTTCAATGGGTTATCAAAGAAAAATGTCTTTCAAATGTTTATATGTTTTTTTAGAAGTTTCATGGGAAAAGTTTTTCCAAATGATTTCATGTGTTCTTTATAATATTTTAATGTTTTTTAATAGAAAATGATTTTTAAATGGTTTTATATTTTTAGAATAATTTTTAAAAGAAGAAAAGATATTTTACTCAAGAAATGTTTTTGATAGATATTTCAAAATTATTTTCCATATAATATGACATCTGTTGATGCTACTCATTCCATTCTAGGAAATTATCTAAAGGATACATTAATATTATTTATATGAATGGTTTATGCATAATTCCATAGTCTTCATGAAACCTGTTTTTCTCCCATGGGTTATACGTCTATGAAATATTTTTCTCTTATATGGTTTATATGTTTATGTAATATGTTTCTCTTTCATGAGTAATACTATTTATTAAATTATTATGAAACCTACATTTTTTCTATATGTTATGATATTATTACAAGTTTGTAATACCCATTTCATTTCATGGGTTATTATATGATTATTTAATATCATGTGTAAAATGTATGTATGATTTTATAATGAGATGGGTGAGACCTATATCTCCCTCAAATGTATTGGGTAAAGATTTATATATCATGAAATAGTCTATTATGGTATTAGTAATTAACTATGACTACTAAAATATCAATGGGATTGAACCACGACTATCAGGATGGTATGAGGAGTGAACTCATGATACTAATATGGTCATGGGAGTGAACCAATACGACCAAGACGGTGTGAGAAGTGAACTCATTCTACTAAGATGGAAATGGGAGTGAACCATAACTGTAACGCCCTAACCCCAGTTACCCAGAGTCGGTGCATTTTTACATAACATTGTCATGATAAAAAAAGATCAAGTCTTGAAAGACTGATTAGTTTAGTAGCCTTGGAATCACTAGATACATTCATAAGTATTACATTACATCATAAAATGAAAACTACAACAACATCATGTCTCCACACTCATATCTCCTTATACTATCCCTACAGGTCATTCATAAAATACTTCTTCACATCCTAGGAAAAATAAAATATAGAAAGGGGTGAGCTCAGATGCTCAGTAAGGATAAAAATGTAGCGGAAACTTTCATAAATAAGCATAAACATATAAGGCTATGTATAAATAAAACCAAAGCCTTTTAAACACGAACTTCTTTATAATATGGAAAAGATAAAATGAAATAATGTCATTTACTTATTCACATGGATATTTAACTAGTAGAATAATCACATGAAATATCAATAACCACTTTCATAATAAAGGAATGCATAATTCCAAACATTAATTTCTTTTTCAAGGCGTTGTGCCAAGACCTAAGGGATAACTGTAACTTGAACCAAACCTGGAGAGACTCTGTAACCGAACTCCATCCCGGAGAGCCTATGTAACCGAACTCCAACCCGGAGTGCCTCTAATAACCGGACACCAACCCGGAGTGTCTCTAATAAGAGAACACCAACCCGGATGGTCTGCTGTAACCGGACCCCAACCCGGAGGGCTTACTTTTACCGGTCCCCAACCCGGAACATCCTAGTCCAATACATTCATCTTAATAAGAGGATGAAATATAACATAAACATTCGTATTAAAACTATCATAAAAAATGACAAAACAATAATCATAAACCATTAATGGCATAAATATAACTCATCCATAGTCAAACATATCACAAAAACGTAAATACAATATGAAAGATTTGTATCGTAATAAATTAACTTCAAACAAGTGTAAAATTTATCAAAGGATGTTGACATAGATGAAATCAAAACTATTTGAGAGAAATATCTCTTATTTTTTGAAATCATTTAAAAGTAAAATAATTATAAAAGAAAATATTTACTTTGAAAATATTCTTATAATATTGTAAGGGAAGTTTCAAAGATTTTATAACGGTGGAAAATAGCCACACCCGCCGTGTAAGTTAAAACAAGATATTTTTACCTTAATTCTGTCAAAAAGATTAAAAAATACCTTGTTTGGAAAACGATGAAAATATTCCTTTATAATCATCTTATAAAAAGTCAAAAAAGGGTATAAATGACTTCAACCCATATTCTGTAAAATAGTAATAATTTTTTGAAAAACATTTTTTAGAAACATGGATGTGGATGATAAAGAGGTCCCAGTAGATAATTGCGTATAAACAACCTCGGATAATGAAGAGATTGTGAAATAAACCCTTACCTTGTTCTTTTCCTTAGTTGAGGTTAGATTATCTCCTGTATAATGGTTAAATAATTGTTATTAAATTATACAATAATCATATACATTAATATGATATCATATATGATCTTTTAACATGGATTTGTTAATAATATCTTAGTATTATCATCATTTCGGGTGTTAACAGGTTCATTTCTCATTATATTAATTGTTTTGTGAGCCATATGTTTTATGGATGGGATGTATATTATTCATATCCAGAATTATATCAAGTCTTTAAACATTATTTTTAATCATAAAATGTGAATTATACTTGAATGGATACGATGGGGAATGAATCTCATCGCGTTCGTGGAGACGGTAATCCGTACGTACGCACGAGCGACAATATCATTATTTTGATATTAAAATAATATATAATTGGATTTTATATCATATATATAGAATCATTATCATGTTATATTTATTATTTACATGAATTACACATCATTATTACACCAATCCAAATAATAATGTTTTGAATAACAATTACACCCCGACGTGGAGACGGTAAGCGGTATGTACGCACGTATGGTGACATGTCATTCAAAGGATGGATAGAATACTGAATATGGTTGTACCATATTTATAATAACATCACAGTATATAGAAGATACTGGTGTTATTATTTTAGAAATTGAATAAAAAAGAAATAATAAGTTTAAAAAGAAAAGAACTTGAAAGAGGGTGGTGAAAACATTACCTCTTCTTCGGGTTCTTCCTTTTTATTTGATCAAAAGGGCTCCATAGGTTGGCTTTATGACTAAATTAAGGCCTCTAGGATGAATGGTGTATATTGGATAGGGTATTTCGGTAGAGGTTGGACAAGACAAAAGTCTTTTAAGGTGTGAAGAATTGGTTAGAAGTGGTGTCCTTTTATAAGTGGGAGGAGAGGCTCTTTAGGAAAACTTAAAGTATTATTTTATAATAAATTAATATTCGATTTATAATTCCTCCAAAGTAGATTATTTAAATTATAAGGTTGGTATGGGTCTAAATCCTTTCAACCAATATATTTTCGACTGGTTTTGGTCATTATATTAATCTTATCTTTTAGTTTTAAGTCTTAGTTAATTAGATTGACATTTATCATGTCACTTTGTATTTTTATATTATATAGCTAATAAACATACCATATGCATCCAAGAGACCCCAAAGTGGTTCAATAATGATACAACTATCATGATATATGTCTCTTGGCTGAAACATAGATTTTTAGGAATTGAATATCAATTAATAATATAATATTTGTTTTTAAAAACTCTTTTATGTCAATTTTGACACTATTGGATATTTTTTCTGATAAATTCATAACAACATTATTACTTCGACAAAAAATTTATATAAAAATACTAATATGTCATATTAACCTATAAAATTATTTTAATTTATAAAAACTCTCAAATTACATTTATTTTGGTATTTATAATATCAATTATCTTAATCCTTCATTAATACGGTAATTACTGTATCATCATTGTGTCACAAATAAATTAAATTATTTACTATCTAAAATTTATAAATAAAATACCATTATGTATGAAATCTTTTTATCTTTCTAATTAATATTTATAATCGAATTTATCTTATGTAAAACCCTATATTAATTTTTTTTGGTTAATAAACATTGATTTTAACTCTTTTAACTTTTCTTGGAATTAAATAATAATAAATGTCCTAATCTAATAAATGTGGACCCAAATGATAATATTTTATTCATAAGGTTTTTTTGGTCGAGATAAACTTTTCCAATAGAATTAGGACATGTGTTAGGCTAATATTAATATCATTTTTACCCTCAATTAACATATTTACTTTTAACCGTGGTAAATAAAAGTAAAAAGTTACTTTTCACCAAAAATTATTTTTATCTTATTGAACAAAATTTAACTCCTTGATATTAATTTTGTATCTCGTATTTTCAAAATTCCACTCACTGAAGTGGTAAAATTATGTTTTATGGGAATTTACAAATTCTCCTAGGAGGTGGGTAAAAGACGGTGAAAAGTTCCATAAAATTTTGATATATCTAAAATTATTTTTGACTAACTCCAATGAATTACATTGAACTTATATAGGTATTATATATGTATTTTTACATTAATTAAATTTAAAAAAATAGATAATTATTTTAAAAAAATTCAGTTTTAAACTATAACTCAGTGTTTTTCACTATTCATCAAAAATTGAATGTTTTCAGAAAAATACCAAAAATTCACCCTAAGATAATTTCAATATTCCGAATCCAAAAATGAAGTCCATTTTGAAAGATAAAATTTATTAAAGTTCAAAAAGTGGGTATTACTATTCATAATGGCTAGTTTGAATGGTTGTGGTGTGTGTTAGAACTCAATGTTGCGTACAACACACGCTACTGTATTATTCAAAGAGAAGCGTACCGTGGAAGCTTGGGGTGTTAAATTCTCCTCTCCTTCAAATAATTTCATCCTAGAAATTCCCAGAACACTACCACATGAAAAAAATTGGGTGATTCTTCATCATATGTTCCTCGGGTTTCCATATTGCCTCTTCCATCTTATGGTTTCTCCACAAAACATTTACCAGACGAGTCGTCCAGTTTCTCAGTACTTGTTCCTAACATGCTCTTCGCAATAAGACAGATCGGGTTTCTGTTCTAATTCCTCATAGGTGAGTACATGTGTTGGGTCAGGCATGTATTTTCTCAACAGTGATACGTGGAACACATCGTGATCTTTGGAGAGACTTGGCAGCATTTCCAAACAATAAGATACAAACCCAATTCGTTCTAGAATTTCGAATGGTCCAATGTACCTGAGACTCAATTTACCTTTCTTACCGAAACGTATAACTCCCTTCCATGGAGATATATTCAAGAAAACATTATCTCCTACCTGAAATTACAAATCCTTCCTTCGGTTATCGGCATAGCTCTTCTGTCTACTTTGAGTTGCTTTGATGTTGTTTTGGATTACCATTAACTTTTTCGATTGTTTCCTCCACTAGTTTTGGCCCTAAAAGTTTTATTTCACCAATTTCATCCCAACAGGTTGGTGTGTGACATCTCTTTCCATATAACGCTTCATAGGGTTCCATATGAAACTTGTATGGAATCTATTGTTATAGGAAAATTCTACCAGAGGTAAATATTGATCCCACATACCCTTAAAGTCAAGTAAGAAAGATCTCAACATGTATTCTAAGGTTTGAATAGTCCGTTCTGATTTTCCATCTTTTTTAGGGTGGTAGGCAGTGCTCAAATGAAGTTCAGTATCGAAGGCCTTCTGAATACTTTTCCAGAACCTTGAAGTAAAATGGGGATCATGATTCGAAACAATTGATAGGGGTGCTCCATGAAGTCTCACAACTTCATTAATATATAGTCTTGCTAAACGTTCAAGTGGTAGGTCCTCTCTCATAGAACGAAAATGCGCTGACTTGGTATGATGATCAACAATAACCCATATTGCGTCATTCCTTCTATGAGTCTTTGGTAGTCCCATGACAAAGTCCATCATGATATTTTCCCATTTCCACTCAGGTATATGAAGAGGTTTCATGACTCCTCCAGGCTATTGCCTTCCAGCTTTCACTTGTTGAAAAACCATATATCTTGAAACAAAATCAAAAATCTATCTCTTCAGGTTGTTCCACCAAAAATGATCCTTCAAATCTCTATATATTTTGGTTCTCCTCGGATATATAGAGAAATTGTAACTATGAGAATCATCTAATAATTACCTTTTCAGATCAGGTATATCGGGAACACAAAGTCTCTTCCAAAATTTCAAAATTCCTTCTTTATACACAAAATTTATCAATCTCACATCATTCACAGCTGTAATATTCCTTTGAAATTCTTCATCATCAGTCTGAGAACTCTTAATCCTTTCTAGTAAATATGGTTTGTCAACCATTTGAAAAATCATTGATGTTTCACCTTCCATGGTAATTCCCATATCCAACTTCACTAGATCCATGAAAATAGGATCTTTTTCAATTCTCATCATGTTCAAAACTCCATGATCTTTTCTACTCAAAGCATCTACCACCTTATTTTTCTTCCCCGGGTGGTAGTGCATCATGCAATCATAATTATTTAGTAGTTCAAGTCATCGCCTTTTCCTCGTGTTGAGTTCTTTCTGTGAGAAAATATAATTCAAACTCTTGTGATCAGTATAAATCTCATATTTTCACCATAGAGATAATGTCTCCATATCTTAAAAGAAAATATTACAGCAGCTAACTCAAGATCATGAGTATGATAGTTTTTCTCATGAATTTTTAGTTGTTGTGAGGCATAAGCAATAACCCTATCATTCTGCATAAGGACACAACTAAGTCCTTTCTTCGATGTATCACTATAAATAACGAATCCATAATTCCCAGATGGAAGAGTCAATATGAGAGCATTGACTAATCTTCTCTTCAGTTATTCAAACCATTTTCCACACTCTTTTGTCCAATCAAATTTAACCCCTTTACGTGTGACCTTCGTTAATGTGATAGACAATCAGGCAAAATTCTAGATGAAACACCGATCATAACCTACCAATCCAATAAAACGGCGTACCTCGGTTATACTCGTTGGTGCTGGCCATTCATGAATTGATCTTTTCATAGAAGGATCAACATAGATTCCATCCTTAGAGACAATATGGCCCAGAAAAGAAATCTCCAGAAGCCATATTTCACACTTTCTAAACTTCCCATATAATTCATGTCTTCTCAGAGTCTTCAATATAATGCACAAGGTATTATCATGATATTTGTATCTTTTGGAGTATACGAAGATATAATCAATAAATACCACTATAAAGTCATCAATATATTCCCTGAAAACTCTATTAATTAGATCCATGAATAAATAGAGTGGATTAGTCAATCCAAAAGGCATTACTATAAACTCGTAATTCTTGTACCTGGCTCGAAATGCTATCATCGGAATGTTTTCCTTATTTACACATAACTGATGGAATCTAAATTGAAGGTCAATCTTCGAAAAGTATTGAGCTCTATGCAGTTG
Organism: Viscum album; assembly: GCA_963277665.1. Classification (NCBI taxonomy): domain Eukaryota; kingdom Viridiplantae; phylum Streptophyta; class Magnoliopsida; order Santalales; family Viscaceae; genus Viscum; species Viscum album. Next base: position 281,205 of record CAUJRU010000625.1, read on the forward strand.
GTCAAATAAATCATTAATGCGATGTAGGGGATACTTGTTCTTTATTGTTATTGCATCGATCTCCCTATAGTCAATGCACAACCTCATAGATATAAATTTCTTCTTAACAAAAAGGATAGGGGCTCCCCATAGAGAAGCACTAGGGTGAATAAATCCCTTATTAATCAATTCCTCTAGTTGTTTCTTTAGTTCAACTAATTCCACAGTGGCTATTCTATAAGGGTTCTTCAATATAGGCCTTGATGCAGGAATTAAATCAATGGAAAACTTAACTTCTCGTTCTGGAGGATGTCCAGGTAAATCTTCTGGAAACACATCAAAATATTCTCTCACAATAGGTACATCCTCTATTTAAACATTCCTTTCCTCACCCACATTCATTTCATTGTCTTCCTCCCCAATAATTGAATTTAGTTGAGCTACTGGGGGTGGATCTAGATAAGAATTAGGTGGTGACGATTCCTCTATAAATATAAGGTGTTCCTTATCATAATCATCAAAAATCGTAACCACATTATTCTTAAAATAAATATTCTCATCGTGGTCTTAAATCCAATCCATACCAAGGATTATATCAAACTCAATCATTGGTATGACGATGAGATCAGCGGATAAAGAACATTTATGTGCTCTAATGGGGACTGATTCAAAAAACTTTGTTGCAATGATACTTCCCTTAAGATTATTAATTGAAAACTTCGTTGTTAAATAAAATTGAAAATATCAAATTTTATTAGAAAACTGGGAAGATATGAAACAATGCGATGATCCAGAATCAAATAATGCATTTTCTAAACTTGATGAAACCCTTAAATTATCTGCCACCACGTCTTTCAGAGCTTCTAATTTAGCAGTAGTGATAGCATAAGCTTCGCCTTGATCCCTTGGACTTTTCTGAGGTCAGTTCCCCTGATGAATAAGACATTCATTTTCATAATGTACCATCTCCCTGAAGTTGTAGCATTGAACATCGATAGCTTCTTTCTTCCCCTTGAAATGACGAGCATGGTGGACTTTTTCACCACACTTGTAAAAGACTCCCATTCCCTTCAAGCAAGTACCAGGGTGTTTCTTCCAACATTTATTGCAGGATGGATATTAAACTTTTCCCTTGTTTCCCTTATTTCCATTCCCAGATTGATCAGTAGATCACTTCTTCTCTTTCTTTGCTTTAAATTCATAAAGAATTAGATAATTCATGTTTTGTGTTGATAGCACATGAGAAAATGTCTTCGTACAATGAGAAGGATTGTGAGACTAATGCTCGATGGAGAAATAGTTTTAACCCATAAAAGAAATGATCAATATTAATTCATGGGTTACGTATATAATATCCAGGATACCTTGCTAACCTTGTAATGTTAGCCTCATAATTTGCGAGATTTTCATCATCCTTTTGTCTCCGAATCCGAAATCTCCTTTCCATATCTGGTCAATGGTGATGAGGAATGTATTTTTCTAAAAACAGATCTATTAACTATAAGGCCCCAGCCTTAAACCTTACTTAATCTTGAGTTATTACAAGATTACACATTGAGGATCTTTTCGGGTTTAGAGTTTTAGAGAATTAGATCATAAAACTTGCATTACATTCCACATATTAACAAAGTGGTTACATAAAGATATTATTCTTCATTCCCATCAATGGAAACACATTTAAAACAAAACATGGATTATTTCTTGACACATCCTTGACTCTATCATCTTATCATGTACCTTTCCCTTGACCTGTGAAAAACATTTCAAAAACTTGGGATGAGCATAAAAACTCAGTATGGGTTAAAAAAACATGGAAAGGAAACATGAGTACATATATACATAAGAATGAAATCATACTTTACCCATAAAACATAGGCACTTTAACATACCTCATAAAATCATGAATAAATCATAGAAATCATAAGATATAAAGGTAACTTGAGGCATTCATAACATTCTTACGTAGGGAGTAACCCTCTTGGTTACGTTTGGAATACCCATCACAGTATATTCCCTAAAATCTCTTCGGAGAAACCTTAACGTTTCACTCCTTCGCGTTACCCAATGCATTGGAGAGCTATAACGGGCTCACCCGCCCTTAGTTTATCACGGAACCACCCGTCTTCATAATAATTCCCAAGAACCATAACATAATCGTATCACATAAAACACGCATAAAGGAAACATAATATTTCCACATTTCAATCACAAGATATCAATACAACACAAAAACATTGTGAAAACCATTTTCAATACCAAAATAAAAGAAAAGTAAAACATGGTTTTTATTTTTCTTTTAAAAAGAAGGTATGGCTTGTAGAGGAAGCCGAAACTCAAATAACGGTCACGACGGGGGAGAAGTCATTGTCACCACATACGTATGACAAAAAACATTCCCTTTTGTCGTTTAGTAAACTCTTCATATAAAAAAGATCCCTTTTGAATAAACGTAAAAGTCAAAGGGGTTTATACACCGTATAAAAGAAAGTTGTTTATAAAATAAAATATGCCTCAACGAAAGGAGATTGAGACGAAGTCCCATACCTCGTATCCGACATGACCCGACCGTTCTTTAATCTCCTGAATAATAAACTTGAGTTAATCTCTACTTGCTTATGAATCTTTTTCATGTTCATTATTCCTTTTATACCATGTTATGAACATCATGTAATCAGTTAAGTTAATAATGTTCATTTTGTCGGTATTTGGTTCTTAAGTCAAAAATAGACTTATTACACTTACATGTTGTTAATTTGGTCAAAGGTTCATTATATCCAGAATTTTATTCATGATTTAGATATCATATATGTCATATATATCCATTACATACATGCATTTATAATATTACATAATCATTTAGAGGTAAGAAATGAAATGCACCGTTCATGGAGACGGTATGCCGTACGTACGCATGAACGCTACTTTCATTTCTATTTCGTATTTTATAGAATGGAATCATAATGATATAAAGGTATATTATAATTCCAGTATAATATCATATATAATATCATAGTTCCATCCTTTATATGTCCCACATATGGTATTTAACGAATCAAATCACTTTGAGGGGGCGGTAGTCCGCACTTCCTAAAATGAAGATATCGTGTTTACCCATAATGGAAACCATAAAGGTATGCCCAAAATGAAAAAAAACAGAAGATTAAGAAAAACATAAACATATTATATATCATATATAAAAATAGTGACATCATAATGGCCACCTTTGAAGGTGTTAAATGAGTGTTGAACAATCATCGTTTCGGGAGGCAGAATTTCACCATCCACAGAAACCGTATGTTCTTTAACCATTTTATGTAGTTTTGTGAGAGTGTAGCTCAAATAAATATTATAACAACATCATAGTATATTGAAGATACTGGTTTTGTTACAAAAGAAGTAAATAAAAATAGTTTAGGTGGTTGGAGAAGCAAAATAAAACAAATGAACATTAGAGAATGAATTACCTTAAAAAGTGTAACTCCTTTTGATTTGAGCCTAAAAGCTTCCTTTGAAAGGATTCTGCCCAAAGGTAATCCTCTAGGATTAAGAGAGGGATGTGGAGAGAGTAAATGGGTAGGGTTTGGCCGAGACAAAGGCTTGAGGAGTGTGTGAAATGAGGTAGAGGTGGGGGCCTTTTATAAGAGGAGAGGAGGGGCACTTTTGGAAAGTAAGAAATATTACTTTATTTGAAAATGTTCTTCGGTTTTAAAAGGTCCCACATTGATATAATTCGTGGATAAGGTGATAAGGGTTCGAAATCCACCCATACAATAAGTTTTGGACATGTGTAGGTCATAGATTTTACATTATCTTCTCATTTTATTTAAATCGTCAGATAATGATGTCATTGCTGCATCTTTAAGATGTCATAAATAATTTAATTTATTTAATGTCTAAAAATTATAAAAAAAAATACTATGATGTAGGAAATATTTTTAGCTTTCCAATGACTATTTATAATCAAAAATCTGATCTTTATAACCCCAAGTAAAAATTGTTTTCGTAAAACATCTCTTGTTTGTGTCATTTTTACTTTATCATTTAATAAAAAGTTATTTATGTCATTTCCAAACCAAAGTGTCTCCATGGGGTCCCCAAGTTGACCCAAGGCTTGTCTTGGTCGGCCATGACACAACCAATAAGGTTGGGACATGTTTCTAGGTCATTTCCTATTATTAAAGCATTATTTATACCTTAAACTACCCTAATTACCACTAATCGCGATTAAGAACTTAATAAGTTACTATTCACCAAAAAATTATTTTAATCACATTGAACCACATTTTACTTCTTAATGACAACCATGTATGTCGGATTTTCAAAATTCAATACACATTAGTGGTAAACTTTCATTTAACTGAAAAATCAGTTTGCTTGATTACCACTTAGTGGTTTCACTATTCATCAAAAATTGAAGTTTTTCAGAAAATTACCAAAAATTCACCCTAAGCTATATTTGATATTCCGAATTCAAAAATGAAGTATATTTTTCAAAATTATAATCATATAAGTCACATTAATTAATTAAATAATTAATTCCCGCTGCCAGAGCAAATAGCGTGTTTTTACAAAACAATAAGTATCAAAAGATTGACACCAGTTTAAGTCTATTTTCAAAGTGAAATTGATTCCAATGACCACCATTGGATAAAATGGTATAAATATATTCTAATTTCACTTAAAAACCAATTCAAAACAGAATCTAATCATATAAATAATTTAGATTAAAAAGTAGTTTTCATGTAAAATGCAGTATTTTTCATTATTCATAAAAAAAATGAACATTGTCAGAAAAATACCAAAAATTCACACAAGGTAAATTTTTATGTCCCAATCATAAAGGATAAGTTTATTTTGACAAACATAGTTTATAAAATTGTCAAAATATAGATTCAAAAATGGTTTTCCATCAAAAGGCAGTAAAACAATCTTTTAAGAATATTAGTGTATTCCATGCATAAGATTGTATCTATTTTCATTTTAAGCCTCTATAACACTATCTTAATCATTAAAAGACATAGATAAAAATATCTATTATTCATTACTTACTTGGGATGTTACATCCTTCCCCCCTTTAGAAAATTTCATCCCCGCAATTTATTTACTTATCGAATAAATGGGGGTACTTATCCCTCATTGCATTTTCAGATTCCCATGTTGCCTCTTCAATCATGTGGTTTTTCCACAAAACCATTACCTGATTAATCACCTTATTCCGTAACACTTGCTCCCTGTTGTCAAGAATCTGGACCGGTTGTTCCTCATAAGATAGGTTCTCTTCCAGCTGAACTATCTCTGGACTGAAAACATGAGATGGATCTGGCATATACTTTCTCAACATCGAAATGTGAAAAACATTGTGTACCTGAGATAAACTCGGAGGTAAAGCCACTCAGTATGCAACTAATCCAACTCTCTTCAGAATTTTGTATGATCCAATGAACCTTGGACTCAACTTTCCTTTCTTACCAAATCTCATCACACTTTTCCAAGGAGAAACCTTGAGAAAAAAATGATCACCTACCTCGAAAGATAGATCCTTCCTCCGGTTATCCGCATAACTCTTCTGCCTGCTCTGAGCTGTTCTCATGTGTTTCTGAATCAGCTGAACTTTTTCTGCCATCTCTTCTACCAATTCTGGTCCCATCAACTTCCTTTCACCCACTTCATCCCAGAAAGCTGGAGTTCGACACCGCTTCCCATATAATGCCTGAAATGGTGCCATCTGTATACTGGAATGAAAACTGTTATTATATGAAAACTCAACCAAAGAAAGATGTTGGTCCCAACTTCCCTGATAATCCATAGAACAAGCTCGTAGCATATCCTCCAATGTCTGAATTGTTCGTTCTGACTGCCCATCTAATTGAGGGTGAAAAGCTGTACTAAAATTTAATTCAGTACCCAACGACTTCTGAAGGCCTTTCCAAAAGTTAGAAGTAAAACTGGGATCACGATCCGATACAATGGAGAGAGGAACTCCATGTAACCTAACTATCTCTTTAAGATACAAATGGGAAAGTTGATCATGAGAGAAAGTATCTCGTATAGCAAGGAAATGAGCAGATTTGGTTAAGCGATCAACAATAAACCAGATTGCATTATTACCTCGAGATGTCTTCGGTAATCCAACAACAAAGTCCATGGATATATTCTCCTATTTCCACTCTGGTACTGGTAAAGGCTGAAGCATCCCTTTTGGTAACTACCACTCTACTTTAACCTGCTGAAAAGTCAAACACTTCACAGTAAAATCAGCAATATCTCTTTTCATTCCCTCCCACCAGTAATACTCCTGCAGATCTCTATACATCTTAGTACTGCCCAGATGAACTGAAAACGGAGAACTATGAGATTCACATAACAACTCTCTCTTCAACTGTGAATCACAAGGCACACACAATCTCTTCCCAAATCTCAAAACACAATCATTATCAATGTTGAATTCAGGCAACTTACCTTTCTGAACCAGCTCTACCCTTTTCTGCAACTCACTGTCTTGCTTATGTGCTTGCTTGATTCTATCTGATAGAGATGATCTCACTGATACCTGAAAAAAAACAGAAGGACTGCCTGCACCAATAACTTCTATGCCATGGCTCATCAAATCGTTAACCAAAGGATCACGTTCCAACCACAACATTGTTAATGAAGCATTACTTTTTCGACTCAAAGCATCAGCCACTTTATTTGCTTTTCCCGGATGGTAATGAATTGTACAATCATAATCCTTGATTAATTCAGCCATCTCCTTTGTCTCATGTTTAACTCTTTCTGAGTGAATATATACTTTAAACTTTTGTGATCGGTATATATTTCACAATTTACTCCATACAAATGATGCCTCCAAATTTTTAAAGCAAAAACAACAGAAGCTAGTTCCAAATCATGTGTAGGGTAATTTACCTCATGAGTTTTCAACTGTCGTGAAGCATAAGCAATTACCTGATCATTCTGCATTAGGACGCAACCAAGTCCTTTCAATGAAGCATCACTGTATATAACAAACTCACCATTCCTGGAAGGTAGTGCCAAAACTGGAGCATTCACCAATCTTCTTTTCAATTCCTGAAAACAATCATCACATTCTTTTTTCCAGATAAACTTTACACCCTTCCGAGTTATCTTAGTCATTGGACTAGATAACCGTGAAAAGTTTCTAACAAACCTTCGGTAATAGCCCGCCAAACCAAGGAAGCTACGAATCTCGGTTACATTTGTTGGTCTTGGCCATTCTTCCACAACTTCTGTTTTTGCAGGATCAACAGTTATTCCATCTTTAGAAACAATGTGACCAAGGAAAGAAATTTGTTGCAACCAAAACTCACACTTGCTGAATTTCCCATACAATTTCTTTTCTTTTAAGGTTTGCAAGATAACCCTTAAATGTTTTTCATGCTCCTCTTTACTTTTAGAAAACACCAAAATATCATCAATGAAAACCACCACAAACTTATCCAAGAACTCATGGAAAAATCTATTCATTAAGTCCATGAATACAGCAGGTGCATTGGTTAGCCCAAAAGGCATTACTACAAATTCATAATTGCCATATCTCGTACGGAACGCGGTCTTCGGAATATCTGCCTCCTTTACCTTCAGCTGATGGTACCCCGATCTCAAGTCAATCTTTGAAAAAAACTGAGCTCCCTGGAGCTGATCAAACAAATCATCGATATGAGGCAAAGGATATTTGTTCTTAACAGTGATATTATTCAAGGCTCTATAATCAATGCAAAGTCTCATAGAACCATCTTTCTTTTTAACAAATAAAAAAGGAGCACCCCATGGTGATGTGCTAGGTCTAATGAAACCTTTCTCTAATAAATCTTGCAATTGCTCCTTAAACTCTAAAAGTTCAATTTGTGCCATTCGATAAGGGGGTTTTGAAATTGGCTTAGAATCAGGAACTAAGTCAACAGTAAACTCAACTTCCCGATCTGTTATTATTCCAGGCAACTCATCAGGAAAAACATCAGGATACTCATTTACCACTGTCACATCATTAATTTGAACAGTTCCTTTATTTTCAACGACGTGTGCAAGGTAACATTCATTTCCATCTTTTACAAGTTTCTTGGCCTCTTGATATGTTATCAAAAGTAAGGGTTCATTCTTGTAAACAAACTGAATGTCTTTCTAAAAATAAACTTCTTTATCTCTACATTTAATCTTAGCATGGTAGATAGAGAGCCAATCCATACCCAGGATAACATCAATCTCTACTAGAGGTAAAACAATAAGGTTTGCAAGTAGGTTCTTTCCACAGATAAGGATAGGAAGATTCTTGTAAATTCTTTTTGCCTCAACATTCCCCCCAGGTGTTTTTACCAAAAGTTCAGGAGTCATTTCTTGAGATGGTATTCCCATTTTACTAGAAAAGGTTTTAGAGATGAAAGAATGTGTAGACCCCGAATCAAACAACACACTGGCATAATCTGAAAAAACAAACAAAGTACCTGATAAAACTTCATTTGATGGCCCGACATCTGCTGAAGTAGTTGCAAAGGATTTCACCACCCCTTTCTGCTTGTAGTCTAACTGCTTCCCATCACTCAAGATCCTTGTCGGACACTCGTTTGCATAGTGACCCATCTCATTGCACTTATAACATTTCACTAACTGTAAATCAAATTTGTTCTTACCTTCACCTTGATCCTTTTCAGTGCAATCACGAGCCTTATGTCCCATCTTACCACATTGGTAGCACTTCCCAGAATTCAGAAGACATTCCCCAGCATGCCTTTTGCCACATTTATCACAAACTGGAAACTTAGTTCTCTTACCATCAGACTTTTTTGAAGAATTCTTACCTTTCTCCTGCCACCTCGGTCACTTCTTCTGCTGGTTGTTATAGAAAACTTGGTCATCGGCAAACTCCATTTCCACCTTCTCAGCACATCGAACAAGATTTTCATAACTTTTAAACTCACGAGAAGCTAATGCCCTTCGATATTTTGGCTTTAATCCTGAGTAAAAATGATTGATTTCACTATCAAGGTCCCGGATAAAATTTGGAGCATACCTTGCCAATCGAGTGAACCTTTCTTCATAGGCAGCCACTGAGTCTTCCTCTTGCCTCAATTTCAAGAATTGATTTTCCATCCTAAGTCAAACAGCCTTAGGAAAATACTTCTCAAGAAACATACCTTTGAATTCATCCCAGTCAAGAGCATCAATCTCATCGGCGTCCCTGATATTTTTAACCATAGACCACCACTGATCTGCTTCACCCTCCAAACGGTAAATAACAAGACTAACCTTTTGATTGTCTGAACACCCCATGACATCAAAAATATTCTCCAGTGCTTTAATCCACCCTTCAGCTAGCACAGGGTCAGATGATCCTCTTAATGATGGTGGATGTTGCCTCATGAAATGTTCCACCACTGACATGTTCCTCTGCGGTTGTTCTGGCTGATCTCGTGCATGGATACCATCGCCATTTATCGCTTGAGTCAACTGCGCCATTACTGTAACAAACTGTTCAGTTCCAATTCCGACCATCTCAGGATGCTGATTCGGAAGGTTATTTCCTTCTGTATGCCTTCCTAGCACTTCTTCCCTATTTCCTCTGCGGAAAACCATTCTGAACAAACATGTCTTACATGAAGCAACACGGTAATCTTTAAATGCTATATCATTTCGAAAAAAAATATTTTTGTATAATCATTTAATAGAATTCTAACTCCTAAAGTTATCTAAACCGACCTCTGATACCAACTATAAGGCCCCATCCTTAAACCTTACTTAATCTTGAGTTATTACAAGATTACACATTGAGGATCTTTTCGGGTTTAGAGTTTTAGAGAATTAGATCATAAAACTTTCATTACATTCCACATATAAACAAAGTGGTTACATAAAGATAGTATTATTGATTCCCATCAATGGAAACACATTTAAAATAAAACATGGATTATTTCTTGACACATCCTTGACTCTATCATCTTATCATGTTCCTTTCCCTTGACCTGTGAAAAACATTTCAAAAACTTGGGATGAGCATAAAAACTCAGTATGGGTTAAAAAAATGGAAAGGAAACATGAGTTCATATATACATAAGAATTAAATCATACTTTACCCATAAAACATAGGCACTTTAACATACCTCATAAAATCATGAATAAATCATAGAAATCATAAGACATAAAGGTAACTTGAGGCATTCAAAACATTCTTACGTAGGGAGTAACCCTCTTGGTTACGTTTGGAATACCCATCACAGTATATTCCCTAAAATCTCTTCGGAGAAACCTTAACGTTTCACTCCTTCGCGTTACCCAATGAATTGGAGAGCTATAACGGGCTCACCCACCCTTAGTTTATCACGGAACCACCCGTCTTCATAATAATGCCCAAGAACCATAACATAATCGTATCACATAAAACATGCATAAAGGAAACATAACATTTCCACATTTCAATCACAAGATATCAATACAACATAAAAACATTGTGAAAACCATTTTCAATACCAGAATAAAAGAAAAGTAAAACATGGTATTTATTTTTCTTTTAAAAAGAAGGTATGGCTTGTAGAGGAAGCCGAAACTCAAATAACGGTCACGACGGGGGAGAAGTCGTTGTCGCCACATACGTATGACAAAAAACATTCCCTTTTGTCGTTTAGTAAACGCTTCGTATAAAAAATATTCCTTTTGAATAAACGTAAAAGTCAAAGGGGTTTATACACCGTATAAAAGAAAGTTGTGTATAAAATAAAATATGCCTCAACGAAAGGAGATTGAGACGAAGTCCCATACCTCGTATCCGACTTGACCCGACCGTTCTTTAATCTCCGGAATAATAAACTTGAGTTAATCTCTAATTGCTTATGAATCTTTTCCAAGTTCATTATTCCTTTTATACCATGTTATGAACATCATGTAATCAGTTAAGTTAATAATGTTCATTTTGTCGGTATTTGGTTCTTAAGTCAAAAATAGACTTATTACACTTACATGTTGTTAATTTGGTCAAAGGTTCATTATATCCAGAATGGTATTCATGATGTAGATATCATATATGTCATATATATCCATTACATACATGCATTTATAATATTACATAATCATTTAGAGGTAAGAAATGAAATGCACCGTTCATGGAGACGGTAAGCCGTACGTACGCATGAACGCTACTTTCATTTCTATTTCGTATTTTATAGAATAGAATCATAATGATATAAAGGTATATTATAATTCCAGTATAATATCATATATAATATCATAGTTCCATCCTTTATATGTCCCACATATGGTATTTAACGAATCAAATCACTTTGAGGGGGCGGTAGTCCGCACTTCCTAAAATGAAGATATCGTGTTTACCCATAATGGAAACCATAAAGGTATGCCCAAAATGAAAAAAAACAGAAGCTTAAGGAAAAAATAAACATATTATATATCATATATAAAAATAGTTACATCATAATGGCCACCTTTGAAGGTGTTAAATGAGTGTTGAACAATCATCGTTTCGGGAGGCAAAATTTCGCCATCCACGGAAACCGTATGTTCTTTAACCATTTGATGTTGTTGTGTGAGAGTGTAGCTCAAATAAATCTTATAACAACATCCTAGTATATTGAAGATACTGGTGTTGTTACAAAAGAAGTAAATAAAAAGATTTTAGGGGGTTGGAGAAGCAAAATAAAACAAATGAACATTAGAGAATGAATTACCTTAGAAAGTGTAACTCCTTTTGATTTGAGCCTAAAGGCTTCCTTTGAAAGGATTCTGCCCAAAGGGAATCCTCTAGGATTAGTAGAGGGATCTGTAAAGAGTAAATGGGCAGGGGTTGGCCGAGCCAAAGGCTTGAGGAGTGTGTGAAATGAGGTAGAGGTGGGGGCCTTTTATAAGAGGAGAGGAGGGGCACTTTTGGAAAGTAAGAAATATTACTTTATTTGAAAATGTGTTTCGGTTTTAAAAGGTCCCACATTGATATAATTTGTTGATAAGGTGATAAGGGTTCTAAATCCACCCATCCAATAAGTTTTTGACATGTGTAGGTCATAGATTTTACATTATCTTCTCATTTTATTTAAATCGTCAGATAATGATGTCATCGCTGCATCATTATGATGTCATAAATAATTTAATTTATTTAATGTATAAAAATTATAAAAAAAATACTATGATGTAGGAAATCTTTTTATCTTTCCAATAACTATTTATAATCAAAAATATGATCTTTATAACCCCATGTAAAAATTGTTTTCATAAAACATCTCTTGTTTGTGTCATTTTTACTTTATCATTTAATAAAAAGTTATTTATGTCATTTCCAAACCAAAGTGTCTCCATGGGGTCCCCAAGATGACCCAAGGCTTTTATTGGTCGGCCATGACACAACCAATAAGGTTGGGACATGTGTCTAGGTCATTTCCTATTATTAAAGCATTATTTATACCATAAACTACCCTAATTACCACTAATCGCAATTAAGAACTTAATAAGTTACTATTCACCAAAAAATTATTTTAATCTCATTGAACCACATTTTACTTCTTAATGACAACCATGTATGTCGTATTTTCAAAATTCAATACACATTAGTGGTAAACTTTCATTTAACTGAAAAATCAGTTTGCTTGATTACCACTTAGTGGTTTCACTATTCATCAAAAATTGAAGTTTTTCAGAAAATTACCAAAAATTCACCCTAAGCTATATTTGATATTCCGGATTCAAAATTGAAGTCTATTTTACAAAATTCAAATCATATAATTCACATTAATTAATTTAATAATTAATTCCCGCTGCCAGAGCAAATAGCGTGTTTTTACAAAACAATAAGTATCAAAAGATTGACACCAGTTTAAGTCTAATTTCAAAGTGAAATTGATTCCAATGACCACCATTGGATAAAATGGTAAAAATATATTCTAATTTCACTTAAAAACCAATTCAAAACATAATCTAATCATATAAATAAATTAGATTAAAAAGCAATTTTGATGTAAAATGCAGTATTTTTCACTATTCATAAAAAAAATGAACATTGTCAGAAAAATACCTAAAATTCACACAAGGTAAATTTTGATGTCCCAATCATAAAGGATAAGTTTATTTTGACAGACATAGTTTATAAAATTGTCAAAATATAGATTCAAAAATGGTTTGCCATCAAAAGGCAGTAAAACAATCTTTTAAGAATATTAGTGTATTCCATGCATAAGATTGTATCTATTTTCATTTTAAGCCTCTATAACACTATCTTAATCATTAAAAGACATAGATAAAAATATCTATTATTCATTACTTACTTGGGATATTACATTAACTCCCTCCATTCCATATTTGATACTTCATCATCTTCCTTCATTTTTTGAATCAATGACCACCATTGATCATCATCTGCAGTGAGGAGGTAAACTACCATGATAACTTTTTCCCTTTCACTACTCCCCAAATCCTGAAATATTTTCTCTAGGGAACTTATCCATTGCTCAGCTACCAATGGATTTGTACTCCCATTGAATGTTGGTGGATGTTTCCTCATGAAGTGATCTAACAATGATGCTCCACGATTAGGATCATGGTGCTCCATACGGTTAAGGTTATTATTCATAACCAAAGTGAGTTGTCCCAGTATGGTGATAAGATGATCAGCACCAGTTGCATCACCAGCTCGACTATAATTATCTTGAGCAGGAGGGAAATCCCTACATGGAGTGCGTGCATTAATATGGTTTTCATTCCTTGCCCTAGGTGCCATTTCTAAACAATTTGATAAACTAGATCAGTTTATGAATCAAAATACATAATTCCATACTTGTAAAACACTTAACATAAATTGAACTATTTATGGATATAATCCATAATCGTAAAAATGTTTTCTTTGAGGAATTATATACTCATAAACCCTTTATAATGGTTTTTAATGAAAATCAAAATTATCCTAAGTATATCCCCTGGGAGTGTCGTAACCAAGAGTGCAGCAAGGCCCGCTGTCGTTCACCTATTCCCGTTCGAGTCTAGCTCAAAGCGGTGTTTTTGGGTTTTACCCCTAGGTACATCTGTTCCAGAGCCGCCTCTACCTGCTCGTATCTAGACATAGATGTATTTCTCAGAAAACACACAAAATCTATACAATACCAAAATTCGTTGAAGTTCATCTATACTCATCTTCAAAGTATATCTTCGGGCTATGTGCTCTAATAAGAGTTTATCTAAATCTAGATTCTAAGGGTTGTACTAAAATTCCTCTGATACCTACTATAACTCCCCAACCCAGTTACCAAGAGTCGGTTCATTTTTACATAACATTCTCATGATCACCAAAGATCATGTCTCGAAAGACCGTATAGTTTAGTAGCCTTGGAATAACTAGATACATTCATAAGTATTACATTATATCATAAAATGAAAACTATAATAACATCTTGTCTCCACACTCATATCTCCTTATAATATCTCTGCATGTCATTCATAAAATACATCTTCATATCCTGGGAAAAATAAAACATAGAAAGGTGTGATCTCAGATCCTCAGTAAGGATAACAATATAGTTGAAACTTTCATAAATAAGCATAAACATTTAAGGCAATTTATAACTAAAACAAAAGCCTTTTCAACTTGAACTTCAGAATAATATGTCAACGATAATATGAAATAATTCCATTTACATATTCACATGGATATTCTACTAGTCGAATAATCACATGAAATATCAATAACCACTTTTATAATGAAGGAATACATAATGCCAATCTTTAATTTTTTTGTCAAGGCCTCGTGCCAAGACCTAAGGGATAACTATAATCGGAACCCAACCCAGAGAGACTCTGTAACCAGACACCATCCCAGAGAGCCTCTGTAACCAGACTCCAACCCGGAGTGCCTCTAATAACCGGACACCAACCTGTAGTGCCTCTAATAAATGGATACCAACCTGGAGGGTCTGCTATTACCGGACCCCAACCCGAAGGGCTTACTTTTACCGGTCCCCAACCCGGAACATATTAGTCCAACACATTCATCTTAAGAACAAGATAAATATAATATAAACATTCATATTAAAACTAGCATATGAAATGCCAAAACATTAATCGTTAACCATTAGTGGCATAAAAATAACTCATCCATAGTCAAATTATCACAAAAACTTAAATTCAATATGGAATATTTGTATCATAATAAATTAACATAAATCTAGTGTAAAACGTTTCAAAGGATGCTGACATAGATGAAATTAAAACTATTTGAGAGAAATATACCTTTTTTTGAAATCATTTAAAAGTCACATAATTATAAAAGAAAACATTTACTTTGATTTTTTTTATAATCTTGTAAGGGAAACTTCAAAGATTTTATAACGGCATAAAATAGCCACACCCACTGTATAAGTTAAAAAAAGACATTCTTACCTTAATTTTGTCGAAAAGGTTATAAAGGACCTTGTTTGGAAAAAACAGAATGATTCCATTATAAACATCTTATAAAAAGTCAAACAAGTTTATAAATGACTTTAACCCATATTCTGTAAAATAGTATGAATTTTTTGAAAAATATTTTTAAGAAACATGGATGTGGATGATAAAGAGGTCCTAGTAGATAATTACGTATAAACAACCACGGATATTGTAGCAATTTTGAAATTAACCCTTACCTTGTACGTTTCCCTGGTTGGGGGTAGGTTAACCTCCTTTATAATGTTAAAATAATTGTTATTAAATTATACAATAATCATATATATTAATATGATATTATATATGATCTTCTAACAATGATTTTTTAATAATATATTAGTATTATCATCATTTCAGGTGTTAACGGATTCGTTTTTCTTTATATTCTCTGTTATGTGAGCCTGATTTTTTATGGATGGGATGTATATTATTAATATCCAGAATGATATAAATTCCTTAAAACATTATTTTTAATCATAAAATGAGAATTAGACTTTAATGGATAGTATTGGGAATGAATCTCATCGTGTTCATGGAGACGGTAGTCCATACGTACGCACGAGCGACAATATCATTATTTTGATATTAAAATAATAGATAATTGGATGATATATCATATAGAAAGAATAATTATAATTTTATATTTATTATTTACATGAATTACACATCATTATTATACCCATCCAAATAATAATGTTTTGAATAACAATTACACCACGACGTGGAGACGGTAAGCCGCTTGTACGCACGTATGGTGACATGTCATTCAAAGGATAGATAGAATACTGAATATGGTTGTACCATATTTATAATAACATCACAGTTTATAGATGATATTTGAGTCATTATTTTATAATGGGAATATCAAAGAAATAAGAAGTTGAAGAAGAAAGGAACTTGAAAGAGGGTGGTGAAAACATTACCTCTTCTTCGGGTTCTTCCTTTTGATTTGATCAAAAGGGGTCCTTAGGATGGATTTCTGACTAAATTAAGGCCTCTAGGATGAAGGGATAATATTTTAGAGGATATTTGGGCAGATTTTGGCCAAACCAAAATGCGTTTATGGTGTGAAGAATTGGTTATAATTGGTGTCATTTTATAAGGGAGAGGAGGGGATCTCTAGGAAATCTTAAAGTATTATTTTATTATAAATTAATATTGTATTTCTAATGGATTAAAAGTATATTATTAGAAGTATGAGGTGGTTATTGGTCGAAATCATTTAATACAATAGATTTTAGATAGGCTTTTCTCATTATATTAACCTTATCTTTTAGTTTTAACTCTTAGTTAATTAGATTGACATTTACCATGTCACATTGTATTTTTATATTATATAGTTAAAAAACATACCATATACATCCAAGATACCCCCATGTGGTTCACTAATGATACACCTATCATGATATAAGTCTCTTGGCCTAACCTTAGATTTTTAGAAATTGAATATCAATTAATAATATAATATTTGTTTATAAACTCTTTTATGTCAATTTTGACACTATTGGGTATTTTGTTTTTGATAAATTACTAAAACCATTATTACTTAGAAAAAATTTATATAAACCATCCAAATATGTCATATTAACCTAGAAAATTAATGTAATTTATAAAAAGTCTCAGATTAATATTATTTGGGTAATTATAATATCAATTATCTTAATCTTTCATTAATATGGTAATTACTGTGTCATCATTGTGTGATAAATACATTAAATTATCTAGTGCCTAAAAATTATAGATAAAATACCATTATGTAGGAAATATTTTTATATTTCTAATGAATATTTATAATCGAATTTATCTTATGTAAAACCCAATATTATAAATTTTTTAATTAATAAACATTGATTTTAACTCTTTTAACTCTTCTTTGAATTAAATAATAATAAATGTCCTAATCTAATCCAAGTAGACCTAAATGATAATATTTTATTCCTAACGTTGTTTTTGGTCGAGATAAACTTGTCTAATAGAATTTAGATATGTGTTAGTGTAATCCTAATATCATTTTTACCCTTAATTACCCTATTTACTCTGTGGTAAATAAAAGTAAAAAGAAACTATTCACCAAAAAATATTTTTATCTTATTGAACCACATTTTACTCCTTGATATTAACTGTGTCTCTCATATTTTCGAAATTCCACTCATATAAGCGGTAAAATTATGTTTTATGTGAATTTCCAAATTCTCCTAGGAGGTGGGTAAAAGACGGTGAAAAGTTCTATAAAATTTTTATATATCTAAAATTATTCTAAACTAACTCCAATGAATTACATTGAACCTATAAAGGTATTATGTATCTATTTTGAAATTAATTAAATTTAAATAAAATAAATAATTATTTAAATAAAAATTCAGTTTTAAACTATAACTCAGGTTTTTTTCACTATTCATAAAAAATTGTATGTTTTCAAAAAAATTCAAAAAATTCACCCTAAGCTAATTTTGATATTTCTAATCAAAAAATGAAGTTCATTTTGAAAGATAAAATTTACAAAAGCTAAAAAGGGGGTATTACTATTCATAACGTCTAGTTTGATTGGTTGTGGTGTGTGTTAGAACTCGAAGTTGCGTACAACACACACTACTGTACTATTAAAAGAGAAGCGTACTATGGAAGCTTGTGGTGTTACAATAACTACTAAAATTTTATGGGGAGTGAACCTATAATACCAATGTCGTAAATTCTGAAACACCTTGGATACTATAAAAATATTATTATATTCTTATGCGTCTTTCAATATTCCATGCTTTATTCCTATATTATTCTTTCATGGATTATTTTATTCATTTCCTTATTATTCATGCCTTATCAACTACCAATAATTATGCCATGATTCATGTATATGATCTTATATATGTATGGTATGAACTTCTATTTTTATGGCCATGTTCTCATTCCATTATCCTCATGATTATGCTTACATATATCCCTCCTTTACCCTTATTGAGCATTGGAGATAACGAAATTTTTATGTTTCATATCCCCTGGTTATGAAGAATGGTTTTAGGTATAAGTACTAAAGGTGGAGAAATTTATGGGAGATGTTGATGATCTTTCACCAGGATGAAAGATTTTGTTTCTATGTTTCCAAAGTCACTAAACTATTACAGTCACTGAGAATATATTTTTTCCACGTATTGAATATTCACCTAAAATGATTTAATATCAATGTATATTGATCATCAGTCACAATTTTCTGGGTTATGTAAGTGATTTAGTATTTTATCATTCTATTTAATGTTTTTTATGACTAAAATTGGATTATATATATATTAACTAAATATTGTTACAATTACATTCAAAAACAGACACACACAGACCTCACACTTAGGCTAAAAATGTATCCATTGACCCCACAAAGATATAGAACACCCATCAATCCTTATTTATTTATTTCATGGCCTATAATCCCAGTTATAATGAAGACAATTACAAGACCTAATGGTCCATCAAACAGATCGAAGGCCCAATACAAAATTATGCTTGCATTATCATGACTGTATAACAAGGACTGAATCATGGTTTTATCACAACCTCTAGGTGTCATGCCAACTCCACAACTAACATAGTATTGTAACAGTACATGTGACCATCTGGGATTGAATCCATGTACTCATGTATGTCAAAACAAGTATTTGTGTACCAATTAGCCATAGAATATGACACACTAAAATTTGTTCCTGATTATTATTATCAAATCCTTAAATGGAATGTTTTTTTCATAGTATATAATCTAGGAGATCTGGTTTGGGGATATTATAATTGGTATCAGTGTTGGGGTTAAATAACTTTTGATATTATGATGTTTTTATGTGAGGTAAACTTTACAGTTGAGGATACTATCATGAGTTTATATGTTTATGGGTTTTCATAAGTTCAAAGGCATTGAATCCCCTTTTGAGGTTTAAATTGAGGAAATTTATTGATGATTAATGATATTTTGGGAGATGTTTTATTAAGATGAGTTATATATAAAACATCGGATTAAAATAACGGATTAATTAATACAAATAATATAAATTATTTCCTAATTTATGTTGAAAATTATGAGACAACCAATGTGGAAAAAAATTTATTTACCATTAAAGTCATCAATGTTAACTAGGATATATGGTTACTTATTTATGGAATGATCTATAATTAACCTTTGTTGTTAGTTTTGAACTACAAAGATTAATGTATAATTTCTTCATATGATGGTTTATTCATTTCCTCCTTTATATTATCTTATTCTAACCATTTTTAATTTGGTTAATTTCTATATATGGGAATAAACAAATTTATTTTATTATATAACGTGTGATCCTTTAGAATTTAATTTTAGTGCATCAAATATGAAATCTTCTTTTTGAATATGCCACTCTTGGAATACGAGAATCAAAAATAGGGAAAATTTATCAAAGTACACCTTATGGAAGAAATATTTCTTACTAAATAAAATAAAAAATCTAGTAACTATATTAAATTATATTCTTATTATAGATGTTATAGGAATTACTCAACAATTAAGAAAGGATCTTGAAATTTAATGTCATAATATTACATTCATTTTTGATAAACTGATAGTCTATCTCACACTGTACTTGATTATGATTTTGTATATATTATCATTCTCATTAACAGTGTTCATCATCAGTCCTTATAATTATTTTAAAATTAAATATTCATCCATATTTTCACTTCCCAATAATGTTCACCTATTTGGAAACCTACTTATGCGTTATTCCATAATACCATTATATTTCTCTTTCCCTCTTTTAAAATGAAGTTTTATTTACCCTTATATCAATGTGGGATTATAGCAAAATAAATTTCAAATTTTAAACCTTTGATTTATGTGGTCAAGGTAAAAATTTGAGACTGAAATTTAATAAAAAGGGATAATTTATGCCCTAATATTTTATAAGAACACTATTCTCAAGAGCATATATGACACACATCAATATTTTCAAATGAACCAAAAAATATAATTATTTAAATTTGAATGTAATAACTGAGTGATTGAATTAAAAAATGATGTGATGTAAATGAATTATGAAACATATATAATATGATCTTACTAAGTATATATGTATCAATTAATTAAAAATAAAAAATAAATCAATATTCAAAAATTAATTTTATGCATTAAAATAATGTATTCATAAAAAATAGTTTTATTCCATTTTATAAGGTAATATAATAACTAATTTATTCCATTTTGTGAATTTTTTTGAAAAGTATATTATTTTTTTCAAATTATTATCAATATTATCTTAAAGAGAGATTCTAGGATTTTCCACAAAAATGATTGATCTTAAATGAATAGTTAAATTTTTTAATTTTTTTAAAAATTTCATTTTATTCCACTAAAAATTAATATTATGAACATAATTTTGTCTTATATTAAATAAATTATATTTATAAGTGACCTAAATAATTAATAAAAATCCTTATACTTGACTTTGGTATTAGTTAATTTTTTGGGAAAAAACGCTTCTAAAAACTATTTTTCTTTATCTTTTACAGATGAATGACAAAATTTCATTATACATATATTATAAATTGAATATTTAATTTTTTTCACATTATATGAATTAGGAGGATCATATTTTATAAATTGGGAACCTTTATTTTTTATCATTATAAATAGTAACTTAGGAAAATATTCTTCACTTTAGTAATGGTAAATTGGGAAATTAATGTTAAAAATATCGTGATGTGTCTTTAAGAATATATATCACACATACTATATTTATATTTGGTGATTTTTTCATGACCACCCCCTTATATAATCTAAAATAAGGAATTTTTTTCATTTTTTCCTAGATAAAGTCTTTTATAATATTCTAAGTAAAGTAAAACTCGAAAATATCGATCTTTTGATTCTAATTTCTCTTACATTTTCACATATGTATAAAAATATTTTATGAACGAAAATAATATTTTATTAATAACTAATTATTTTTACGATGGTAGTATATTTTTAATATTTAGTGATGGTATAATTAGCTTAAATTGTTACACAATGCTGAAATAATGATTGTGCATGTATCAGAAAAATCAAAGTAAAATATTTTATATATATCAAACGTAATATTTTTTGGATGAATTATGATTTCACTTGAATTATTTGGTTTATAATAATTGACAATTGATGGTAAAATAGTTTATCTTTTAATTCCTTACCAGTATTTATGCCTTTAATGTTAATATATGTAACACCCCGACACTAGTTACTGAGAGTAGGTGCAATATTACATAACACTGGCATGATCACAAGAGAACAAGCCTTTAAAGACCAATTAGTTTAGTAGCCTTAGAATTACTAGATACATGCATAAGTTTTACATTACATCATGAAATGTATGAAAAACAACATTTTGACCCCTTTGAAAAAACTAATATCCATTATCCAATTTTTGTAGATTAATCGTAATATACTTCTTCACACCCTTGAAAAAAATAAAAATAGAAAGGGGTGAGCTCATATGCTCAGTATGGATAACAATATAGCGAAAATTATCATAAATAAGCACAAATATATAAGTCAATGTATAAGACTAAAAAACAAGCCATTTAAACATCCAAATCAACATAATATGGAAAAAAAATCAAATAATGTCATCTACTTATTCACATGGATATTATACTAGTTTAATAATCACATGTAATAGCAATAGCTTATTTCATAATGATGGAATGCATAATGATGGAAATCATGACCACATAGTCAAGGCCTCGTTCCAAGACTAAAAATATGATTTTGTCAAGGCCATGTTTCAAGACACTAGTTCTTATCATGTGACCCAGTGATGTCATAAGGAGTTATAGTGGGATCCACCCATCACATACTAAGTCTAATTAATTTATGATATAAAAAGGTTGAAACATAACATAAAAATTCATATTAAAACTAGAATACGAAATATTAAAATTTATATATAAACCATGAATGTTATAAAAATAAAACATCCATAGTCAAAAATATAAAAATACCTTCAATTCAATATGGAAGATTGTATAATAATAAATCTACTTCAAACAATAGTATAATCAATCAAAGGATGTTGACATAGATGGAATCAAACCTATTTGAGAGAAATATCTCTTCCTATTTTGAAATCATTTTAAAGTACCATAATTATAATATAAAATATCTATTTTTAAAATATTCTTATAATCTTTTAAGGTAATCAAATAGGGTGTTATAATAGTGGAAAATAGCCACACCAACCATATAAGTTAAAAAAACAATGTTACCTTAATTCATTGAAAAGTTCATAAAGTACCTAGTTTGGAAAACGATGGAAAGATTCCTTTCAAAAAAAATTATAAAAAATAAAACAAGGGTATAAATTAAATTGAACCATATTATAGGAAATAGAAAAAATATTTTGAAATACATTTTTAAGAAACACAGATGTGGATGATAAAAAAGTCATAATAGATACTTTCATAAAAACAACCTCGGATAATAAAGAGATTGTAAAATTAACCTTTACCATGTAATTTTCTGTGGTTGAGGGTATGATAATATATTTAAGAAAAGTAAAATTATTGTTATTAAATTATACAAGAACTATATAAATAAATATAATTTCATATATGATCTTTTAATGTTTCATTTTTGACAATATTTCAGTAATATCATTATTTCAGGTGTTAACTGATTTTTTTTCCTTTATATGTTTTGTTACAAAAGTCGAGTTTGTTATGGATAGGATGTATTTTATTAATATATATAATTAATTAATTTCTTAAAAATTATTTTTAATCATTAAATGAAAACTATTCTTGAATGTTTACGATGGGGAACAAATTTCATCACGTTCATGGAGACGGTAATATGTACGTACACATGAGAAACAATACCATTCAATTGATTACGAAATATTATGTATTTTGATGGTATATAATATATAATGAATAATTAACATGTTATATTTACTATTTAAATCAATTATATTCATTATTATAACCATCCAAATAATGAAGTGTTCGATGACAAACTACGCCACGACGTGGAGACTGTAAGCCGTACGTACACAGGTATGGTGACTTTGTCATTTGTAGGATAAATAAGATAATGAATATGGTTGTAACATATTTGTAATAACATTATAGAATGTATATGTTAATGTAGTTATAATTTTGTAATGGAAACAACAAAGAAATAGGAATTGGAAGTAGAAAAGAACATTGAAAGAGGTGATGAAATGATTACCTCTTCTTCAGGTGCTTCCTTTTGATTTGATCAAAAGGGCTACTTAGGTAGGATTTATGATCAATGTAAGGAATCTTGGTTGAATTTAGGGTAGTTGGGAGGATATTTTATAAGGGTTTGGCCGAACCAAATGGTTTTGGAGGTTTGAGTTTGAGAGAAGGGGAAGTACCCTTTTATAAGAGAGATGAGGGTCACTTTAGGAAAAGCATAAAATATTAATATATTATACAATCATATTTGGTTTATAATGGCTCAAAAAATATTTATTTAGATTATAAGGTGGGGTGGGTTCTAAAAAATCTCAACCAATAGATTTTAGATAGGTCTAGGTCACAATATTAACATTATCTTTTAGATTTAACTCTTATTTAAATAGTATAATTTTTACCATGCATTCTTGTATTTTTATAATAAATTGTTAATAAACATAATATAAAAAAGCCTAGAGAACCCTAAGATGTTATTTATTGACATAATTATACTCATACAATTACTTTGGATGAAACTTATATTTTTAGTAATATTATATCAATTAATAATATAGTATTTTTTTAAAACTCATTTATGTCAATTTTGAAACTATTTGGCCTTTTGTTTTTTTGAAAGTCATAAAAACATTATAAATTTGAAGAAAAATTATTTAATAAACTCTAAAATATCATATTAACCTATAAAATTATTTGACTTAATCAAAATTCTAAATTTATATTTATTTGGATATTTATAATATCAATTATTTTAATCATTCATTAATAAGGTAATTACTGCATCATCATTATTTTATAAGTAAATTTAAATATATAATGTATAAAAATTATAAATAAAATACCATTATGTAGTAAATATTTATATATTTATAATTAATATTTATAGGTCCAATTTTGTGCTTGGGAGCCGCGACCTAGGGTTTCTGCCTCCCGCCCCAGCGCCGCCTTCCGCCCCTGCGCCACCTAATATCCCTGATCCTCTCCGTCCCGGCGACTCCAGTCCGTAGATCTTCCATCGAGCTACTGGATCCGCCGCCGTGAGACTTCCACCACATGTCACCCTTCCATATCTAAAGGGGTGTCACCTACCAAATCCCATATCCATGAGGCACCCCTCCATCTTCTGACGACGTCCTAGATCTCGCCGCTGTGAGTTTCCCTCCCGGGTCCGACGCTGCATCGCCCTCCCAAACCCCGCTGTGTGAGTCGCCCTCCCAGATTCCGATGACTCTGTTTCTCTATTTTCTGTGGGAACAGAAATATTACTTCTCCCTCAGCTCCCATAATTGTGTGTCTGCATTCATGGATGTATTACACGAAGCTGATGTCCGCGACGGTGACGCCTCACCTTTCCCACCGCTGCGAGGTTTCTAGCATCGACGGATTGACCATACACTCCCCCACATGAGTTTCACTGTTCTCTCTCAAAGGCGGCATAAGAACCTGAGCTTCCCTTGTTGTTCACTATGCCACACTCCCACCGATGTTTGCAACTTGTCGAATGGTGTACCCTGGCCTGAATCTTCAACGAATGGTCGATGTGGCATTCGGTGCTCCTCAAAGGCTTGGAATAACTTCTTCATGTGGCGTAGTGTTTCTAGTGGATTTTTGTTGAGTCCTTATTGCGGGATGGTTTGGTTTGGATGGATTCATATTGTGGCAGGGTCATCATTGAAAACCTGGGCTTGTACGCGGACACAGATGGCCGTCGTAGGAACGCACGGTGTTAGTGTTCTTCTCCTTGCCAAATGAATTCAAAATTCCTAACTGGTTTGTCCTCAGGTGCTTTTGTTTCTTCTTTGTGCCCTGATGGCTCTGCTTCTTCTTATTTCCGCAGCCATTTCATTGTGATCTTTCGCACACGACCCCATCTTTGTTTAGTGTAGTTGACTCCACGATGTTTTTTATTGTGTTGGGGGCTTTGGGGAAGGCAGATATGTTGGCAGTTCTCTTTTCGTGTGATGGTGTCTTTACAGTGGTTCGATGAAGCTCTTTCCATCGGTCATCCTCTGCCATTGTTTTGGTGTTTTGGTCTGGTTATGTCATGTGACTTCAATTGTGGATCCCTTTGGTTACACTACTTTGCTTGTGGTTCTTGTTTGGGTTCTCACATAGCCTCAAAGTGATTTTTGTTAGGTTCTCACTCAGCCATAAAGTGATTTATTTGAAAATACAAAAAAATGTTTGGCCAATAAAAAATAATTAATATTTATAGTCAGATTTATTGTATGTATAATCCTATATTGAAAAGGTTTTAATAATTAAAATTTAAATTTAACACGTTTAACTCTTCATTAAATTAAATAACAATAAATTACCTAATTTAATCCAAATGGATCAAATAAGATTATATATTATTCCTAAGGTTCATTTTGGTCGAAATAAACTTATCCAGTAGAATTAGGACATGTGTTAGGTTAATTATAATATAATTTTTACCTTTAATTACCCTATATAATTTTAACTGTGGTAAATAAAATTCAAAAAGTTTCTATTCACCAAAAAATATTTTCATCTTATTGAATCACATTTTACCTAATGATGTCAAATATGTCTCTTAGATTTTTGAAATTCAATTGAAAGAAGTGGTAAAATTAAATTTTATGCCAATTTGAAAATGTGCCTAGAAGGTGGCTAAAAGACGTTAAAAAGTCCAATAAAAGTATATACATATAATCTTTTTATAAAATAACACCAATTAACCACATTGACTAATAGAGGTATTTTGTATCTATTTTGACAAAAAATATATTTAAATAAAATAAATAATTATTTAAAAAAAATCGGTTTTTAAATAATAACGCAGTGTTGTTCACTATTCATCAAAAATTGAATGTTTTTAGAAAATTACCAAAAATTAACCCTAATCTAATTCTGATATTCTGAATCCAAAAATTAAAACCATTTTGAAAAATAAAATTTATAAAATTTCAAAAACAAGGCATTGTTATTCATAATGGCTTGTTTAATTGGTCATGGTGTGATAGAACTTGATGTTCTGTACATCGCAAGTTATTTTACTATTCTAATAGAAACATACCGTGGAATATTTGGGTGTTACATTTTCCCCACCTTCAAATAATTTCAACCTCAAAATTTTCTAGAATATTACTGCATAAAAAGATTTAGGGGGTTTATCATCATATGTTCCTCAGTTTCACAAGTTGTCTCTTCCATTTTATGGTTTCTCCAAAGAACATTTACCAGAAAAGTCGTCCAGTTTCTCAACACATGTTCTATAGTATCAAGAATCTTACATGCTCTTCACAATAAGATAGATCAGGTTCCAGTTTTATTTCTTCATAGGGGAGTACATGTGTTGGGTTAGAAATGTATTTTCACAACAATGATACAAGTAACACATAATGAACTTTGGAGAGAGTTGGTGGAATTTCCAAACAATAAGCTATAACTCCAATTTGTTCTAGAATTTTGAAATGTATGATATACCTGGGACTTAATTTACCCTTTTTACCTAATCGTATAACACCCTCCCATGGAGATACCTTCATGAAAACATGATATCCTACATGACATTCCAAATCATTCCATCGGTTATTGGCATATATCTTTTTCATACGTTGATATGCATTGATGTGGGTTTGGATAATCTTCACATTTTCCATTGTTTCCTCTACAAGTTCTAGGCCTACAAGTTTTCATTCACCGACATCACCCCCAACAAGTTAGTGTGAGAAATCTATTTCCATTTAATACTTCATATGGATCCATTTGAACACATTAATGGCAACTAATGTTGTAGAACAATTATACCATAGGTAAGTATTGATCCCACATAACTTGAAAGTCATGTGAGGAAGATATCGACATGTCTTATTAGGTTTGAATAGTCTGTTACTATGTTCCATCAGTTTGAGTGTGGTAGGAAGTGTTCAAACAAAGTTCAGTATCCAATGCATTCTAAAGACATTTCCAGACTCCTGGTGTAAAACGGTGATCATGAACATAAACAATCGAAAGTGGTACACCATGAAGTCTTAAAACATCATTAATATATAGTCTTGATAAACATTCAAGTAGTAAATCATCTCTTATAGCAAGAAAATGTGCTGAATTGGTAAGACGATCAACAATGAACCATATTGAATTATTCCTTCTAGGATTCTTTAGTATTCCCATGACAAATTCCATCGTAATATCATCCCATTTACACTAATGTATGGGAAGAGGTTGCATGACTCCCCTAGGATATTGTCTTCAAGCCTTCACCTGTTGACAAATCATACATCTTGGCACATAATCATCAATATCCCTCTTCAAGTTGTCCCAAAAAAATGTTCCTTCAAATCCCTATACATCTTAGTGCTACCAGGGTGTATTGAGAAATTGGTGCTATGAGCATCATCTAACCAATCACTTTTTAGATCAGGTATATCGAGAACACAAATTCTCTTCCAAAAATTCTAAATTCCATCTTTATATATAAAGTCAATAAATCTCGCATTTTTTACAGTAATAATTTTATTTTGAAACTCCTCCTCATCTGTCTGAGAACACTTCTTCCTTTCTAGTAAATATGGATTGGAAACCATTTGAAATGTATTGATGTTTCACCTTCCAGGATTATTCTCGTATCCATCATTACTAGATCCATGAACATAGGATCCCTTTCAACTCTCATCTTGTTCAATACTCCATGATCCATTTTACTCAAAGCATCTGCCACCTTATTTTCCTTCCCAAGGTGGTAGTGTATAGTGCAATCATAATACTTGAGTAGTTAAAGACATCATATTTTCCTCATGTTTAGTTTTTTCTGTGATAAAATATACTTTAAACTCTTGTGATCAGTATATATCTCCTATTTTTTCACCATAGAGATAGTCTCTCCATATATTTCGAAAAAGGATTATAGCTAATAACTCAAGATCATGAGTGAGAAAGTTTTTTTCATGAAATTTTAGCTATAGTGGTGTATAGGCAATAACACTATCATTCTTTATAAGGACACAACCGCGTCCTTTATTTTAAGAATCACTATAAATAATAAACCCATCATACCCTAATTGTAGAGTTTATATATGATAACTGACTAAAATTATCTCTAGTTCTTCAAAACATTCTTCACACTCTTTTTTCCAAACATATTTAACCCCTTTACGTGTGAGCTTGGTTAATCGGTTAGCCAATTGGGAAACATTCTAGATGAAATTCCGATAATAACCACCTAAACCAATAAAACTGTGTACCTCGGTTATACTCATTGGTTCTGGACATTCTTGTATTTCTCTTATCTTAAAAGGATCTATTGAGATTCCTTCCTTAGAGATAGTATGGACAAGAATAGAATTCTACTAATGCCAGAATTCACACTTGCAAGACATCCCATATAATTCATTTCTTCTTACAGTATTTAGAATAGTGCGCCAGTGGTTTCCACGATCTTCATAGATTTTGGATTACACCAAGATATTATAAATAAATACCACTACAAAGACATCAATATATTCCTTGAAAACTCTATTAATTGGATTCACAAAGAAAAATGGTGCATTAGTTAGTCCAAATGGCATTACTGTAGACTTGTAATGCCCATACCTGATACAAAATGTTGTCTTTAGAATTTCTTCAATATTCACACACAACTGATGATATCCATATCAAAGGTAAAACTTTGAAAAATATTGAGCTCCATGTTGTTGATCGAATAAATCATCAATGCGAGATAGAAGATACTCTTTCTTTATTATTATATCATATATCTCCATATATTCAATGCACAACCACATAGATCCATATTTATTGTTTAAAAAAGAATATGGTCTCCCCATAGAGAAAAATTAGGCTGAATAAATCTTTTATTACTCAATTCCTCTAGTTTTTTATTTAGTTCCTCTAATTACATATTGGCCATTATATTATGGATCTTCATTATAGGCCTTGAACTGGGAATTAAATCAATGGAAAAATCAATTTATAATTCTGGAGGATGTCTAGATAAATCCTCTAGAAACACATCAACATATTCTTGCACAATAGGTATGTCCCCTATTTGAACATTTCATTCCTTACCCATAGTTATTTCACTTTCTTTCTCCCCAATAATTAAATTTAGTAGAGCTAATCAAGGTGAATCTAGATAAGAATCAAATGGTGATGTTTCCTCTCTAAAGATAAGGTATTCCTTATCATCATAAAAAGTTGTAACCTTCATCTTCTTATAATAAATATTCACATCGTGGTTCTAAAGCCAATACATTCTAAGGATTATATCATATTCAATCCGGGGTATGACGACAAGATCAAAAAATAAAGCATGTTTATATGATCTAATGGGAACTGATTCACAGAAATTTGTTGCAATGATACTTACCTTAAGAGTTTTCACTGACAACACCCTTATTAAATCAAATTGTAAATATATAAGTTTTTTAGAAAACTAAGATGATATGAAACAATGGGATCAAACAGAATCAAATAAAGCATCGGATAAATTTGAGGAAACCATTAAATTAACTTCCACTATGTCATTCAGTGCTTCAACCTCAACAGTAGTGATTTCATAATCGAGGCCTTGCTCCCATGGCCTTTTCTGAGGTATTTTTTTGAAACTTATGAAATTCATTTTCATAATGCCCCATTTCTCTACAATTGTATCATTTAACATTGACAACTACTTTATTTCCCTTGCAATCACGAGCTTGGTGGCCTTTTTCACCACACTTGTAACAGACTCCCATTCCCTTCAGGAACGTACCAGGGTGTTTCTTCCCACATTTACTGTAGGATATAAATTCAAATTTTCCTTTCCTCTTATTATTCCCATTTACATAGTGTTCAGTAGATCTCTTATTCTCTTGCATTTCTTTAATGTCGTAAGACATAGATAATTTCTTTTCTTTCTTGATTGCACATGAGACAATATCTTCATACGATGAGAAGGACTATTAAACTAATGCTCGATAGAAAAATGGTTTAAAAACATAAAATAATCGATCAATATTACTTCTTAGGTTACATATATAATCTACTTCATGCCTTTCTATCCTAGTAAAGTTAGCCTCATACTTTACGACATTCTAATCCTCCTTTTTCCTCTAACACAGAAATTGTCTTTCCATATCCGCTCGATGGTCATGAGGAAAGTATTTTTCTATTAAAATCACTTTAAACTCCCTCTATTCCATATTTTATATTTATTCATCCTCTTTTGTGTTTTTAATTAATGACCACTGTTGATCTTCATCTCCCATGAGGCGATAAACTGCCATGAAAACTTTTCTCTTTTCGCTACTCCGAAAGAATGAAATATTTTCTATAAATAACATATCTATTTCTCAGATTCAAATGGATTTGTAGTCCCATTTAATGTTTGTGGTAATTGCCTCATATAGTGGTACAACATTTATCATACAAATTATCGGATAGGGTGCTCCATATGGGTATGGTTATTATTCCTAACCTGAGTGAGTATATATAATATGGATATAAGTTGTTCACCTCCAGTTGCATCACCAGATCCACTATAATTATCTTGTGCAGGAGGGAAATCACTACATGAATTATGTACATTGATATGGTTTCCATTATATCCACTAGGTAACATTTATAAATAATGGCATACACTCAATTAGTTTATGAGTCATAATACTTAATTCCAAACTAGTGAAATACCAAACATAAATTGAACAGTTTATGCATATAATCCATAATCATAAAAAAATGTTTTCATTGAGGAAGTATTTACTCATAAATCCTTCATAATAGTTTTTAAGGAATATGTGAATTATCCTAAGCATATCCCCCATGAGTGTCATAACAAAAAGTGAATCAAGGCATGTTGTCGTGTACCAGGATACACTAAGTCAAGCCCGAAACTCCATGTCAGAGATTTTACTCATAGGTACATCTGTTCTAGAGCCGCCTCTACCTGCTGGAATCCATACATGGATGTATTTCATGGAAAACTAAAAAAATATCTACATTAACAAAATTATAAGAACTTCTTATATACTAATCCTTAAAGATTATCTTAGGGTAATGTTCTCTAATCAGAGTTTTTCGAAATCTAGTTTCCATGATTTGTACTAAACTTCATCTGATACAAATTTTAATTCTTCGACCCTAGTTATCCAAATTCGGTTCATTATTACATAACATTGGCAAGATCACAATAGATTGAGTCTTGAAATAATGATTAGTTTAGTAGCCTTAGAAGTACCAAATACATACATAAGTTTTACATTACATCATGAAATGGAAAAACAATAACATTGTGTCCCCTTTCAACACACTCATATCCCTTGGCCTATTCCTGTAGGTTAATATTAATATTATTCTTCACATCCTAGAAAAAATAAATCAAATAACGGGGTGTGCTCAGATGCTCAGTAAGGATAAAAAAATAGAAAAAACTATCATAAATAAGTATAAACATTTAAAGTAATGTATAAGAAGAATTCAAAAGAATTTTAAACATAAACATCAACATAATATGGAAAAAATAAATCAAATAATTTCATTTTCTTATTCACATGGATATTGTACTTGTTGAATAATCACATGTAATATCAATAGATAATTTCATAATGATGGAATGCATAATTTCAGACATCATAACCACATAGTCAAGGCCTCATTCCAAGACTACAAATAAGATTTTGTCAAGGCCTTATACCAATACACATGTTTTTATCATGATACGTATTGATGCATCGAAGAGATATAGTGGGCTCCACTCGTCACTTACTATGTCCAATGAATTCTTTATATGAAAAGGTTTAAACAAAACATAAACATTCGTATTAAGACTAGCATACGAAATGTTAGTACTTTAACCTTAAACCATGAATGGTATAAAAATAACACATCCATAGTCAAACATATAACAAAACCTTAAATACAATATGGAAGATTTTATCATAATAAATCAACATCAAATAATTGTAAAATCAATCAAAATATGTTGACATTGATGAAATCAAAACTATTTGAGAGAAAGATATCTTTATATTTTGAAATAAATTAATTGATGGATAATTATAAAATAATGGATTTATTTGGAAAATATTATTATAAGATTTTAAGGGAATCTTTGAAGGTGTTATAACAGCGAAAAATAGCCACACCCTCTGTATAAGTTAAAAAACATTCTTACCTTAATCCGTCAAAAAGGTCATAAAGTACCTTGTTTTGGAAAACAATGGAAATATTAATTTCAAATAATTTTCTAAAAAGTAAAACTAGGGTATAAATGAATTAAACCTATATTATAGGAAATAGCAAAAAAATATTGAAATTCATTTTTATGAAACACGGATGTGGATGAAAAATAAGTCCCAATAGATACTTTCGTAAAAACAACCTCAGATAATAAAAAGATTGTAAAAATGACCCATAACATGTAAGTTTACATGGTTAAGGTTAATTTAACATCCTGTATAATAGTTAACTCATTTTATTAAATTATACAATAACCACATAAATAAATATGATATAATATATTCTCTTCTAATATTTCATTGTTAATAATATTTCAATAGTATCACTGTTTCGGGTGTTAACAGACTCGTTTTCCTTAATTGGTTTTTTTACTTAAGTAATGTTTTTCATTTATTAGATGTATATGATTCATATTAAGAATGATATTATGTTCTTAAACAATATTTTTAATAATAAAATTAAATTATTCTTGAAAGGTTATGATGGGGAATGAATCCCATTGTGTTCGTGGAGACAACAATCCATACGCACGCACGAGTGACAAAACCATTCTATTGATAGTGAAATCATATTTAATTGGATAAAATATCATATATACAGAATAATTAACATGTTATATTTATTATTTAAATCAATTATACTCATTATTATTATCATCCAAATAACAATTTGTTGAATGAAAAACTACACCACGACGTGGAGATGGTAAGTCGTACGTATGCATGTATGGTGACTTTGTCATTAATAGGACGGATAAGATTATGAATATTTTAGTACAACATTTATAATAATATCACATTATGTATAAGGTACTGGGTTTATTATTTTTTTATGGAAACAAAAAATAATCTGGAAGTGGAAGAAGAAAAGAACATTCAAAGTGGTGATGAAATTATTCTCTCTTCTTTGAGTGCTTGCTTTTTATTTGATCAAAAGGTCTCTATGGGAAGGATTTATGATCAATGTAACACCTCTAGGATAAATTGAGAGTATTCGGGAGGATAGTTGAGTAGTATTTGGATAAGACAAATGGATTTGGAGGTGTGATTGTGAGAGAAGGTTAAGTACCCTTTTATAAGAGAGGTGATGGTCACTTTAGTAACTTTTGAATTATTAATTTATTATAAAATAATATTTGGTTTATAATGGCCCCAAAAGGATTTATTTATAGGATAAGGTTAGTATGATTCAAAATCATCTCATCCAATAGGTTTCAGATAGGTTTAGGTAACCATATTAACCTTATTATATAAATTTAACTTATAGTTAAATAGTTTCACTTTTACCATGTATTCTTGTATTATAATGACAAATGGCTTAATAAGATTACTATAAAAATAAAAAAAGATCCCCAAGTTATTCATAATTGACATATCTAACCATATGTAAGTCCTTTTTTAAACCATATATTTTTATAAATATTATATCAATTCATAATTTAGTATTTTTTTTAAAAAAACTCACTTATGTCAATTTTGACACTATTTAGTATTTTATATTTGTAAAAGAGATAAAAACATTATCGCTTATAAAAAATTTATTTAATCACCCATCAAATGTCATATTAACCTGTAAAATTAGTGGAATTTACTTAAATTCTCAATTTACATTTATTTGGATATTTATAACATCAATTATTTTAATCTCTCATTAAGAAGATAATTAATGTATCATCATTGTGTCGTAAATAAAAATAATTATTTAATGTCTAAAAATTATAAATAAAATACAATTATGTAGGAAATATATTTATATTTCTAATTAATAATTATAGTCTAACTGACCTTTTATATAACCCTATATTTAAATTTTTTTAGTTATTAAGAATCGAATTTAAAACATTTAACTCTTCTTTAAAAAAATTAATAATAAATGTCCTAATCTAATCCAAGTGGATAAAAGAAGATTATATATTATTCATAAGGTTTATCTTGGTCAAAATACACTTATCCAATAGAATTAGGACATGTGTTAGGGTAATTAAAATATCATTTTTACCTTTAATCACCCTATTTACATTTAACCAAGGTATATAAAATTCAAAATTTACTATTCACCAAAAATTATTTTCACCTTATTGAACAACATTTTAATTACTAATATAAACCGTGCCTCTCGGATTTTTGAAATTCTATTCACAGAAGTGGTAAAATTACATTTTTAAAAAAATTTCAAATGTGCCTAGAAGGTGAGTAAAGGACATTAAAATGTTCAATAAAATTTTATACATCTAATCTTATTATAAAATGACTCCAATGAATTATATTGATATAATATTGGTATTTTGTATCTTTTTTGACATTAAATAAATTTAATTAAAATAAAAATTATTTTAACTAAAAAATCTATTTTTAAAAAATAACACAGTGTATTTCACTATTCATAAAAAATTGAGAATTTTCAGTAAAATACGAAAAATTCACTCTAAGACAATTTTGAAAGTACAAATCCAAAAATGATGTGCATTTTGAGAAATAAAATTTATAAAATTTTAAAAAGTGGGTATTACTATTCATAACAGCTAGTTTGATTGGTCATGGTGTTCTATAACTCGAAATTGCGTACAACGCAAGCTATTTTATTATTTAAAGTGAATCATAATATGGAAGATTGGGGTTTTACAATATATGTGAATAGTTATCAAAATGAATTAATTTATATTTTATGAAAAATAAAATAATTATAAATGATATCAATTTAAAAAAATAAATAATGAATACAAGATAATAGGACATGGTATAAATTTCACCCAATGACAATTTTTTATATAATTGACCATGCATGTAAATTTATAACCTTTAGTATTGAAATTTTGTTACCCTAATTAAGGTTAAAATTATTTAATGATGGGTTTAAACCCAAATATAATGTTTAAAATTGAACATAAACATGTAAAAATATTACGTGATGAAATTATTTAAAAATTAAGATATATTATCTTATTTTTGTATTATTTGTTCAAGTTTCACATGAAATAGAATTTATTATATTTAAATCTTTTATTTAATTCCATGTTTGTTGTTTCTTTCACTATAAAACATTACCACCTATTCTAAATTATTATTACCATATTAAGACACATTGTTCTATCAACAATGAAAAAACTCTTATCAACATCCTTATACATGTTATATTGTTTCTTTTCTCTTAATCATTACATCTTTATGATATATAATAATAAATCCAAAGAAGTTATCTTATAGAGAAGGGAATTATTTTAACTGATCCCATTCATTTTACATATTATTGTACCACCTTAAAATTATTCCAAGGCATTAAATCATAATATAATAAATATATAAAATATAAATATATTATATTTTTAATGAAAAAATATTATTTTTATCCTTTCTATCATTTGGGCAAAAAAATCATCATTAGTGCGTATGTGTGGAAAAATATCTTAATGAAGTTATGTGTTTTGTTTTTCATTAAAAACTCAAAGTCTATTTATTATGATAGATATAATAAATATATTTTATATTAATGAATTAATTATGACTCTATAAATATAAGATACTTCATAACTTATTATCCTTCCACCCATTAAAAAATGAAAATGTCAGTCATACATACTTTTCCAATACAATCTCCACAAATAGATGTGATTTGTTTTGAAAGCACATCATTCATGGTTGATTATAAAATTTGGTATGTAATGCCGAAATAATAATTAAGTCAGTATTATTATTCCAAAGATGATGGAACAATTACATATTTACCTTAGTCAACATATAAAAGACTTTTTCAATTAGTAACTAAACATAATCATTGAACCTGATGTGGACATAACATATTATGTAATTAAATATTGGTATTAAATAAATGAAATAATTTTCTATTGATATTAGATTAAACCTAAAAAATAATCCTAAACAACTAAATAACTATTATAACTTTGCTATACAACAAATAAATGGATGTATAGAGCTTATATAAACTAGATGTAAGGGGTTTCTTATATCATTTTCCATTAATTAGGTTATACATATACTTCCATTACCATGTTATTCCCAGATTATGTGTGCAATAAAATATGATTTTTTTTTGGATTACCCCTTGTTTTTCTATTTTACAATTGTTTTCTGATAATCACTTCTATGATATGATCTTTTACTAGTTATTCAACTAAAAATTATTTCATTGATAAATGTTTGAAGTAATGATCAATTTTATGATCATATGGTTTATATTCTATTCCATTAATATTAATATATCATGAATATATTTATGTTGAAGATATTTTATTTTTAATTGTTATTATTTCATTCATTAGGAGTATGATTCAAAATTTATCAATGTTATAAGGGTTATATTACAATATAAATTCTTACTAGGATTGCTTGTGCTTAAATTTTCATTAAGAACTTTATTTGACCACTCTATCTTCAAACTCTTTTGAATTATTATATGATGGTTATTCATTTATTTTTATTTCACAGTACCATTTTACTCTCTTTAATACTTGAAATTTTTATGATCATGTTTTTATATAAAAGATTACCCCATTTCTTCTTTGGTTGATAAAACTTTTCTCCCGTATCCCAGTTTTTTTTGAACAAATTATTTTAGATTTTATAGATAATCCAGATGATTTAAAAGTTAATTTTCAATATAGTTTACTTATATATATATATATATTCATTAGAATAAATCATTTAAAAAATAATTCAGAAAATTAACAATTTACTTCATAAATAATTTCGAAAAGATTTCTCTTTTTAGTGTATACACCATGAACAAATTTTACAAATTTTACATAAATTCATTTCAATAAATATTAAATTAAAAGTTTATATTTTTATTTTCATGAAAATTAGTTTTCTCAATATGTTTTGAATTTTTAGTTAAATTTTTATTAATATATTAGAATATTTTCTCGATTTGTCAATGAAATGATTGAATGATCATTCAATGTTATTTTTCGTCCAAGTAAAAATTATTTAATGATTTATATGATTACTTTGGGATATGAAGTTATAAACGAATGGAATTCCAATATCTAAATGGTTTATGATAATGTATCAATATTATTATTAATAAAAACCTTTCTTTTACATGTGTTGATCATTTAATGATAGTTTTTGAAAAAATAAAATGATCTTGGTTTTTGTTTCAATATATGGTACTTGGAATGTATTAATGAATGTGGGATTGGAGAGTGAAACCCAATTCTTAAGTAAAATTGTTTGACATGTGATTGGTTAGTCTATTATATCCATCATATTAAATGGGTAATGATACATAGTAAAATATATGGATGTTTCCCCTAATAGATTTCAATGTTATGTTATTCCTATTGTATAATAGAGTTAAATGATTATAAGTCAATCATAATACATGAAAGATTTTATCAGTTGTCTGTTTTTAAAAATATGTATAGGAATTATCTTGTTAGGTGATTGCATGTTGAATGATTGGTATTCCATGGTTCATATAATCTTTTTAATGTCTTTTCTATGATCAAATAGATCCTTTATTGAAATAAAATTATTAGATGGACCACGATTGTAGAAATATATGAATCATTTCTTAATTTAATGTTTTATATCAATTATTATGATTTATGTTCCACATTTTTATGTGTATGAATACTCTTATAGTATTTAAATGCAATGTGTAAATTTCTTAATACCATTACAATTACCTTATTACCACTTTTTAATTTCAATTATTACTGATTATGTTTACCCTTACTCAGATTTTAAGTTGAATATTTTTAGATTTTACATTTCCACAGGTTATGAATAATGATTTTAAATGAATTATTCTATCAAATTTTTCATGTTTCAATTCTTTATGGGACCTGATGTAGAAATAATTTTAAATTATAAAATAATTGAATCGGGGGTAATCACTTGAAGACATGTGTTTTATTATGTATGATTTTCTTCTAATTCTATAAAACTATAATACTAAAAGGTAATTGTATATGTAATCGAACCAATATTTTTTGATGACATTTCTTGTTTCAGATGACAAAAATTGGGTCATGGTTATTATTATAAAATCTAGAAATATAAATACTATGTTTTTTTCATCGTATCAGAGATTATGGGTTGAGAACAATTACAAAATCATATAGTACTTGTTTACTTGGGGAACATAAATCCAATTATCCCACTCCTGCTTCATATACTCCTGAACATTATTCTCTATTTAATATTCTTCCTTCTAGAATTATTGTACGTTCATCACCAACATTTGTTTCTATGGGGTTTATAAACTATTCATACTCAGATTAACCTGGACATTTACAATTTATTTATCCTCAATATCCAACATTTCAATGTTCTAATTTTTCCATTTATTTTTCCCAAAGTAGACAACATCTCATCATTTGTGGAACTATTTTATTTCACCAACACTCAAATAATATCCAAAATATTTATCTCCATAGATTAGTAAAACATCTATTTATCTTTTGATCCATGTTTTTCATGATCCTCATAATTTAAATGTACATATTTTATAATACAAAAAACAAAAATATTTTTATATATTGTTCATTTTTTAGTCCCTATCACCTCCAGATGTTCCTTCCCAACTACTGATGATTTAATTAGTTTGATAATATAAGATGATATGTTGGGTTCCTCTTCCCAAAACATCTTTGGTATCCCTAATTGAAATATAATAATATTTTATTTCCTATTAAAAATATGATTCATCATTTCCGTTAATCATTTCAATTGAACATTTTCGGAACTATATTTACATTCATTATCACTTCCTCTATAAGAATGGTCTATAAGGTGAATCTAGTATACTCCCCACCATTTTCAGTTATGATACACTATATCATCCCTTGTTTTCCATTTCTAAAATATTTTTCCACTGAATAAGAATCTGTAATATAGTATATATAATTTTTAAGAGTTATATCTATATAGTACTTCTAAAAAAATCAATGAGTGTAATAATGATTAGGCAACCATAATAGCAATGAGTGGAGGAATTTTTAATTTATATGCACTTTAAATTCCATTCTTTATAATTTGTCAAAATGTTTTACACTAAATAAAAACAAAAAATAAATTAGGAATCTCTTTCAATAAGTAAATAAATCATTTCCTTGTGAAAATATAAATGAATGTAAGAATGTAAAAGAAATAGTTATATTATTTAATAGGGGAAGGTTCCCTAAAAATCTGAGTGTTTATTCTTCAACATACAATTCATTGGATCCTAACTATCTATATTAAGAGATTCTCATTTAATATTTCAAAAACACACAATATTCAGACATTCCAATTTTTATATGATCATGTTTCAATATTTCCATGGATTTTAGAAAATTCTTGTTCTTATTGCTAGGGTGACCAAACCTGTAGTTCCATACTCCAAATCAAATAATTGTTTCCTTCTAGAAACCTACTTCCCATCTAGATTTCATGTCATGTAATGTAACAATAATTAACTACTACCATAAATATCATTGATTCTTTGGTAAAATTTTACACCAAACTAATAAATCTATTCCCACAGACATCATCAGGTTATCCAACAAGAATATACTTCATTTAAGGCTAGTGGATTGATGGATTTCCATTAACATAAAGAAACCACTATTATTAAATCATATTTTGTCATATCGTTTTCTAGTAACATCTAGTACATAACTATCATCCAAATGAACATTTCCTCACTTCTTAGATATATAATTAAAAATTCACCAATGATCTTCATTGAATTATATGATGATATAATGTTAATCACCTATGCTTATATAAGATAATTTAAAATCAATAAATTAGTTTTTTATATATTACTTTAACATAATATTTTCTTTGAGATATTTACTCCCTTATGGGGTTCTCCATTGACTATATAAGTCATTTTTAATATATCCTTTAATCCCAAATTTCTACCTGGTTGGAACAAGACTTCATGACATACTTCGACTCCATTAACAAATCAATTCTTCTATAGCTTTCTTCAAGGAGAAATTAATCTGATAAGGTGACCTTATCCTTCCATCTGTATTAAGGGAACTACTAGTCAATACAAAAACATTCCACTATGTAAGCTCTTCATTCAAAAAAATTTAGATATCATCAAATAACATATAGTTTTTTCTGCTATAGTTATTTATTTCTAAAACCATTGAATAATAGCTATTCAGAAGTGAAGATAATCAAAGAATCACCTTTATATAATCCAAATAGATAACATTATTTATTCATCCTTCCCACAAATCATGTTGAAGAAATTCAAAATATCTTCCACTAATTTCCTTATGAAAACCATAATATAAGCAACCATCATAACATAAAACCTATTTTTTTTATGAATGTTATTTTTTTATATATCATCATTTAATTCATTCATGACAAATTTTGTTTCTTATTACCCTTAATGTTAAAAGAATCATTTCTATTTGTAGGAATTATTATTGGTTTTAAAATGTTCAAATCAAAATGTCACTATTTATATTTATCCATTAGTGAATTTTTTTCTTATAACTATGGGAATTATAAGTCCTCTTGAATTTTATGATCTATATTCATTAATCTCAAGATGACCAAGTATATTCCCTCAAATTTGTCGATCTAGATCATTCCTTCACTTAGTATAAGGAATTTTCTAATAACATGATACTGAACCTTGATAATGAATCATTACTATATTTCCACATTTTCGGAGTAAGGAAACATTAAAAAAATGATCGTATTTAATACCAATAAACCATTTCAAGTATGATCAATAGACCACCAAAAGTTCCAATGTAGAATAGTATAGAATAAAAAAGACCTCTAAAATTTTTCATTCACTTAGACAATGTATCATAGAAGTATGAGATCTTAATACATTTCCATACATGTATTTTTATTTCATAATCAAATTTTCATATATGGTTTTTAATAATCCAACACTAGGTTATTATTTTATGTGAAAAACAGTTTTTAATATCTCTCAATACTTCTATTATAACATGAAATGCACGGATAAAAATTTTATAATTATTGTCTAAATGTTATGATATCATGTCGATATTGTTTTAATCAACTTCAAAAAAGTCTAATTATATCTTCAAAAGTTTCTCAAATTTTCCCAATGATTGTTCCTATTTTTTGGTTTTAAGAATTGTATTCAGTTTTAATAGTATTCGATTTTTCTTTCATTATTAAATTATTATAAAGCTATACTGATCAGATTATTAAATAACATTTTCCATATGAAACCCCCAAAAAATAATTTTCATTATAATAAAATGAAGAATGTATTTTTACCTAAAAATGACTAATATTTATGAAAAAATATGGAATTATGGAATTTTTAGATTTAAATTTTGTTTTTATTTCATTAATATCACTTTCATTAACATTAAAATTTCAATGAGTTTTTTTGAAAGAAATATTAGAAATATTTTATATTTCATGAAACTACATGAAATTAAGAACAAAAAATCATAAATTAAAAATAGTCAGAATTACGTCAATGTTT
Organism: Viscum album; assembly: GCA_963277665.1. Taxonomy (NCBI): domain Eukaryota; kingdom Viridiplantae; phylum Streptophyta; class Magnoliopsida; order Santalales; family Viscaceae; genus Viscum; species Viscum album. The sequence continues at coordinate 323,433 of CAUJRU010000625.1, forward strand.
ATTGAAATTTTCAAATTATGAATTTCACAATTTTTTGATAATATCTCTTAAAATATATGTTGGATTAAACCTTTTTTATTGATTAGAATTATGTAAAAAAATATGTTCATTTAAAAATTCTTTACCAAAATTTATTTTTATGATTTATATGGATTAAAATTTTTCAGAAATTTGTGTGCCAAACTTCTATATGAAATAGTGAATTACAAGTCATCATATTCTACCTCCAATAGGTTTTCTCCATGGAAACACTCTTTACATTATTCTATATTTCCAATGGTAGATAATTTCACCCTAAAAAATCAATGTTATGTGATTCACCTTGAAACTATAGGTCATACTCTATTATGTATTCATGCATAGTAGTACAAATTCCCCATTTCATCTCCATCCACTTCAATGTAAAGATAACCACCCTTTCATTCTTGCATTCTTCTTCTTAAAAAAGAAGCACAAAATTTCTTTTTCACTTAATGATTAATACTCATTTTATCCAATGGTATATTATTTTTCATTCAATGGTAGGTGATGTAATCTTAATGGAATATTAGATTTTATTCAATGGTAGATGCAATACTCTTAATGGAAAATGTGGTACTCTCAATGGTATATTTCAAATAGAAATTGATGATATGAAACAACATGGGTTTATTTAAAGAATAAATGGTATATTTAAAATATTAATTTTGGAGTTAAAATAGAAATTATTGATCTACATATTATTCCTATAGTATATTATATTATTCAAAAAATATATCAAATATTCAATTCAATGATAGATCTATTTTATCAGTCCAATGGTAGAATATTTTTTAATTCCAACAGAAGATCTAATATTCTCTCAATGCTAGATAAAATCCAACATACAAAATAGTATTTGTTCTACCTCAATGGTAGACACTCTCCATATAATGGTAGATCTTTAATGGTCTCTCCACTCTTCCTACGATAATAGATCTGTAAGAGTATCACCATATTTGATGGTAACATCGCAACACTTGATATTCTAATTCTATTTGATGACTTTTATCACCACATATAATTTTTTTTGAAACTTAATGATATTGTTTTGTACTAAAATATTTTGAAAAATATTCTATCACTAATTAAGAATTTCTACCACAACCAGTTAAATTTTTATTCTAAATTTTTTTCTTATTCACTATTTTTAATCTATATTAATTTTCTGAATTATTAGATAAATATTTTTATTATGATAAGGGTTTTATTGATTTTTAAAACTCATATATATTATAATAAATATATTTTTTTTAATTTTAAAATATTTATTCTATGATAAATTATGATTTAAATTATACTTCGTTGTTTGTAAAAATTTATTGTTTTTGAGATTACAGTTTCAGTTTCATAAATTAATTATTTTAATTATTTTCCAAATATTTATTAATATTGGTAAATATTTTCAAAACAATTAACTTATTATATATAGGGAAAATATGTCATTATATTTTATATATATTACATATTATATTTTAAAATTTTCATTAATAGTTAATATGGTTGCAATATTAATAGAATTATTTTACTTACTTTGTACTCTTTATTTGAAAATTTCATTGATTTATTATTATAAAAAATGTTTGAATGATTTAATTGTTTATTTAAATTCATATTGAATTGGTATTTGTATTTTTAAATAAAATATTTATTGTTATGTCATTATTAAGAAAATGATTTTATCTTTCTGGAATTTTTTTGATGTGGTTTACATGTGGATGTCATTTGTTACACTTTACAGTTATTTATTGAAAGGGATGTTGAGAAACCATTAAATTAATTGAATACACTAGATAAAATCTTCAGTACTCTATGTTTATTATAAATATTCTATGACCTTTCAACCTATAATACAATCTCTAATGTCTTGTGCGATACTCTGTTTCATCATTTTCACAATATCTCAATTATTAGATTACATCTTCATCGACTTCTACTACCTTGTTGATACATGATGATCCATTACTCAAGAACCATTACCAGATTTTTTTTCTCTATCTATCTACATCACTAGGTTTCTTGAGTCTGTTACACTATTTTCTACCTTTCAGAAACACTATATTTTTTTTGTTTATTTTTGACATATAAAAATTCATTCCATCATCTTTTACTTGGGTTGTCACACCTAGATTCTAATGTCAAGATCATTTAAGTTGTAACTCATGTATTCAAAATTCAGGTGTTATAATTGGGATGTGTATCCCCATATGAAATTTAAGGTGTCATGGTTAATCCTCAATAAGAAGTGAATATGGTAATCAAGTTATGATTGCCCTTCAAAAATTATTTTAGTGAAAAAGTATCTCTTGATGATTTCAGTGGTATAGGGAATGAATCTATCCAATTTGGAATGATCTAATATATAAATAATTATTTTCAATTCCTTATTTTAACGTTAATTTAACTCACTTCATAAACATTAAAAATTAGATTAAAGAATCAATTTGTTTTTTAAATTTTTTAATCTAGTTGATTCAATCTCTCTAGACCATCTACGATTGACTTATAAAACCATATAATTTGATTTATAGGGTAAACCTATTATATAATATTTTAGTTGTATAATTCTATTTACTAACACATAATAATTGGTATCAATGGTTGTTCCTTTGAGAATAGTTCCTTAGTTATATAAAGTATGTCATTTATATTTTGTCATATTAACCAATTACTAGACATTATAGTCTATAAATAATTATCATATAAGATTTTATGATAGAAAAAAACGATGCCTAGATTATAAAAATTCCCCACATTTTGATGGAAATAATTATCTCTAATAGAGATCCATAAAGTATTAAAAACTGAGGAAAACCATGTTGAAAATAGGTCCATCATGGTAAACTAGTAATATCTATGAGACTCCGACCCATATATACTTACTAGAAAATGTTCTATAATAAATATTTTAAATTTCCACATTATTAAAATTTTATATTATTTGATTAATAAGAAGTGTAATTAGTCATTTTATTTTTGTAATACAACTCATGTGATTTGTACGATTATTCAATTCACATCCCTTGGGTCAAAAAATTAATTAGAACCACATTAGGAATTCTGCATGCTGAGTACAAAGTCTTTAATATTGGTGAATATGAAATAGTAAATTAAATATTCCACCAATTTATGATCATTTATAATGTAATGAATTTTCTTTGAGAATATTTTGAAGAACCTAATACATGTTGAAGGATTCATATGAGATGAACTGATCAAATGATATACTAATTATGTGTCCGTTGGTGAAATAAAAAAATTCAAAGAGTACACTATCTATGAATTCATTAGATCACAACTTCGATATGAACTAAAATAGAAGAACATATATAATGAAGACATAACAAAAAATAAAATGTTTAGATTTTAAATCTATGAATGTTTTTCTATTGAGACTTATAATTATCATACAAGGGATTGTGAAAAATAAGATGTGGATCAAATTGGGATGAGAGTTTAAAAAATAATTAAAATGAAAGGATTGAAAAATCAGTTTAGAAGAAACCCTTAAAAGGAATAATGAATTGGATAAAATAAATAATGTTCTGATTACAATTCTCCATATATAATTTTTTTGAGTGTATTAAGGAAGGGAATACTAATCCTAACATTCCAATGCTAATTAATAAATAAAAATAAAAATACAGGGTCGAAAGGACATTGACAAATGGTATGTTTTTTAGAAAGAATGTAATTTTCTTGAACAAAATGGAAATGATAATGATTCTTATAACATGTTAATCATGGAATCTTTGCATATTTTTATTGATTTATGTTTTTAATTTTGATTTTCTGATATTGATTTTGATTTTAAAATTATGAATATCAATGAATTAAATGATTAAATTGAAATATTAACAAAATATGTTTTGAAATAGGTTGATATTTATATTAATCTTAATGAAAATAATGAAAAACTTGTTTATAAAAATAAATTATATTTAGAAAATAAATACAAATTAAGAAATACTACCTCTGGTTCTCATTGTAATGTTTATGATAAATTTAAAACTGATCAAGATTTGAATGAAAAATCTAAGAAGTAATTTTAATGTCATTAATGAGGTTTACCAGATTTAATTTGAGGTTGTAAAAAATTCAAAAATCATTCTTTTGAATAAAATAAATACAAATAATATGGTATTGGATATGAAAAAGGATTAAATCAAATTAATTAATAAAGATTTTCATAATAGTAAAAAATGGTTGTAATTCTACTGTTACATTTTTCAAAAATGGAGTGAAATGTCACTTTGAAAATGACTATTTAATTAGATTAAAACTTCATTTAAGATTTAAAAATATAAATATGTATATTATTTATTATCTATAGTACCATAAAATACATGTTTAAAATTTTATAGGTACTTAAAAATTGTATTACTAATCCAAAAGGACCCAACAAAGCATGTGTACCAAAATTGGGAAGTAAATTTTTTTATTTGAAAAATGTCTTGGATGTACCAAAAATAATATAAATTACATGGATTATCTTGGAATATTACAAGATATTCAACAATTCTTACAACTTAAAACACATATAATGGAGTTATTGTAACATTTGGAGACTATTACAAAGGTGAAGTACAAGGTTTTGGTAAATTTCATATTTAAAATTAAAATTTTATCTATAATAATTTATTTAATAAAGGATTAAAAAATAATTTATTTATTATATCTCAATTATATGAGGATGTAAAGGAATATAATTTTGAAAATTATAAATTTTTATCTTTAAAGGATGATTCTTTATTATTTTATGAAAAGAAAAATATAATATCTAATATATTAATTTTTCAAAAATAATTTACAATTTGTAAAGTATTTGAATGTAAATCAGAGTGATAATATCCTTTTTCATGATTGATTAGGTAATTTTAACATTATAATATTACATGAACTTCCAAAAAATTAAAATGTTTTATAATTACCTTACTTGAGGAATGAATGACTTCATGTTTCTCACTTTTTCATGAAAGGGAAACAACATATAATTTCATTCATAACTATCAATAAATAATTATTAATATAACATTATAGTTTGAATATCTATATTTATTTGTTCATACTATAAATTATATCCTTGGGGGAAAGAAATATACTTTAGATATTTCTGATCACTATATTAGATTTACATGGGTGTACTTCCTCTACCATACAAATGATACTTTATCTATATCATGAATTATTTTGAATTTTGTTTAAAAGAAAAAAGGTTATATTATTATTTCTACTCATGGTTGTAAAGGATCTGAATTTCATAGTTTAAAATTTGAAAAATAGTCTAAACAAAATTGTTATTATTATAATTTTTCTTCCCCTAGAACACCACATAAAAATGACTTTGTATAACAAAATAATATAACTTTTATTAAAATTTATAGAACTAAGTTAATTGAATATAATTTTCCTATATATTTATAGTTCTAGGAATTTTTTGATTCTTATTATATTTCAAATAGTATTTTTTTAGACCTTTGGTAATGATAAAACATTATGAATTATTTAAAAATAAAACTCCTAATGTTGGTTATTTTATATTTCTTGGTTGTAATGTTTTTATTTTATATACTGAGGAAAATTTATATAAATTTGATTCTAAAAGTGGTGGATATATTTTTTTTTGGGTATTTTATTAATAGGAGATCATATAGATTTTATGATAAAATAACCATATTTTTCAAGAATCAATTTTTATTATTTATGATAAACATAATGATAAATGAAATTCAGATTCACATGTTTTTTTGATTATTTCACATATTTTATTTTTTTGTGGAGAATTAGATCTGGATAAGGATTTATAAATTGATGGGAATCATAATACCTCTTGACCTGATCCATTACCCTGGATGATTTAAAGAGTTTATATAGTTGAAAATTATACCGGTAATATTGATTCAGGAATTAAAACTAGTAATTTTTTTAATGTTTGTCGTTAAATATGTTATTATTTCTGATTTTGTTCATAATAATTTTAATGATTCTTAAAATTCTTCGAACTGGATTAATTTATTGCAAGATGATCTTAATCAGTTTGTTATAAATATTATTTTCTATTTAGTAAAAATTCCTCAGGATAATCAGGTAAATTGACCAAAGTGAATCTTTTAACAGAATATGGACTTATCTAGGCAGATGTAAAGAAATAATGTGAGACTTATTTCTCAAGGATACTATGAAGAAGAATTTATAGACATTGAAGATTCATTTTAACTTGTTTTCAATTTTTATACTAATAGAATATTATTCAATTTTTCTTGTTTTCATGTTTTAAATCTTATGAAATCGATGTAAAATGTTCTTTCATAAATGGTTTAATAAAATAAGAAGTGTATGTTTATCAACCCCCTATTTTTTAAATTGAAAACTTACTAATTGTTTATTAAATTATTTAATTATTTTTATAGTCTCAAACAAGAACCACCTGTTTTGCAGGAAAATATTTCATTGTTTTTACTAAAACATTGTTTCAAGAAAGAAACTTTTTACCCTACATGTTCTTTTAAATTAATAAATGTTGGAATATTAATTTTAAAAACCTAGTTTGATGTTATAGTATTTGTATCTTCTTATGAATTCTATTCATGTGATTTTTTATACCTTGATTCCTTCTATGTCTAACATGAGTTTAAAGGGAGAATTAATGTCATTTATTGGATTTCAAATTTCTCAGTGGAAAGATTTAATTTTTGATAATTTATCTAATTATTATAATGATTTGGTTAAAAGGTATGGTCTCAGTTACTCTAAATCAATAAAAACTATTATTGGTACTTGTTTAAAATTAGATGTTGATTCGTTTTGTAAATCGATTGATATTAATTTTAATAAACGCATGATATCTATATTGTGTATTTAACTATATCTAGACCCAATAATATGTTTGGTGTTTGTCTCTGTGCTATATTTCAAGATAATATAGAATACAGTAATATTGAATATATAGAAAAGATTAATTATATATGCTAACAGAACTGTTGAATCTGGTTAGTATTATCCTAAATAAAACTATTTTAATTTAATATCTTATTCTAGCTTATATATTTGAGGCTATAGATTAGCCTAAGAAAGAGCATCAGGTATGATTCATTTTCATATAGCTTTTTTAATTTATTAGTCATCTAAAAAATCTAATTGATTCTCTATCTATAGTAAAAAATGATTACACAACTATTACTAATAGTTTTGATCAAATATTATGGAATAATAAAACATTATGTGATTTTTATATTAACCTTGATAAATTTAATATTTATTCTGATAATCCTTCTCAAATTTATATTTTAAAAAATATATTACACCATTCAAGAATAAAGAATATTGATCATAGATATAATTTTATTAGAAAAAATTTTAATTTGGGTGATATTCTTTTTTTAATATGTCCCCACTTTAAATAATCATGAAAATATCATTACATATCCTTTAAACTCTTCGATGTTTGAGATAAATTGAATTTTTTCTTAGGATGAAGGTATCTTGATTATTTAATCATTACATATTTATAGGGGGAGTTTTTTATTTATCTTTATTTTTATATACAAAATGAGAGAAAATGGATTTTAAAATTACTTGTTTTGGAATTAAACAAAAAGTGGAATATGTTTTGTGCAATTGGATCCAGATATAATTTTATTACATGTTCATTAATTTATTTTTAAATAATCCAAAATCGTAATAAAATTTAATGTGAAAATTATTTTTTACTTTATCTCTTTATTTTTATTATAACATGAGTAATATTCATTGGAGTTTAATAATTCCTATTTCATAAGAATGATAATACATGTTTAATAGTAGGTTAAATTTTTAGTTTTCATTGTTCTAGGTGTGTTGTGGAGGTTCTAAAAGTTTTATATAGGGGATAGAGCTACAATAGTGTTATAATAGGAAACTCTTGTCCTAAAATGTCTATACGATGTGAAATGATGTTTCATCGACTCTTTAGATAGCTAGTTCAAGGTATGTTTACCGTTAGAGGTGGAGTCCATGAGAAGGATTACAAGTCATTTCAGTGTAATTAATGATGTCTTATAAATAATGGACAAGTTGATATAGTTTTGTTGAAAGAGGTAATTTTCATAAAACATGGTGTTTACACACTATGTAAAATTTTCATGATGTGAAATCTTTGGAATTATAGTTTTTAAATCCATTTTCATGGACTATTATTTTCATAAATCCTCAACTATTCATCCCAAATTCCATATCAAACTAAGTAACCCTGAGGAGACATTCAATACCTTCTCCCTTTTTTTGATCTATTTGTTTTGGTCATTCGGTTGTTGTGATTTTGGGGTATTGAGGTGGTGGTTTTTTTCCCATGCTTTTTAGGTGGAGATTTGATCATTTTGGGGCTATTCTTTTGTGACGATAATGTGACAGTTGTGTTATTGTTATTTTTGGGTGTCAAGGTGGTGGTTTCCTGGATGTGCATTTCAGGTGGTAAAGTGACGGTTTTTTGGCTATTATTGGGGGGTGTTTTTGTGATGGAGTTTATGGGATGTTTCTGTTTTTTGATTATGGTTTTCTTGATTCTTGGGTAGTGATGGACTAATGAATCGATTAATAGTGATTTAAATGGATAGGTTTAATTTGGTAAATGGAAGGAAAATATTAATGAATAAATAAATTATGGGATGTGTGGTTAATTTGGTTGTTTAATAATAATTACTGAATGGGATAGATATTGGGATTGGATGAAAATGCAAAATTTGGAATATATATTATGGGATTTGTGGTGTTATGAATTTAGAGGTTTCAGAAAAAGTGAGAACATTGTGAGATGGTTGATATTTGTTTGTAACAAATAGGTTGGAATTGTGTGTGTCAATCTTTATTTATTTGCACATTCATTGAGATTTCTATATATACCACTACCAAGATGATCACTATGTGATGACACCTGCTTAGTTTTGTGTTGGGGTGTTTTTATCAACCTATATTGAGAAGGATGGGTTGTAGGGTACCTAATATTTCATTCTCTCTCTTCAAGTGGATGATAGTATTTCATAGGATATGATGGTAGAGGTCTGACAATGTTCTAGATTGAGGTTTTGATAGTCTAGGTGTATTTAGGAGAGATACGATGTGGCATTACACGTGCAGTGGTGAGATCAAGAGTCTTTAGGTGAGATGTGATGCAGTCGAGGTCTCTACAAGAATGATGAGATTAGATCAGGTGTCTTACGGTGGTGGATATTCCTGGAAGGAGGGTGGAATAAGGCTTTTTTATTTCATATTCATGATACTGTAATGATCTAGTTAATTTTGTGGATTTTTATTAGCCCATGATTCTTTAAGTGAGGTGATATATGGCTGTTCATGTTGGGAGGCATCCCCAGGTGTCTTTGGGTGAGTTTTTTGTGATTATACTTGCGGGTGATGTGTTATTCTGAAGAGATGGAAATTCTAAGACATATGACAATGGGGTGTGAGAGTGGCATACCACCATGAATGTAGTGTAGGGTGCCCTTTTTACATGTTTCTTACTATTTTACTATACATGTATTTCATTATTTTTCACATGACTTGTTGAGCTTGGGATATATAGTTTCCATGTTTAGGTGATGTAGGTTCTTTTATTTTCTATCAAGTTAATTTGTATGATTCATTTACATTTACATGAGATACATTGGATTTCATACTGAGTATACATTTATGGTCACCCAATATATATAATTTTATTCATTTTTTCTAAGAGGAATATGTTGAATATGTTGGAAAATAATGGATTAGACATTGGATAGTTTCTGTGTTGTTGATTTAGATTTACTTTTAGGTTTTTATATGGGAGAAATTTTTCAGTATCAGTTTTATTTATACAATCATTTTGGGATGGTTTATGTTTATTTGTATAATTTCATGGACTTATTTTTGGATGATTCAAGTTGTCTCCTAATCGATCATTTTAATAGAGGGTAATTGCTACAATTTTTAAAAGATTTATACACACATGGTGCTAGTATCGATCCCAGGGCCTACTATAGGCATGTTTCTGGGGAAATTATCTCTATCTATATATATTGTGGTATCTAGAGAGGGTGGGGTAATGAAATAGTTATATTAGAGGTGACAGTTGGGAGATATAATGATGTTTGAGTTTAGAATAATGAGTTTTTATTGGTTTGGTATGGAAATAGTGTCGGTTTACATTGGTACATGACAATGCCAAGGTATATTGGTTAGGAAATGGGATTTTAGGCACCCATGATATAGTGAATTGAATTTGAGCTTATATAATGACCATGTGAGGTTATTTTTTATGGTAGAAACCTGTGTGAGATAAATGAATCATGATGAAATATTTTATTTTTTAATTAGGTTATTTTGGGAATGTTTAAATGAATAATGTCAATTAAAATGAATCTAAATATATTTCCATGCTTCCAGGGATAGGAAGTACTCCTTGTTTTTAGGAATGGATCTAGTTTTACATCCACATGTGGCTCAGGTAGTTGAGGTATATTAGGATGATCTGATTGATTTCTAAAAGGTTGATATAGTTGAGGAGGACGATAATTGGAAGAGGAAGTTTCATCCTTTTAAGTAGAAAGATTTGGTGAAGTATAAGAATAGTGTTTATAATGTCTTGATAAGAGACTGGATAGAGGATCATAAGATCAGTTTTAGCTTGATATGGCCGGCAGTTAGATATTGATTCCTTTCGATAATTATTCATATATGGGGAACATTCGAGTCTATGGTGGAAATATTATATTGATTAGAGGAAGTACGATGATGACTCATGGGTTTAATTTTATAAATATTTCTGAGAAGAGATCCTTTCATTTACCAGTAATGAATTTAAGAGGAAGTATATTCTTTCCCTTGGGTAAGGGAGTATGTCAATGCGTGATTTGGAAATCATGTTCAATTAACTTATTATTTTTTCCAAGATCTCTTTACAGATTATGAGTCCATTTTGATATGTATTTAGGAGGCACTCAATCCTTTTATCCATTATATATTCACTCCATTTACATTTCAAACATACCATTAGTATCCGAATGAGGAGGAGTTATCAAGAGGATACACTTGTGAGTGGGTTTATCATGAGAGGGGAAACAATTGGTTTCCTTGAATAACATTGTTTTCCATGGTAGTTCATAGGCACCCGGACATTTAAGGTTTTCAATAGAAGGTATTTTACCACAACTCTATCATGTTCATTCTTTTAGGTCCATTGCTTTTCATTATCTTCATAGGGGTTTTTTTTCTAATGTTCCTGTTCAGTGCTATTTATCGCCATCATCAAAACTAGTACCCAGTGGTCCTTCATGTTTAGTATGGTAGTGATGGACATGTTCAATGCAATTCCCATTAGTATATTCTATTAAGACCATTTTAGTATTAGGGTTAGATGGATTATACTCTACTGATGTGAGGTGGTGCAGGTAGAGTCCATCCTTAAGATTTTACATGTTTATATGGACCTTGACACATTTGTGGTCAGGGAGGATGCTGTTAGTATATACGTAGAAGAGATGGGTATCTTCAATTACATATATTGAAGGTGGTGGTTCTGTATGGGCTAGAGATTATCAGATGTACGATCAGTTTTTAGTACAATTTATTTTTCCTAGTATGATTCAGGATATTAACATTTTTTTTCACCCACACTAATGCATGATCTAGGATTAGACGTAGGGAATATTTCCCTTCACGTAGTGTTGATTCTAGAATTCAGATTCTAAACTATCTTTTTTGTGTGTGTTGAGGGTGTACACTGATGATGGGTCCACATCAATATCTTGGGAAGAATTTTGTAACACAAATGCTTCATTACAATTTTATCCTCAACATCTAATGGGTTTTTTTCCATATGTTCTCCTATTGACAACTTCTATAAGATAGTCATTTTCTCAGATGTGGGTAGAAATTGTATTGTTTTCATTGGCGAGTGAGGTTGTCATGTGAGAATATAGTGTGTGTGTCCCTTATTTCTTTATTAGATGAGTTGATGGTGGACTAAGTGTATTATACAATTTTGGGGGTCCCCAGGGTCATTGGGATGATTATAGATGTTCTTCCTAAGGATTTCATGATGTTACCTCCTCTACATAATATTTATTTTTGTAAATATATTCATTATTATTCTTCTCTGATTTAAATGTATTCTTATTGGATGGATCCTTCTATGTTAATGAATTTGAGGATTCAGATAGATGGTGTGACAGATAAAGGTATTATCATTCCTAGTGTTTTTCTATGGGATTATACAATATTATTCTTCAAGATGATATTTGGTTGTATGAGGATACTAATATAATAAAAATGTTTAATCAGGTGATGGTAAAAAATGGTTACCCTATTCTAAGGAAATATGATTTTTTCTCTTAGATGAGAGGGGTTATTTTGATTTTATGACCAATATGGGATTTTGATATCTCTAGTTTAGGGTGGAGGGGAAGATATCCCAATGATTTCCTTTATATGTAGGTATATTCAATTCAAGTTTCTAGGAATATCTTCTTTCGTTGCAAAAAAATAAATTTTTATTGGAATTGTGATATCTGTATTATGTAATTACATATATAAGTTCGTCATCATATTAATCAATTATTTCATGTTCAAATCAAAGTAATATGAAGATAATATTCATTATATCAGAGCTATCTTATAGTTTCTTCATCCCCATAAACTCTATGGAAATAATTTTATATAAAAGTTTGGGACAAGATAGTTAAATTTCTACAGTAATTTTTTTTTCGTGGTAAGTTGTGATTTTGGGCCCATCGAATGTTGTTCTAGTTGTTTCTTGGGCCAAACTGATGAACGTGGTATATGTTTTTGTCTTCCTTATACATGTGAAATATTATCAATGGTTTTTTCCAATTATTATTGATATTCATCCACATGATACGATTTACTAGTATGTAGTATGTATCTCTGTTATTTGATCAATGCTATGATGTGTTTGGTTACCTAAAGTATATGTTAGTCCGTTCCCTAGTTCTTCTATTTCCTAAAGAGGGTGTGATGTTTGAGATTTTTTATGATTCTTCTGGTATGGTCTTGGGATACTTTCTAATGTGGTATAGGTAAGTGATATATTATGATTCTAGATAGTGACATCACCATGAACATAAATATTCCACCCATGATTTAAAGTTAGCATCAGTTGTGTTTGTGTTGAATTTTTCATGACATTTCCTCAACGGGGAGTACTTTTTGGTCTTCAAGGATCACAAGAGTTTGATGTATGTATTTTTTCATCAATATCTAAACATATGATTGTATATTTAGATGTAATTTCTTTACGATTATTATTTATAGATCTCTTACACCTCTAGAGAAGGTATTGTTGTGGCAGACACATTTAGAAGGAATTTCAGTGAAGATTGTTTTTGGGAATTTAGGGATTCATAGAGAGAAATGGGAAAGCTTATAGCCTTTTAGTTATTTTCAAGGTTATATGATGGTAGAGGATTTTTTCTAGATGACAGAGTAGTCCTATCTAATACAGTAGGAGGAGGAGTCTCATTGGGGAGACTCATATGTAAAGATGATGTGTGATCATTTTGGAAAGGGTGATGCTCAGGACGGTTCGCCAGAACCATATTTTCAATAATGAGAGGTGTTTCTTTGTAAGTGATTTATGGGGTAGTATTTAGTATGTTTAATATATTACCATTTTCAGTACACCTTGGATTATAAAATATTAACCATGACTTTAGGATTCAGTTTTGCTGGAATCAGATTAAATGGGATGTTGTGGAGATTGTGGGAAAGTATTTAGTTTTCCAGTAGGTTAAGGTGGAAGATCATGTTCCCAGTTGGTTATTAAATCGTTTGGACGTTCCCAAGTGGAAATGGGATGGCATATTGATAGATTTCATTACAGAATAAGACAAGGGAGATTGTGATGTTATTAGTGTGATCATGGATTTATTGATGAAATCAGCCCACTTCTTATTGATCATTGAGTCCGGTGTTGTGCGCACTTTTTCCAGAAGGTATTTACATGATGTGGGGAGGTTACATGGAGTTATTAGGTCTATTTTCTTAAATTGGTAAAAATTATTTACCTTGTGAGTTTTTATATGATTTTAACATGTGTTTGACACTAATTCACGCCTCATTAGTTGTTTCTAAACTCAGGTGGATTGAATGATGGAGCAGAATATACAGATCTTTTAGGATATGTTTTGTGTGTGCATATTAGATATTGGTGGATCTTGATCATAACACATGCCTTTGATTGAGTTTATGTACAAAAAATACCATCACTCGTCAATTGGTGTGGCTCCATTTGAGGATTTTTACTGGTGTATTTTTCATTCTGTTTTGTTTTTAATAGAGGTTGGGGAGGTAGAATTTCTTGGTCAATCTGTGGTGTAGAGCATGGTATGAATATTTATATTTGTTCAAGAGAGATTTAATGTAGCAATGGATGAAAAAATGTCATATGTCAGTCTCAAGAGTAGGAACTTTGATTTTGAGGTTGGGAACCTTGTATTCGTGTTTTCTTCCCTTCAACATGGGAAATAAAGGTTATGTGAGATGTCTTATTAGATTATGTTTCTAGTGTGACATGATAGGATCCATGAAGTCTTCTAAATCTCTTATATTTGTCTATATATTCTTAATAAATCCCATGTCATTGAATGTTGGTAGTTTGATATCGAGGATGATGTGATATTTTTTGATGAGTGATTAGAGATCCAAGATTATTATGAGAAAGTGCATGGTGAATTAACCATAACCTTAGTTTTCATGTTTTGGAGTCCATGTGGATTGGAGGAGATTACTTGGGATTGAGAAACATAGAAGAATTCCTAGTACCTGGAGTTGTTTTTATTTTATAATTTCTCTATATTTCTTGTTGATTCCATTTTTGAATCCTCCTCTGTTATGAGATTTATTTTTCCCCTTTATTTTTGATATATGATATGTGATAAGGTTCTGATATTTGAAATGAAAATTACTGAATTACTAATCAAGATGAATTACAATATTATGCAATTAAACCATTACAAACAATTCATTTCTACCCAATGTAGATAGGATATTGACATAGAGGATAGAATTACCAGATTCATATGTTTTGGGTAGTGATGTTTGTTTGTAGAAATAGTTGTTTGTTTGGGGACTATAGAAGTTGATATGATTGATTTGATGAGTGGTTGTGTGAAAGGAGAAGGTCTGTGGGTGTCTGGGGATGAGTTTGTGTGATTTTTTTGGTCAATTTATTTTTCATGTTTGGGTGTTGGTAGCATTTGAGGTGTGATTAAATGCATTACATGTATCTCATTGGGTGGTTATTCGATCCTTTTTCATTCTAGGGTTAGTTTTGGATTCGAGATGGTGTGAATTTTTTTGATAGGTATCTCATGTAATTATATTCCCCAAATAATTCCATTTCATTTCTATTTATGGGGCTTAGAGTTATTCCGGAGAGTTTTCGAGAGTTTTTCTTTGTGGCTCGATTAGTAGGAGTGCTAGAACAATAATTTCACAATGTAAACTGTTTACATGATTTTAAATTCATGTTAATTGTTTGGGTATCTAAGTGGTTCATTTATTGTTTGTAGTTATTGGGGTAATCTGTTAGATGGATTACACATTGTGTAAGTGGAATTCATGTTATTCAATAAATAAATTATGAAATAATTAATTTTTTGGAAGGAGATAGAATTATCAGAAACCATAAAGTTTATATAATGCATAATAATTAATTATTGTGAAATTGATTATATTCCAAGTATTAAATCCAATTTTTAGATGAATATTCTCATTTTTAGAAATTATATTCCTCTCCTTCTAGATGAACCCATAGATCTTAGATGGGAAATTCATTCCCTTATCACTATCTTCAATCCATTCATTTTGGGGGTTGTGCGGCTATGCTTTTGGGTGTCATGGTGGTGGTTTTTTTGTCTTTCTTTTGGGGTAGTGGGGTGGCTATTGTGTGGATATGCCTTTAGGGTGGTGATGTGGTGGTTCTATGGCCATTAATTTGGTTTGGAAAGGTAGTGGTTGTCTTGATGTGATTTTTTAGAAGGGGGTTAATATTTTTTGGTATATTTTTTTAGAGAGAGGATGAGGTGGTGTAATGGACATTAGGGGACACTTATGATGTGTGGTTGTATTGTTCTACATTCCCATGTAGTGGTGTAATAAATAATTTTATAATACTGATTTAAATGTCTTGGATTTAGTTTGGTTAAATGGATATAAATTTTCAATGAATAAATAAATGATGTGATGTGTGGTTCATGTGGTTAAATATTAATAATGAATCAAAGGGACCAGATAATGGGTTTTCTTGGAAATGTGAAATGTAGATTAAAGCTTGTGTCTTGTGTGGTGTTTTGTATTTAGAGGTATTGTGAAAAGTGATGATAATGTGAGATTGTTGGTGTTATTTGTGAACTCATAGGATGAGATTGTGTGTGGATATATTTTTTATATTTTTAAATTCCTTGTGATTTCAAAACTCACCCCACCCATGTTGAGAACTATGTCACGATACCCAAGTAGTCACATGGGGTTTTTTCCCAACATCTACTGAGGAGGATGGTTGGTTGGGTACCTAATATTTTCTATGATCTCATCCTTATGATGTTGGTATTTCATATTCTATGATATCTAGAGGTTTGGTAGTGAACTTGAGGGTGGTTGTGATAGAATAGGTGTCTTCGGGGGAGATATGATGTGGCTATACTTGGTGGGCGGTCAACCCAAGTGTCTTTGGTTGATATCTGACATAGATTGGGGTTTTATGGGTGGGGTTAGATTAGATAAGGTAGATTATGGTATGGTTCATGCATGTTAGGAGGAGGGAACAGGGTTGATTTCCTTTATAATCAGGATAACCTAATATTGTGGTTATAGTTGTGGATGTGTTGTAACCCAGGTGTCTTTAAGAAATATGTGATGTGGCCTAACATGTGGGATGACAAGACCGTGTGTCTTTGGGATGGTTTTTTGTTATTGTTATTGTTGGATGGTATGGTATTCATAATATATGGAAGCACCATGATATATGATGTTAGGATCTGAGAGTGGAATACGAGTTTTAAATGTATGTGGTATACCCATTATAAATATGATTCTTATTATGATACTATATATTACTTTCATTATTTGGGTTAGAGGGACTTGGTGAGGTTTGTATGGATTATTGATCTGTTTAGGTGTTTTAGGTAATGATGTTTTCTCATGGGTTCATTAGTATTCTTCATTCACATATGTGTGAGAGAAATTGGTTTTCCCACTGAGTATACTTGTATACCAACCCTACAGATATAAAACACGATTTAGGTTTCTAGGAATAATACATGGACCGTTCTCGACATTATTAGCATCGACCTTGGGAAGTTGATATATCTGTACATTATCTTTTCTTATGAATACATACATTGGAGAATTTAATTTGTATCAATATTATTTATACATGTGTTCGACGATGGTTTTGGGTTATTTTATATTATTTCATATATTTTTTGTGGGTTATTCATCTTATCTACTAAACTAGTATTTTTATAGAAGACAATGCCTCCCATATTTATAATATTTTTATAACCTTGGGGGTAGTCACCAAACCATGGCCTAGTGGTGTCGAGACTCGGGTTTCATTATCCCTATCCACTTATTGATGTATTCTTGGTGGTAGGGGGAATGAAAATGTAATTATTTATTTTATTTAAATTTGGGAAAGTCTAATTCTATCTAAAGCATGTTATCATTTTTCCGAACATGTTGTATGTTTATTGGGTTCAACAATTATTTTTTGTGTAATCTAACTTATTTTTTATTTAATTGTTCAATTATAACATGAGATAGAATACTTTAATTCTTATGAAGCATTTGAATTTAAAATACAACATAATTTTTCACTTCATTCAAATAAATGGACTTCTAAATTTTTTGGTGAAAAAATGTTCAATGTCTATATAATAGTTCGGTTAATCGAGAATTTTTAGAAATGAAGATATTATTTAGTTATTTGATACCTCTTTTGATTCACATTATAATAACACATATTTAGTTAGGTTAGAATTATTATATGTTTTTATAAATTTCATTTTACTACATTACATTCCAAAATTGTTTCTTACAAAACAAAAAAAAAATTCTGAAGTAATTCAATTTTTTCAGTAGTTTTCATAGTTTGTATTTAAATATTTTATAACCATATATTTTAATATATTGACGTTATATATGATTTTTGGAAATGATATGAAAATTTTGATTATTTATGTAATCTAGACCAATATCTAATTATCTCATTTAGATGTTTTAAAATTTTATCATTATTTGTGTGTCATGATTCTAAATAAAATGATATTACTATTAATCATCTCATACCTCTAGAATGTTTCCACTAGTGGATGAACATTCCATCTTGTTATCCATTTCCAATGGTATGTTCTTTATTCTATTAAATCTAATGGTAGTTTTTTAATCATGAAACCATAATTACTTTAAGGTTGTAGCATTATGCACAGTAAGAAGGATGCACCATTTCTTCTCAATCCTCTTATGTGAGAGGATAGCCACCATTATCTTTTGAATTTTTCATCATCAATATAAAATTCTATTCATTAGGTTTTAACTAAAAAATGATATCTTTTAATTTGGAATTTGATTTTTTTATTCAATGGAATATGTAGTTCTATTAATGCTATATTATATTTCCTTCAACAGTATATGCAGTACAGTCAACGATAGAAGTAGTACTCTCAATGGTTGAAACATTAATCCCAATGGTATATTTAAAGAAAAAAATGTAGATTTTAAAAAACATATATTTAAAACAGAAATAGAAGATTTTAAAAATAACTTTCATTTCTTCATATTTTTCAACAGTATATATATATATTTTAGTTCAATGGTAAATCTATTTTATCAATCCAATGGAATCTCATTTTATCACACCAATGGTAGATGTAATATAATATCAATCTACTATGAATTACTAAAGAAGAAATTGTAAATTACTTACCTCAATGGTAAATTCTCTTCCTATGAAGATAGATATTTGATGGTATCTCCACACTACGTATAATGGTTATTTTCAATAGTATCACCATCTATGATGATAGTAGTGAAACACCTATTTTTAAAAAGGTATTAGACCCTTTATACAATTGGCTATAAATATTTTTATGCTACAACCAGTTATTATTTTATCTTATTTTTTGTTAATAATTTATTATCTTGAATTAAAAATTTATGTTTTTTCTAATTAATTTTATTGTCTTATATTATTTCCCATGCTCAGTTTTTAATAATTTTTAATATTTTGAAATACTAAATATATATTATAATTCTTATATCTATTTTAGTAATTCTATAAATTCATATATTTTAAAATAATTCCTTGGAAATTAATTTTAAATTATTTTAATCGATGATAATGTATGTTTTAAAGTACATATATCATTTTGTAAAATTTTCAACTTTATTTGAAAATGTTTTTTATTACCAATACTCATTGTACTAATTATTTCAAAATTATTTTTTAATATTGTTTAATATTAAAAAAAAATTCATTAATTTCTCAAAAAAATATTTCATTATATGTTATGAATTTATGAAGATTTTATTTTGTAGTTTTTATTAATAGTTAATCTGATTGCGATATTAATGGAATTAATTGACTTTTTCTGAATTATTTTTTAAAAATTATGTATTTCCAATTATTATGTAATCTCTTGGAACCATTTTCCAGGTTATTCAAATTTGTTTGAATTGGTATTTTATTTTTTAAATAAAAATATTATTGTTATTTTTTTATGGTGATTTATTATTTGTTTCTTTTTTTTGTTTTACCCATGAAATTTGTTTTTTACTATATGTAGTTCTATATTTAAATTGATTTTCAGAAGTTTTTAATTTAATCAACTAACCATGGAAAAATATTCTACACTCTTTTGTCCTTCATGAAAAATTTGTGATCATTTATTTTCTTATAAACTATTTCAATTCCAATGTGATACATTGATTCATCTTCTATAAAATATCTTGTATGCTAGATTACTTATTCATCAACTTTTACAACCTTGATAATAAAATATGATCCAATTTTTGAGAATTAGTAACTTTTTTATTATTCTTCTTCTATCTACCTCATATGGTTTATTGATTATGTAACACCATTTCCCACCTTTCGTACAAACTCTTTTTTATTTATTCACTTACATAAAAAATCATTTTTCTCTCTTCCATGGGTTCTAACTCCTAGATTATAATTTTAGGATCATTCAGGTTATGACTCTCATAGTATAATGTCTAGTGTGTTAAATGGGTTGTGACTCCCCAATTTTTTTTTTCATTTTTTCATGGTTATCCCTCCACTAAAAAAGGATCATGTAATCATGTTATGATACACCCAAATATGCTTACTTCACAAATATATTTCATTGAGTTAATAGGTACATGTTGGGACTAGGTACACTTTTGACTGAACTAGAATAAAATCCATATTTTGAATTTAATTATTTTCACTAAAAATTAATGATCTTAATTAACATTAACAATTTGTTTGAAAAATAAATTTATTCAATTAAATTTATTAATATGGTCTATTTAACCCCAATATAACAACTTCTGTTAACCTATCTAGCCTACTAGTATGTCCCTAAACCCTACCCATCCCACGTAAAAGACCTCCCACACAACATAATAGATACAATACATAAAATTTAAATTTAAGAAATAGTAATATCTGACATAGAAGAATATAATGTTGTTAGATAACACATGACATTTTACATGATTTCGATTGTTTCCAAAGATTTATTAGAGGAATAAATGTGATTTATTTATATTTCCGGATGTATATACAATACATGAAACTAATAAACACCATCATTTAAAATTCATTTCAAAATTATTAACACTAATTAAAACTATGATGCACTTTTTATTTCAATTTTATATTATTCATGTGTCAAAAACATTATTCCATACAAAAATACACAATTAAGGGACAACATCTACTTCCTTATATATGAATCCTCATATCGTTTTTCTGGTAAAAATTACTTACCATATTCATGGATTAGCCACTATATTTAATGGAATTATTTATCACAAGTAACACTATTGACCTCAATCAATTACCCTTATAAAAATATCTCATTTCTTATATTAAGAGAAATAATTCTAGATATTCCCCAACATTCATGTCAAACCTCAATGTACATCGAAGATAAGAACATCTAATTACTCAAATTTCACTAGGGAGTGGAACTACTATACAATTTACACTAAAAATAGAACCATGTCATTGATTGAATTTTTAGTTATAGATAATATGTTACTTAAACATTGAGTTCTCTAAATAATAAATGGTCTAAACAGGTCTTTAAATCCAAAAATCATGAATACTGTCTAGTTTCAAATTTGATTTTCATAAATGTGGTTGATTTTGAAATAATACTTGGTTTGGATTTGATCGTGAATTATAATTAAATATTATAATACTTATAAAATAATAATATGTTTTTGAAGGTGATATAGAATCCCGCATTTTTATAGGAGAGGTTTATTTATTTTATTCTTATTTAGAGAAACGTCTTATAGATTATCTTAATTAAATTTTTCATCAAGAAGAAAAAAACCGTAATATAAATAAGTGAAGGATATCCTATGAATTTATTATGTACCAATTAATTAAATAGAAATCCACATGGACATGAAGTTAAATATTCCACATAGATCATCTCTAATGGAAACCCCATATCTGATCCTCCAAATATAATAGAACCAATGGGGTTTTTGAAGCTAATAAAATAACTAATATGTGTTTTTTGATATAGGATCCATGTTCCATAGTGTTTTAAAGTGGGGTACACCATGCCTATTTTTAAAAAAGATGGATGGTTCTAGCAGTTTGGGAATTAATTTTAAATAACTCAATACCCTTAGTTTAAATAATATTTTTGATTTACTATTTATAGAATGGTGTGTTATCATCTTCAAAGAGATCAATTATTATCAAACATATATCTTCATTGTAATTATAATCCATTATGGGTAAATAATCATGATATAAAAAATATAATATTTCATAACTGATATGGAAATTATAAGTTTAGATTAATTCCCTTTTGATTGAAAAATATGCACTCAATCTTTATGAACATAATAAAAGAGTTTTTAACAATTATATTGATAAATATACTATAGTATTTATTGATGATATCTTTTTATACTCTAAAATTTATGAATGTATTGAGAATCATTTGTGACTTGTTTTTTAGACTCTTAGAGGAATATCATTATATAAGAAATTTAGTAAGTATGATTTTTGTATCAAAAAGGTTACTTAAAATTACCATATTATCATGAAGGATAAAATATGTATTGATCCTTCAAAAATAATAATGCTAATGAATATTACATACTGGTTATTATAATTGAGAAACATAGTTTATTTGGTTTAGTTTGTTAGTATTCTAGTTTCTTAAAAAAACATTCTCAAATTATCCAATATGTTAACCAGCAAGATATGTAATGGGATCAAATTCACATATCTAATGAAATGTTAGGAAGATTTTGAGGAACTAATGAAGAAACTGGTCAATGAATTAGTATTAAATTTACATTTGGGGAAGGAAGGATGTGTAATATATAGTGAGGTATCAAAAAATTATTGGGGTGAAACCACATATAGAACGATTTAGTTGTTTCTTATGCATCAATGAAATTAAATACTCATGAACAAAACAATCTAAATCATGATATTTTTTCACTACTATAATCTTATCCCTTATGATATATAGACACTAATTCTATAATGAATGATGATATATATCACAATAATAATAAAAACATATTGATATAGAAATATCTCAACATGAGATATAGTTGATGGTCGGAACTTTTCAAGGACTATTACTTCATTATACACTACGACATCAAAATGGAAAATATTTTCATTAATGAATTGAGAATAAAATAACATGAAGTTCACCCCGTGATTTGGATAGTAAATGATCATATGCATATGTATTTACTACTTTTAGATATAGACATTATTAAGGAGGGTCAAACATTATTTTTTTCTATCTAATTAAGAAGCAATAATTATAGTGTAGATAAATAATACCTATCAAGATTTTATATTATTTCAAAATAATATTAAATACATAAATGATTGAAAATTTGTAGACACCATCTATGAATATGGTGTATTGAAGTGGGAATTTCTAGATCAATATCATATCTCAAATTTATCTGTGAAAAATAATACCAAAAATATGTAAAGGAATTAAAAAAAATTCTGATGGTAAAACATGATATATAAAATTGCTTACTATGTATCATGATGTTTTGGTTGATAACGAGTGTTGGTTGAGCGGAATATTCCTATGGGTTCTTTGAATACTCTCCCTATAAATGTGTGGAAGTTAGATAATATCACAATGGAATTCTTTTTGTAATCACAAAGACTACTTGGATGAATGGTTCTATATTGGTTATTGTGGATAACTATACCATGTCATCACATTTTTTAGAAATAAGGGATGATATAACACTTTTAATGTCATTAGAAGACTATATATTAATGAATTTTTTATGATTCAAGGTATAAGTTTATTAATTTATTATGATCTTTATCCATGTTTCAATTCAAAATATTTTAGCATTCTTAAAATGAATATACAAATTGACATACATTTTTAGACAACCAACCACCCTTAAATTGATGGGTAGTCAAAAAGGACAACTAAAACCATAGAGGGTATGTTATGTTCATTTCCAGTTGACATAAAAGGAATAATGGACCAATGTTGTTCACTGGTTAAAGTTTTATAAAATAATATCTCACATTAAATAATTTAAATGGATCCATATCAAACCATTCACGGGAAACCTTATGTAACATCCCAACTATTTTTGAAGTTTTATTGAGATAATTTATAGGATCACTATTTTCTTGTATTTATTATATCATGTTTGGGTTTTATATTGGGTGATATTGGGTGGAATTGTGATGTTTTAGGGATATTGGGAAAATGATGGATGGTGCATGGTTTTCCAAAATTGAGTTCCCAACCCCAGTAAACCATGTAACCCAAAACAGAGAGGGATTTATATTTGTTGCATGGTTTTTCAAACCATGCAACCGCTTTAGTGTAACCATTCACCCCCTATAGGAGAGGTTTTCAGGTAGGTTTTATGTTCTGGAAAAATATGTCCACTAACAAAGAAACCGTTTGAGTGAGTTAAATTATTCAAAAAATTTGTTTTAAAATTACTGAACCTCTCATACATTAACCAATGTTTATCCAACTCTACCCTAACTCATTCCTCTATTTTTTAGTATTATAGATATATTTTTAGGTATCTTGAACATTGTTCATGGAAAATAGAAGGTCAGATTGATATATTGACACCTCTATGGATATATTTTTCATCTTTATTATGTTTCTCTATCTCCCTCCTCTATTTCCAAAAAAAATGTGATGGTTTTCTTCCATTGGTAATGGGTTAAGATCTAGGATTTACAGATATTTATTCTTTTGAACATAGATCTAGGTTTTTATTCTAGATCTATATCATCATCATCGCGATTTTTTTTGTTTCACATAAATTAGGGATTTCCATTAGCAACCATACATCATCAATCATGCGGTAGGTGGTCTAAATTCAAATTTCCATAGTCTAGAATTATTATTTATTGTATGTGTTGTTTAAATATCATTTGAATTTTATGAAAATGGAATCATTAATTTAATACATCAATATATTAATTAGTTTACGTAATTTTGGAATTGATTAACTGATTTACCATTTGATAACTAAGTTAGTGGAATATGGGAAAAATGATTTTTGGTAATTTTGAAATTGAAAGTTGTGGAATTGGATTATTTAATTAGTGAAATAATTAATGTAAATTTGTGATTTTTTATTTAAAGGTAAGTTGATATTATGTAATCAGTAAATTTATGTGATTATGAATTGATAGAAAATGATAATTTTGATATGGTTCACTTGAACTTGATTGGTTAATGGGCTATATGATTAATTTTTTCAAAATTATTTTCTGTGAATTTTTCATATTGTTCTATGTGATTGAAGTATAGAATCATGATTTTTTTCATAACTAAAATAGTATATCAAGATGTGAAATGTGATAGTAGGGAAAATATTTATTATCCTCGATTGATGTGATATATGTGATAAATGATTTATTTATTTATATTCATCAAATACCCAAATGAGATAGTGATAATGGGATAGGGATTGAGGCTCAAAATACCTATGCCTATAAAATACTTATGGGACAGCTACTGAGGCTCCAAATACCTATATGTTATAACAGGTGTGGTACATGGATATAGGCTCCCAATACCCATAAAACTTTGATGCGTGGGATAGAGAAAGAGGCTCCAAATACCCCTGGGGTTCCAGACACGACATTTTAGGCTTGTGATATTAACATTGGAATATTGTTCTATGTGGTCGTCATATGAATATTAATTAAATTGATGATGAAATAACATGAGTTATAATGAATTTTAAATTGAATATGTGATATGTTTCAGGCTCCATCATGGGATGAAGTAGGTATTGATGGAGTAGGTGTCCTTAGGAACCTGGGGTTTAAGTGATTGATAAAAAATAATTGAACATGTGAATTGATTACCTTATTTATTATATATTATTCTTTATAAAACATCATACACTATAATTGAATATATATTGTTTTATACACCGCTGTTGGTGGCCTACTAAGTTATACTCGCACCATACATGGGCTACCAATTGAGTACTTGAATAGAATTCATGTTTCCAGGACATGATAAATGAATGATTCCAATGTTACATGGCTATGTCGGGATAGAGCATGGATTATGGAAGTAGATGTCGTTTCAAGACCCTCTTGGGAGTGTTTGTGTGTCTTTATTTGAGTTTTTTATTTAACACATGATGAAATAATTGGAATGATATATCTAATGTTTTCAGTTTGGATATTGTATTCATGTTTTAGTCATTACATGAAACAAGTTTCCCTGGTTATTGTATATATTATTTGGTTATTTATTTATTTTCACTGTTATAATACTTTGATAAAGAGTGTATTGTCTCCTAATGATTGATAATATTCCCTCACTCCAATTAGGTAGTCTTAGATATATGAGGAGACATGGCTGAGTTCACGTGAATGACTGTCTTGGGGTACCAGTGTATATTACTCAGGTCATGATGACAAAAAGTGGTATCAAAGGGTTTTTATTTCATTTTTATTTTTTCTTACTATTTGGGAAAGGTATAAGGGAGAATAGAATGAATCATCCATTTGATAAGATCTCATCCATAGGAGTTTCTGACCCATGTATTATGGTAAGATCCAAGTGCCTAAGGTGGGATTGTTGTTATTGATGTGTGTTGTTTGAGTTGATGTTATGTCACCTCAATTAATACACTTGTTTGGTGATGTGCATATTGTTTCATAGTTTTTAGAATTTTTGAATCACATCCATATATGGCATGAGAGTTGATTATGAATTAATCATTTTATGAAATCATAAACAATTTCCATAAGAATCATTTTTAGGAATCCATGGGTAAATATGTTTTGGTTAATTTTTTAAATTTAAAATATTTTTTCTTTCTTGTGTAAAAGAACTGATAATGCTTCTTGGTATGGAATTGAAAATTTAAAAATTATGAAATTTGGGAATTAATGTGCTCATAATGAGACATTAATAATGATAATGTGTTTACCCATGTTAAAAATGATTAATATTTTTTATGGTGAAGGGTAGTGATAATGCCTCTCTTTTGACCGTTTGGTAGGGAAATGGGAAATGACTTGTTAAATATTTATGTGAAACCCTCTAGTTAATTGTATAAATATTTTGTTGTTTGTATTGATATTTTTTATTTTCATTTTAGAGATATGACTCCATGAGGTCCTTTTTTGATAGGAGAAGAGCAGGATAAAGATGGAAATGATCTCGCAAAATAGTAGACTAAACCACTAATAGTGCTGAATTAATGATCCAGATAGAATTTTTGTGAGAATATTTATCGCTTTAGGGTTATTGAGAGAGACCCAGAGCACGACGTGAAGAGTATGTATGATTTGAAATGGGAGTTATAGTTAGATAAATAACTTATATTCACTGGAGAGTGTTGAACTAAGTAAGAAGAGATCTAGATTGACTCCATCCAGACTGTACTTTAACATTTTGATACTCCTACTGAGAATAGGGACAAGACAACTACTTATATATTATGAGAACCAGTGAAGCATTGAAGGGATGTTGAGGCTCAGACTGGGCAGGAAGATGGTGTGGTATGGGAGGATATTTTTCGGAAGATCTTGGAGAACATTTTTCTCGATACACTAAGACATGAGATAGAATCTAATTTCATGTGGTTTATATAGGGGAGCATGTTTAATAAGGACTATGCTAGACAATTTACTAACTTGTAGTGATTTTCTCTAGTTCTTTAATGGTAAGAGATAGTTACGGCATGGAATTTCCAGGATGGGATTAATTGTGACAATAAGTCCCAATATAATATATTTTAGATGAAAATGTTTCTAAATAGCTAGATCTAGATCTCATATCTAAGGGGAACCTAAATGAAGATTTCATTGAAGGATGTGTGGTTTATTCGAGGCAACCAGGAGTAGTCTTACGATGGTAGGAAACACAGTTATTAAAATTTTGAAAAGATCTTTTGAAAGAGGAGTGTCCATTTGTAAGGATCTATCACTTGGTGTATTACCTGAGTGCATTGCCACCTTTATGGTATGTATGTACACATTTTTAGACTTTTCCCCAACCATCGATAGAGTGATGAGCTTGCAGAAGGATGTGACATCTACAGAGGTTCTATAGGAACTTCCAATAGATATTTATTGAATGGGAAACTAGAAAAAAAAAGAATGGGAATAGGATATTCTAAATCGTATCAATTTGGTAGTTGGGTTTCTTCTATCAATGGTGGTTGAGGTAGTGGAGATAGTTCTTTCTAGAAAATATTACCCACATCAGCAAAGTGGTGAAGCTCAAAAGACTCAAACAGCATCATAGAGAATAGGTGTAAGATATTTTCATGTCGTTCTTCCTATACAAGTGGATATTTAGGTTGGACCATCAGTAGTTAGAGGTACTATTCTTATAGATTTTTTGTTTTCTAGTTACTTATTTGATATTGGTGCCTCTAATTCATTTATATCTGCAAAACTTTTGAATTGGTTGAGTATTAAATTTGAGATTGTGAGTGGGGTTGTGATGATAGATACACCATTAGGGTTATGGTTGAGGGACATTTGTTTGTGCAAGGGGTGTTCTCTTAAAGTTAGTAAGTATCATTTTCAATGGGATCATTACATTCTATAAATGTTAGTATTTTAACTAATTATGTGTATTGATTGGTTATTGTCATATAGATATCACATATATTTTTGCCACAAGATATTTGTGTTTTCATTTCCTGAGGGTGACAATTATATTAAACATAGAGAGTGGGATTTCCAGGTTGGATGTGCAAGGCAAGTTCATCATCTACTGGGGGAGCTCACCACCCAGGATTATACTTTGTTACTGGACGATGGAGGTGTAAATCTTGATGTGTTAACACCGATAGTGGATAGGTTATATGATGTGTTTCCTGAGGAATTAGTAGAGTTACCACCTGATATATACATGGAAAGTTTTACTGAGATCATGTTAGGGTCTGGTCTAGTTTATATTCAACCATAAGTAATGAAACTCACAGAGCTTCAATAGCCCAAGACTCATCTGGAAGAGTTTATAGATAAGGGGTTTATCCATTTGAGTAACTATAATTTGGGTTCTTTAGTATTTTTTAAATAAATAATGATAGAAACATGTGCTTTTGTGTTGATTACCAGAAGTAGAACCAGAATAATATAATGAATTGGTATCCTCTTTTGTGTATCAATGAATTTTTTGACTAGTGGTGAGGATCTTGTTTTTTCATCATGATCAACCTTAGTTCAGGGTATCATTAGGTTAGAGTTCAACCTTTGGGCATAATTCAAACTACATTCATAATTAGGTATGGACAATTTGAGTTATTCTTGATTTATTTCAGGTTGAAGGACACAACAAATGTATTTATGGACATGATGAACATAATATTCCATCCTTACATAGATCATCCTATGGTGGTTGTTGTGGATGACATCCTCGTGTAATCCAATATTCATGAAAATCATTCCCAAAAACATTACATCGTCTAGAGTACACTAAGAGTGACTTAACTATACACCAAGAAATATTTCTGTCAAATATGGATTGATAAAGTACAATTCATGGGTCACATAACATCATAGGAAGGTATGTTAGTGGACCCCGAGAAGGTGTAGTTATTTTTTTGTTGAGATAAATCCCATAATTATTTTGATATATATAGTTATCTAGGATTAGTGGTGTATTATCTAATGGTCATCTATGACTTTTACTATTTAAAGCAGCAATGTCGGGATTGGACAAAAAGGATGTGAAGTTTTAATGGTCTGGAGCATCTGAGAGTGCTTTCTAGGAGTTGAAGAAGTGTTTGAGAACAACACCAATCTCGATCCTACTCAATCCATGAGATGATTATAAGGTGTTATGTGGTAATTTTTTGATTGGTTTTAAAGAAATTTTGATGTAATTTGATCTATTTGTGGTGTACGGGTCTCGGTAGTTGAGGTCACATGAACAAAACAACCGTACTCTTGTCCTTGAGTTGGAAGTAGTTGATTATTCTATGAAGTGTTGGGGGGCATTATCATTTCAGATAAATGTTTAATATGCACACAGAGAGTAAGATAATTATTTTTATATTTTCCCAGTTAGATTTTAATCTCTAGTAATGGAGGTGGGATAAGTATAAGGATTCATTTTATATTGATCTATTATATATGACCGATAAGGTTAATTGTGTGGCTAAAACTTTAAAATGGAAAACCTAGACTCAGTCAATTCACAAGTCTAGTGTTTTATTGAAAATGATGACCCTACTATGTGAGATTATTGATGTAGTTCATGAGGTCTATTAATAGGTGAATATATTATTAGTTTTAGTAGAGTATACACTTTTAGGTAGGATTAGGGACATAAATTATTATGATCTATAGTGTTTTTTCTTGAGGAGAATCCTTGATGTTTGGGAATCACCTTCAGATTAGTCCATAGATGATGATGATGAAATCATATATGTTTGGAATCAGGTGGTTGTTCTTATGTGCATGGGAAGGGGGTTAATTTCTAAAATTCATGCCTTGATATCAGTGTTTCCTTTATGTTTGACCAAAATTTACCATGACTTATGTCTACAATATTTTTTTCCAAACATGAGAAAGGAGATTTCAATGTTTTTCACATGATGTTACACATTTCAGTGGGTGAAAGCCGAGAATCAAGTAACTATATAATTAATACATCCATTTCCCATTATATAATGGAAGTGGGATGAAGTAAATATAGATTTTTGGATGTGTCTCCAGAGGACACCTTGCAAGAATGATTCTATTTTGGGGGTTGTGTGCTGACATTCAAAAGTAGAAAAATTCTTTCCTATGGGTTTATTTCTCAATGGATTAGTTTGGATATTTTTATATTCAAGAGATAGTTTGTTTTCAAAATTTTTAATGAAGTTTGTTTCATACTATGAAACATGTTTTAGTTTTCTCTATTTTTAGGGTTTTCATAAGGATATTGGTATAAATGTTTTACATATTACAACATTGGACCCATAGAAAAATGTGCATTAAGATCATACTATACAGGTTCTCCAGTATATGATATGAGAGTGTGTCCTAGAAAATGGTTGGTATTGGGATAATCAATGAGTTCTCATTGATTTCACCTATAAAAACATTTTCCTGTCAACTATACATATGGGACGATATGGGGAAATTTATGTTTAGCCATCCAGATAACCTCTGTGTTGGATGGAAGATTGTGAGTCAGAGTTGGTGGGACTAGGTCTTGTGTAGGAGACGTTAGACTAGGTTAAGTTGATTTAGAAGCATGTGGATATGGATCAGAGTAAACATAAGTCATATGGTTATATACATAGAAAACCTCTTAATATTATAGAGCATGATCATGTGTTCCTTCAGGTGTTTCAAAGATTGGTTCACTGTAGCATCTAGAGGCAGGGCAATTTGGAGCCCAGGTTTATTGGTCCATTTGAGGTTGGGGATAGAATCAAGTAGTTGATATACTAGTAGGATCTTCTATAGAGGTTTAATTCAAATCATGGTGTTTTTTATATGTCATAACTTCTGCAGTATCAGCCCGACCCTTCTCTTGCGATCCATGGGGGTGATGTTCACTTTAAGACCAATGTGTCCTTTATGGGGCATATGATACATGTTTTGGATCAAAATAAGAAATTAATGAGATTAAGTACAGTACCAATTTCTTGAATAATGTAACATGGCTGTTTTAAGGAGGAAACAAGGGAGATATAAGCTGATATGCAGGTTTGGTGGTCCGATCATTTTTCTTAGGAATATTAGTGATACTTGGGAGAAAAAATCAAGGATGAAATGTTATAATGTTTCAATATTGTAATAATATGAATTTTTTTAGTTTTTTCTATATCACTGTCAATGGTAATATTTTTAATAATTTTTATAATTTTTTTGGGGTTTTATATTGGCTTCATTTGGGTGAAATTTAAATGTTTTTTGAGGGTTTTTGGGTAGTGCAAAGTTGGCACATGGTTTGACCAAGCAGTGTGCTATTCACCATCAAAACATCAAACCCTATATATAGGTATTAAATTGTTATTTCATGGTTTGGATATATTTTCTCCCACATAGAAGTATAAATCCATCTTTATATAGGAGATGCAGATAGTTAGAGAACATGTTTTGGAAAAACCCTGCACGTCTACCCAGGAAACAATGCATGTGGGTTAAATAACTCCAAGAATTGGTTTAAAAATTAAAAAATCCCCAAAACATCACCCAAAGTCAATCCAATGCAACCCTAACTCATTACCCTCATTTTTGGAGTCTTCCAGATAAATTTATAGAGATCTCAAACAATGTTATTGACTAATCAAAGCTTGGGTTGAAAGATCTTCACCTCTCCGTGTATGTTTTTTTTTCAAATTTAGGTTTCTCTCTCTCTTACATTCAGATAAAAAGGGGATCTTTGGCCACTATTTTAGAATTACTTAGATATATGTATGATTGATATTTACTATTTTGATATTTGATTTGGGTTTTTCATTCTTGACCTCATTCTTTATCATGATCATAGTTCACCTACTTCAATTAGGGATTTCTATTGGTGAGAAATCTTTATCAATTATTAGGTAGGTGATCTAAATTCAATTCCCATAGTTGTGAATTTATATTTCATGTATGGGTTGTGAAATTTAAATATTTTGAAAGTGAAGTTTGTATTGAATAAATTAATTGATTAATTATTTTAAGGAATCATGGAATAGTTTAATTGAATTAACATGTGATTAAGAAGTGTGTTGAATATGGGAATGTTGTACATTGGTATTTTTGATTAGGAAATTTTTAGAATTTTAATAATTAATTGGTTACTTAATTAAGTAAATTTTTTTATTATGGTTTGGATGAGAAATAGAGATTTTGTAATTGGACAACTAATGTGAGTATGAATTTATTTACAATGAGAATTATGATATGGTAGACTTGAACATAATGACCTAATGGGATATATGATTTAAAATTTTCAAAGTAGTTTAATAAAAAATGTATCATATTATTCATCGTGATTAATTTATTGAATCATGATTTGTTTTTAACAGTTGAAATGGTATATCACTATGTGAAAATTAATAAGAGGTTTAGTATTGATTAACCTTGATCGATGTGATATATCTAATATATATGTGATGTATTTAGATAAGTGTGTGGGATAAGGAATGTGGAAAAAATATCCATATTATATAGTGAGTGAGAGACAGGTATTGAGAATCCAAATACCCATGTGTGATAAATCAGTGTGCGATGTGACTGAGTCTCTAAATACCCATATGTGACAACAATTGTGGGATATGGAATGAAGATCAAAATAACCATATTAATTTGAGTTATAGGATAGAGAAAGAGGATTCCAATACCAATGGGTTTCTAGACACGATGATATATGATCAGGACATTGACATTGAAAAATAGTTCACAATGTTCGTCCTATGAATATTATTGAAATAGAAAAGTAAATCCCCAGATTTACAATGAATTGTTAATGGAATATGTGATATGGTTCACACTCTGTCACAGTTCGAAGTAGGTTTTTATGGTGCGGGGTTTGATTGGATTTCAGGGTTTATGTGGTTAATATAGACTAATTGATTGTGTGAAGTACATAACTTATTGATTTCATTTTAGTCTTTATACAACTGTATAAACAATTAATAATTGGATATTGTTTTACACGTTGTTGATGGTGGTCAACTGAGTTGTACTCACGCCCTAATCAAGATGCATGATTAGCACTTGAATAGACAACATGATTGCTGGGAATGAAATGTACAAGATCCATATGTTAGATGGATGGTTCAAGTGGATCATGAATGGGAGAACCAAACTTGGTGTCGATAACTACTTGGGAGTGTCTGTGTGTTTTTATTTGGAATTAGAATTTGAAACCTCACACATACATAGCATTAAATATGTACTATTTTTTTGTTTTGATATTTTATTAATATTTTACTCATCACATGATACTTGTTTTATGGTTATTGGATATATAATTTAGTTTTTTCATTTTTGATAACTATAGTTATTCAACTTTGTTAATGAGTATATAGTCTCCCTAGGATTGACAGTAGTACCACGCTTCTAGTCAGTATCCTATGGAATACGGGTAGGTACACCTAAGGTAATATGGATGACCATCCTATGTAATTTTTGTGTGGAACTCATGATAAGATGTTATAAAATTTCATACCCCAACCTACTAGGATGAAGTATAAGAAATGAATTTAATAGGCCCCAATATAATTTAGGATACAAATGAAATTGTTTTCTCTATTAAAAATCATATAAATATAGTTCAAAACATGATAATAATATTTACAATTGAATATATAACATTCATTCAAAGAGGGGGTAATGTATTCCTAGTGGTATCTTTAAGGATGTGAGTTATAAGGTTTGATAAATCTGAAATCTATGTAAGAGGTCTATTAGGAATTTTAGGATTTTAGAGTGAATTGGATATATGTATTACCATTTATGTATTCAACACAACCTATATAATTTACATGATTTTTTAATGTTTTTTATTGAGGAAGTATATACTAAACCAAATACACATACTCACCACCAAGTATATCAGCCAAGAGCCTCAATTTTATTATAATGGAATGATTGTCCAATTTTATTTATAAGATAGAGAAATTGTTTCAAAATAAAATAACTCTTCATGTGAATATATATTGGAATAATCCCAAGTTACTCGAAGGAACTTGAGATCCTAAGAAAGGAACAATGAAAAATTACTTGCATCTATTTATGGGATAATATATAATATAAATTACAAGGATGAAATTATCTAAGTTGTTGATATAACCCCTGTTAGTCAACCATATTAAATAATAACATAATAAAAATAAATATTTTTCAATGCATAATGAATTATATGATTATTAGAATACAACACAAAATGAGATAATTGTGTCTAATATAATAGTTGCAACCAAAAAAGTCTAATATTTTAATATATTTGGAGTCACCATAATATTGATCTTAAAAGGACCATAATCTAAAAGGAATGACTTCCATACAAGAAAAATTTCGATTATGAAGAATATAATAAGTAGTGAAATAGATATTTTATTGGAACTAATTTAAGGATGTGCACATTTTTGGAAATTTGAATGAATTGTATATAAATGGGATAATATGAACATTAGAAGGATAAATTTAACAAATAATAATTCTATTAGTATTGTAACTCTCCTTTATGAAAAATCTATTATAAATATAAAAATACATGTATATGTGTCAAATAAATTACACAAAATAATTTCTTAATAATACTAATAATAATTATTAATAGTGATGAATGATAAATATGTTGATATAAAATGAAATACATATTTTTTATAATAAAAAAATATTAATTAAAGGAGTTCTTTAAATTTTTGGTGAAAATGTATAGTTTTTCATAACTCAGTTTTTCTTTGTAAATATTTGTAATATATCTATAAATATCATCGAAGTCAGGCACTAAGGTGAAGTGAGCTTTCGAGACTCGTTGAGCCCATAATTGATATAATAAAAATATTAAATATATTAATATCATGTTCATGTAGCTTTATGGAAAATTGAAATAACTCCCAAATGGATGCTCTGATCAAAGATCTAATGTTGCTGTTTTGTTCAAAATATGATATTTAGACTAGGTTTAACCGAAGCACAATTGATGTTGGGTGTTTTATAGTGTTTTCAGAGAGTAGAATAAAATAAAACTAATTTATTTATTTTTTTACATTGTAATTTAGTTGACTAATTAAAATATTTAAAAAAATTACTAAATCCAATTTCATGGGTAATTTTTATAACCATGATAATTGAGATAAAACATTGGAAGAAGTCTTTGTGAATTAAAATAGAAGATCTAGGACTATTCCTGCCTATATAATTTGAGGATCCCACCAATGTTGATGATATATATTCATTCTTTATCACTGATAGATCAAACCTGATGTGGGGAATTTTATTTCTATATTTTATTTATCCCATCAATTTCGACATGAACAATTTAAATCAAATCATCTAATGGATTTATTTGCAGATCAGTCATGTTGTAGGTGCGTGTTAATTTGTAGGGTTTGTGTGATTATTTTTATAGTGATTTTTATCCATTTATCGTTATAATAGAAATGTATTATGTCACTCCTAAACAATATGTGAGGTTAATCACCCTACTCTATTTCTTGTATTTTTCCTGATGTTTCTTGGAAAACCTATCATTGAAAATTTCTTTAGATCGTAGATTCAAATATTCTTGTACACAATCCTTATGAAACCATTAGTCAGGATAATTAAACAAGACTATATTTTTGGTTTGTGATTAAAAGTGAAATTTTTTTATATTAAAGGATGAATGAAGGATGTTCATATCTATTTGTAGATTTTCGTTTTCATGGTTTAACACATTGTGATGTCACTAGAGATGGCATCGAATTCTAATTTATGTTGATGGATGAAATCTGATTTCTGATGAAAAAATGGCCTAACCATACATGATATAAAATTCATGGTAATGATTGGTAGTAGATCTAGTTGTGATGGCAGCATGAGAATAAGCATGAAGGAAATGGGGGAATCTGGAAATCTCATGATCTATGTTGTGTAGTCCAAATATACACACTTTGGGGATCCCTACCTACCATGATATTATTTTTTAAGATAGAAATCGATAAACCTATATGTTATATGTGTCACACATTATTTTAATCGACCTAGAGACTTATTTTATACCCTCGGCTTACATAATCACAAACATAGGTAGGTAAAAAAACATAACCAGGGTAGATAAGAAGGACTGGGGCACATGGGTATGGGCTGCATTACACATCTAGACCAATTGAAGGAAGAACACATAGTATACTACTATTACATGTCATGTAATTCTGATAGGTAGTTATAATATCTTTATAATGGACTAGTTTCCTTATGGTATCTTCCCTCAATCCATTTTAATGAGGGTATAGTTCTTCATTTTTTCTTTTACATGGGATTGTGATCCTCTCTATGGGAGTTTCCAAATATAGAGTTATCAATGTCCCCCTTAACCATGAGAGGGATCCTATATCATCTTACTCTTATATGGGGTTCTATGAATTTTCATGATCAACATTCATGAGTGTTTATAACCTACAAAATATGTTAATCTAGATTAATTTATGGGTATACTCTATAGAATTTGGGGGTAATACCTTAACTATGTATTGATCTTTTTGGAAATCTGGTGCATACATATTAATAGAGAGACCTAATAAGCTTGAAATATCATACGGACACTGCTAGTTCAATCAGATGCATGGAGTAAGTTATCCAATGTGAGTGTTGATATAAACTCATGAGTATAATATAATGTGGGAAATGTGTTTGTGATCTTTCCCTGAGACATAACATCTACCATGTGTATATATAGATCTGTATCTCTGTATGTCCCATATTTATGAGTGACATTTCAATGTGATGATACAAATACTTTCTTGATGCATTATTCTTAGTGGTTTAAAGGTATCCTATAAGGTATTTTTATACTCACCCATGCATGGGCTCTACCTTCACTTTTCATATCTTATGTTGATTAAACGCCGCTCGATGAGGTTCATAGAGGGTCGAAAGCATATGGATCATAGTTGGGTTAGATAGATTGAGGGTCATACTTGGAGTCACATTTAACTATTGGACACTCATTCTAAAAGGATGAACATTATTGAAATTTTTGGTTGGGCATTTATTTTTCATCATTATCAATTGAGTACTTTTCATACTTTGATTATTTTGTTGATTTTATGCATCTGTTGGTATCAGTTTTTTTAAATTACATCATTATATGGGGATAAAGATGTGTGTTTGTGTATGTGTGTAGGTACAATAGGATAATTAATCTATTCAATGTGATATGATTATGAAATTCAATCTTATAACCCCTGGACTGTTAGAGGAGTTTTGGGGGTAGTCAGCCTCAACTTATCATAGAATAGTCATGAATCATTGATTCAGGTCAAGATAGAGTGGTATCAGAGTTGTGTTTATCCAAGGTATATTGTTTTTTTTCAATTGGTGAAATTATTTTGTTTTTTATGGAAACAGTGTTAAGTATTAAGACTTTAGTACTTTTTTTCAGGACACCAGTATTCGTGCGACTTCTGATGTATCCATTCACAAGGACTCTGACCAGATTCTTGATGACTCAGTATATTAAGACGTTGGTTAAAGAAAAATTTTATTATATACATATTAAAATAATTGGGTGTGGTTTCAGTGACCTTCCTGAGTAATCTCTATATGTATACTCATTTTCTATAATAAATCTTGTCTATTTTAGAATGATTGAAAACTAATTTTCATCTTGAATTCTATATTTGGATCATGAGGATGATCATAATTACGATATATATTTAATATAGGGACATGTTTTGGGCGTAGTTCCTATGAGTGGTTTTCCAATATTACCTACACCGGTTGACTTGTACATGGTAAAAACAATACCAATGGGTGAGGTGTATATGACAATCATGCATTATGAGTTATAGTGTCACTGACCCCTTAGGTTCAAGGTTGATCTAGACACATTAGTAGATGCGGATTGGATTGAGATTATTTATTGAGTCTTTCTTCTTGTCAGTACACCTCCAAAAACAATGATGGTCATGGAAGAAAGACTTCTTCATGGATCCATAGGGTGATAGTAGAGACTAGTAACCTTATTGTATGATTATAAGGCTCGTTCATATTTATATATTTCAAGATATTTTTTAGAGAGGATTTTTATACAAATACCTTTTGGATTTTGTGCATCAAATAACATATATATAATTAAGAGGGAAGCATAATTGCAGTAGACTAATCATTGAGGTTTACCACTATTTCTATATACTCAATGAATATAAAATTTGAATAGTTATTATATGAATTCACCATCAAGTAAATCCCACACAGAGAAATATGTTATAGTTTGATACCTCTCAGTATCTTCAATAATACCAGGGTGATAGAGTTTGATTTGGTAGAACATATATTTTTTAATGGCCAGACACTAACAATGGGTGCCAATGGTGCCTAGTTAGAATCTGAGTCATTGGAAAAAGGTAATCAATAAAATATGTATATATTCAAATATTTAGGATGTATCTAGTATATGTTATTAGAAAATAGGGTATGTGTTTCAAGGTTATAATGATGGTTTTAGTCATCTATGAGAGAGGTGGTGTCACTCATGTGATAATTGGGGACATCTTATGTGAGATTGTCCAAATCGACATATTAATGAAAGAGGAAAAGTGGTTGAGATCTATAGGTAGAGTTAAAGGTAGGACCATGGAGGTCAACATGGTGAAAAACCTGATAGATGAGAATGAAGTGTATTTAGAGGTAGTATCCAGTTTGACTAACTTCCACCACTAACAATAAGTGGTCCCCAAAATTCATAGCATTTTGTGGAAAGTGATGAGGTCAGATGCAGGACATCAAGGGATATTAC
This sequence comes from Viscum album, assembly GCA_963277665.1. Taxonomy (NCBI): domain Eukaryota; kingdom Viridiplantae; phylum Streptophyta; class Magnoliopsida; order Santalales; family Viscaceae; genus Viscum; species Viscum album. The sequence continues at coordinate 362,609 of CAUJRU010000625.1, forward strand.
TCGGAGCCTCTAGGGATGATTAAAGGTGCAATCTGTTTCATTTATACCAATGATATAGTACTATTATAAACATGCACAAGTAGTTCATTTAATTTCTATATATCCAGTTTGAAACAAATATATTCTATTGGAACCCTTTGGTCAGACCTTATTCTTGAAAACTCTTACCGGAGAGAACACAATGATCAAATAGTTTTTCTGATAGTGTGATCCTATTCATGGAGGAGAGAGTTTCTCCAGTTATATCCTTGTAGCAGCAATGAGGCCTTAAGATTTCATCATAAGTCTGCACTAGATACACAGAATTCATGCATAGTTATGATATTTTTTATGGAGTATGTAGATTATACTAATTTATAAGATGAGTTTTTCCCTTATACAGAAAAGAAAACCCAAGAGGAGTATGTCAGTCTCATGTATAAGGTATTCTAGCTGATTACATTCCATTTGGAAAGAAGGAACCTTGGTGTAGTAGATTATATGATCCCTGAGATTCATACAATGGTGTGGGATTATGATGAATTATTTCCTAAGTATGTACTATGCTCAACTCCCCTCTAATATATACACATATATATTTACAAAACATAGAGATAGAACTGATATCTATGAATACCTATTAGATGGGTCTTTTAGATGTCTATGAGTTGGGGGTTCAATTGTTATACTTATATAGGAATGGGTTTTTTAGACCTAGTTTTCCTCCCTCGGTAGACCCAATGTTGTTTTCAATGAAGGTGGACTAGATATTAGGGTTTTATATAGATTGATATTTCCTAAACTAGGTAAATAAAAAAAATATGTACACATTAATATGGATCAATGATGTCTTTGATCAGTTAATAGGGGGAAACGGTTCTTGAACATTGGCTATATATCAATATATCAAAATCTATGAGTAAGGGGAAAAGATATACTGACGATGACATTCCAATGTCTCTATGGTTTCTCTGTGAACATGGTGATTCCATTTGGTGTGGAAAACACCCTAGTAGTGTTCATGGGACTCCTAAACCCAAACATTCATCATTTATTGGATTGGTATCCATTAGTCTACAATGATGATATCCTAGTGTACTTGAAATCAATGTAGGAGCATAAAAGATACTTGACGATGTTCACGGAATTACTCTTATAGAACCATAATTATAGGTTTCCTTCAAAGTGTCGGTTCGATAATCAAGAGGTATAAGTTTTGGGAAATTTCATCTCAGTTGATGGTGAAGTAGTATACCCTTTAAAGGTCGAGGTAATGTTATCATGAGAGCCACCCAAGACCCTGATAAAGGTTTAGAAATTTCATGGGTTAGTGGGATATTATCAAATATTTGTTCCCAATTTATCCAACATATCATCTCCCTTGATAGAAAAACATATATTGGGAAGACTTTATATGGATATAATGTTGAAAACAGTAATTTCCGTATTTATGGAAGATGATAAAGATAACACCCATCTTGAGAATTGTAGATGTTGGTGTTGAGAACATATTATTATGTGGTTCTTTAGGCAGAAAATATGGTTGTGTTTTGATAATAAGGAATTCATTGATTACCCATGGGTCTAGGAAGTTCATACCTTAGGATTAGAGATAAGAAAATAATAATTTAGTGTAGGAAATGGATGTCTTCTCCATGAATATGTGGCAACTCTATCTTATTGGTGAGTGGTATATTTCTAAATATGACTACAAGAGTCTCAAGTATATCATTTCATAAAAGGATATTAACATGGGATATAGGTTTTGGAATGATTTACTCCCAAATAATGATTATAATATATTCTATCCTCCGTTGATGCGGATCATGGTGGAAGATTTTCTCTATAGGTTAACTTATTTGAAGTTGTTGGATATGGATTTAGAGTAGTTGACCTCATTACTTCTCCCTTATGGATGAGGATGGTGTAGCATACCTCTAGTTGATGGTTGTCCTCACTACATTTACAACATATTAGGAAGTATCAACATGGAGATTCTAATATTGATACATGAAGTTATTAGATATTTATATAATGGGATCCAAATAGATTATCTGAATACGGGAAAAAATATTTCCTTTTCAAAGGATGGCCTATGGTACCCTTGAATTTATTATAAAATATGATTATGGAGTTTCATACATCCCATTTTGAGGTACATCTAGTAGAGTCAATTATGTAAAAGGACCTTTTGAATTAGTTCTAGTGGCCATGCATAAATAAGTTAGCAATTTTTTTATCAAGATGCCTCTCTTATCTGTAAGAAATGTATAAGCACCAATTCATACAAGGGTTACCTCAACCCTTTTAGGAGCCATAGTGTAAGTGGAATTGTATTTATATAGAATTCAAAACGGGGCTACCATGGATTTCTTATAGGAAAAAATTCATTTTGGTTTACGGTCGACTAACCCATAATGTCACTAAACTTCTTAGAAATCTAAGAGAAACGTTTAGTAGATAGTTTGGGATGACTTTATATGTAAGGTATATTCTAGATCCATGGAGCTATATTGATCATCGATTCAAACCATGATTATCACTTCATGATGTGATACTGGATAGGATAATATGAAGCCTTTGGGAATAATTTTCATTTCTTCATGGTGTTTCACCCCTAGACTAAGGGAAATACTAGGAATACCATTCAGGTACAAGAGAATTAGTTGTGTTCTTATATGTTGGAATTTTCTTCATAGTGTGGATGATCAAGTACATTGGGTGATGTTTTTGTACAATAAAAAATACCTTCTCACAATTGGTATAACACCATTCAAGGATTTATTAGGAAAACCATAAAGGTATCCATTATGCGAGAACAACCCACAAATCTCAGCAATTATGGTCCCATTGATTGTGTTAGATATGATATAGAAGGTTTATCTCACCCATGAAAGTATGGGGACTACCTAGATCCATGAAAAGTCATATATAGAAAACCAATGGAGGCCTTTGGAGTTCTACAAGGGAGATAACGTGTTCTTTAAGGTATCAACATGATTTGGAATATGGATATTTGGTTAGGGAAGCGTGTTATCTCCAAGATTCATTGGACCTTTCCAAACACTTTTTGAAGTTTGTGAGGTGGAATACCTCTTAGCTCTACTATATCAGTTAGAATTGTTATGAAACATCATCCACAAGTTTTAGTTGAAACGTTATATGCATGGACTGATGAATGTTATCAATTAGAGTGATATGGACCTTGATGATAAAGACAATTTTTTTAAATGTCATGTGGAAATTAAGGATTAGTAAGAAAAGATCTTTTTTGGTTGACAAATTCTCTTGGTACATGTCTGGCGGAAGCATATGAATCATTGTGAGGGAACCTCAGAGTGAGAGGCCTGACTGTGACCTCAACACCCAGATAATTTTGTGTAGTCATTTACAGTTTTAGGATGAATACCCCTAATGTCAAGGGAATATAATGTATTTTTTCCTATTTAATGATTTGGAATATCTCGTATAATATTTTCAGAGCCAACCATGGAGACAATGTGAGATTTTGAGGTTTGATGAACCTATAATCGATATTATATAAATATTAAATATAATAATATCAACAAAATTAGTTTTATTGAAATTGATGAATAAATCCTGAAATGGGGTTTAGATTATAAATATAATATAGTGGTTTAATTTAGAATGACTATTTTACCCTATATATGATGATTTTTTTTCAATATTGGATGTTCTATTAAAATGATTTCATGGGAGAAAATAAATAAATAAATAATTTATTTACATTATATAGTTATGTTGAAACTCTTTAATTTAATTATATAAATATTGTTTTATGTAAAATTATTTGGGTGATATATATAACCCTAATAATTGAGAGAGTGATATGGAGCTCTTGTGTTTCAAGGTGGATTGGAGAACAAAAATAATGGTCTAAGGATCATTCCCACCCATTGAATTTTAGGGTCTCAAAAATGATAAAGATTCAAATTTATTCTTCTTCATCGATCGATCCAAACTTAGGTGGGATGTCTAATTTCTATATTATATTTATACTGTCATTTAACCCATGAAAAATTGAAATCATACAAAATAATGGATTGATTTTATGATTGATTGTGTTTTAGGTGAAGGTTTATATTTGAGGTTTGAGAAATTTCTTTTATTAATTATTTTTCATAAATTTATTATTCATTACTGTAAAAATGGATCAATTAAAACCAGAAAAATGTTTGAGGTTCATCATGTAGGATCGAAATATAATATGAGATGCTCAATATACAAGAGGGGGGGTGAATTGTATACTTTAAAAATTCCTTTGGAACCTTTAAAGTTAGTTATGAATAACTAGAGTTTCCTTAAGAAAAGGAAAGGGCTAAGTTTAACAAAGTTAAACTAAGTAAATTCAAAACACCTCTAACACCGAACTAAACTTGGAAAGAGATTCCAATAGTAGGTTCCGGAAATATGGTTCTGGAAATTGAAACTTAACAAAAGTTACAAAATAATATTCTACCTTAAAGCGTATAGAATCTAAACTAATCAGAGTAAGTGAGGAAGTATAAGAAAGTTATACTTTCCTTAAGATACAAATTGCAGCGGAATAAAGACAAGTAGTAAAACTACTAGTAACAAGATAATAGTCTTTTAACCCAAAGAGAAGGGTATCCAACAACCTTGGATAAAGGTCCCTTGATTTATACTTTCAAGCAAGTCTGTCTTACCCACACCAGGGTAAGCCCTCGATACGAAGATCGGTGTCTCTGTCTTGCTATCCCCGCAAGCCCTCAACTTTAAGGTAGTTGGCAACCTCTGTCTTTCTCAGCAAGAAAGCCCTCGATCTTTAAGGTAGTCGGCACCTCTGTCTTCCTATCCCCGGAAGCCCTCGAATGTAATCACCAACATTCGGAGTCGCACGAAGCTTTGAGAGTTAATAAGAGACTCTCTCTCTAGAAATCACTTCAACAACATGTAAGAACTTTTTCAACAATCGGCATATGCATCAGTATCCATCAGCATCATCAGCATCATCAGCATCGAGCTCTTTCAAATGAGCTCCTATTTATAGGTAAGGTCGGCTCCTCTCCAACGGTCATATTTTCCTTAATGTTCGGAGGGACCTGTACACGTGTCACTTAGACAATGGTTAGTTTATAACAAAATGGACGACATCGTTTTATAACAAAACAAGTGTAACAGAAAGTACGACATCGTTTTAAACTCTAACATAAAGGTTCGGAATAGAAACTTCGGAGTGATGGTTCGGAGTGAGTAAATTCAGAGTGTATAAAACAATGATAATCAGATTCTGTTTAATAGGTGAATTCGGAATGAGAATTCGGAATAGGAATTCGTCATCAGAAATCGTAATGAGAATTCATCATCAGAATTCGTAATGAGAATTAGTCATCAGAATTCGTAATGAGAATTCGTCAACAGAATTCGTAATGGGAATTCGGAATGAGATTTCTTCATTAGAATTCGTAATGTGAATTCTTCTTCAGAATTCATACTGAGAAATTCGGAATGGGATTTCTTCATTAGAATCCGTAATGAGAATTCTTCTTCAGAATTCGTATCCTGAATGTGGAATAGAACTTAGTCAGAATTCATATCCGGAATTCGGAATGAAACTTCCTTATAGTTCTTGTCCAGAACAGAATCCTAAAACAGAATGCTTTTATATCAAAGTTTTAATGACTCCGAGAAAACGAATCTGAATCTCATACTTAAGAAAAATATGAATGAAAATATGATAAGGATAATTTTCCTTATAAAAGCGATTTTCCTTAAGAAAGCAATTTTCCTTATAAAAGCAATTTTCCTTAAGAAAGCATTTTTCCTTATAAAAGAGATTTTCCTTAAGAAAGCATTTTTCCTTATAAAAGCAATTTTCCTTAAAGATAATGTGTTTTTGATTTTCAAAACAAGAAGGAATGGAAAAGTCATAAGGAAAACCTCATTGACTCAACAATCTCCCCCTTTTTGGAAAGCACAAACATCCTTACGAAAAAGCTATTCTAAGAAGAAAGAAACACATTAAAGCTTATCTCCCTTGGTTTAAAAATATAGATGAATACGACTAACTCCCCCTTAGGTTTTGAAACTCTAAGGATCGTATTCATATTTCCGGAGTGATGTTTCTTTAAGAAAAACTCCCCCTTAAACAAACTCTTATTAGAGTTCTTTTTCCTTGGGTATTTTCCTTTCTCCCCCTTTGATAAGAACTTATTAGATTTCCTCTTTTTCTTAAGGATCTTTTCCTTCTCCCCCTTTGTGATTTTCAAAAATAATTGGAGGGAATGGAAAAACTTAACAAAGTACCTGAAAAATTAGTAATGAAAACAATAGAAACAACAAGCACGATTCTCATTAGATTTGAAATGTCAGCAACAAAATAATTACAACAAAAAGATCGGATTGGTCATTTCGGATCTTTCTCCTTCGACATGAGCCCCTTAAGAATTGTCTTGATCTTCTTTAAGTCTTTGTGATCTTCCTCTGCTTGCTTTTCTAAGGCAACTATTCTTGCTGACTGAGCTTCAATTATTTCTTCCTGAGCCTTCAACTTTTCTTCCTGAGCTTTCATCTTTTCTTCCCGAGCTTTCATTATTTCTAGAAAATCGATCTGATGATCCCTTTCAAATTTCCAACATTGATTAATGGAATTGAGCTTTCCATTCAGATCTCTTACTTCCTGAATCCGAAAGTTCTTCTCCTCTGTCAATTTTTCTTCGAATGATGCAGTCAGCTCTTTAATCTTCTTGTCCTCGGTTTCAAATGCATCCTTAACATTATCCTGAAACTCATCCAGAAACCTCATCTCTTCCACAGTTTTCTTAGACCAGCTTGTCATCCTCTTCCAAGATCTTTTATGTGCTTCGTAACCAACGAAGAAAGTTTTGAACTGAGCTTCAATCTCAACACACTTATCCATAACCATGGATACGGAGTCGGTTTTCTGATTCAGTGCATGTTGAAGCATCTGGCATCTAGAGTCAATGCTTGAGAAGGTTGGAATGGTTCCCACCAACTTCTTCAATGACTGGACAAAAAAATCATGCCCCAACGATGATGACTCCGAATCTGAAATCTTGCTAGGAGAATTTTCTTCCTCAATAAGCTCCAACTTCCTCTTAGAAGAACTACCAGCTTCCTTCCTCATACTCTTTTCTGAACTCGGGGTATCAGCAAGAATTCGTTTCCCTTTATCTTTTTCCGGAATAGAAACCTGTTCCGGAGATTTCTTCTCGCTATCAGAGACTTGAACAATATAATCTTTCTCATCAGCAACTTCTACATTTTCCTTCTGAGCAGCATCAAGTGAAAGATGTTCTTCTTCTCTCAGACAAGAAACTTCTTCTTCACCTTTCTCTTCTTCCATAGTCGGAGTAACAAGCTTTGAAGATTGAGCTTCAGATGTTTGGAGCGACAGGTGTTCCGAAGGAGTTCCTTTGTATTCATCTACTTGTTTGAGCACATCTCCTATCTCACCACTTCCTTCAGCAGCTTCTTCAACTTGTTCCACTTGCTCTTCTACCTCAGTAGCAACAGCCTCTTCCGGAGCATCAAGATTTCTTCCTGGAGTCTTAGGTAATGTTTCCAGAGAGAAAGATCTCGGAACGGGAATGGTTGCTGAAACCATTTCGTTGAACTTTAACAATGCTTGCACAGCCTTGGCTTCTGACATTTTCTTCTTCAGTTTCTTCTCCTTTGCTTGTTTCTCGAGCTCATCAGCAGCCTTCTCTTTCAGAGCTTTAGCCTCTGCAGGATCCAATCCGAACTGCGGATCTCCTTCCTTCCTCTTCTCTTTATCAGCTCTCCACTTTGCTGCAACCTCATCAGTATAGGTTTTCTTCTTCTTAGACTTAGGAGGTGCGGAGTGGACTTCCTTAGACTTGGGTTCCTCAGCTTCGACTACCACTTCTTTCATCTTCCTCTTCCTTACCGGCTTAGATGATTCCGGATCAGCAACTTTCGGAGTCACTTCTACTTGAGGAGGTAGATCAATGAACTTCCCAGACTTCTTGTCAAAAGCTATATTCATCCTTTTAAGAGTGGCATCACTGAGCAACATGATCTTGCAAACTTTCGGCTTAGAACTGCAAGCTACCTTGAAAGATTCTAGGCACCGAACTATGAGCTTTGACAATATTGCCGGGTACATTACGATCTGAGCTCTCAGATTCCCCTTCTTCAAATTTTCAATGTTAAGAAGAATATGCTTCATCAAGTTGAATTTTCTTAGATTTATCAGGAAATCTAAGATATATATCTCACTCTTCTTCAGGCTATCCTTATCTCCTTTTCTTGGTACGATAAGCCCTTGTACCCATAACTCCAGAATCCGGAAGTTTGTAGACAGGCTTGCAATTTTCGGAGCCTTGTCATCATCCAATCCGAGAATTTCTAATGCCTTTTCCTTGTTGAAACTACCCGAAGATTCTGGAAATACGTGGGAAATAAACTCAGCTTCCCCTTCATAACTTAGCCCTACCAAGCTTGCAGCCTTGGTGTAAGAAAGCTTATATGTCTTGCCATACGATTTGAAAGAAAATTTTTCTCTATTATCTTCCTCGAAGAAAGCAACTGACTCATAAAACTCGACAAGCAAGTCAGAGTACACTTCATCTTGGTTGCCGGTTTTTGATACCGCAACACCTTCCCAGCCATTCAGCTTGATATTCTTTGAAATAATAGAATCGTAGTTGCTGAAGAAATTCGGATGAACTAACCTTTCTCTGTAGACTAACCACTGAGAAATAGGCTTGGTTGAAGACATTTCTTGAGAATCTAACTCTGCAGACATTCGGATTAGAAGTCCTCTGAGATATTCGGAACAGAGAAGACTGAAGTTCGGAATGGCCTTAAATCAGAGATTCAGAGCTTCATCACGCAAAAGCTTGAAATAGATGTGGGACGAGAAAATAGGGTCCCCTTTATATAGGCAATGGGATGACGGTTCAACTTCCTCGGTTGATCTAACGGTTTAGAATGATCTGAGATCAAATCTGACGGTTGAAAGCTTGAATCCGATCTTTTTGAGGTTTTATTAAAGTAAAGAATTAAGAAATCCAAAAACCAAAAACAAACTATAAGAAATTGCCAGCAAGTAAAATATGATTACGAAAACATCGGTAAGAAAATCATACCTTTCGGATTAGCTTAAGAAAGTTGTTCGTAATGGATAATATAAAGACGACTACGAAAAACTCAATACGAAAAATTAAATACGAAAAACTCAATACGAAAAAGTAAATACGAAAAATTAAATACGAAAAACTCAATACGAAAAAGTAAATACGAAAAAGTAAATACGAAAAACTCAATACGAAAAAGTAAATACGAAAACTTGTTATGGAAGATTCAGTACGAAAGTTCCGTTATGAAAATACCAGTACGAAAGTTTTCCATTCCGGAAATTTTTAATACAAATACTTCCATTCCAGAAGTATTCTGTGCGAAAATATCCTTTTTGGAAAATTGTAGTTCCGGAAATTCCATTCCGGAAATATTTGTTCCGAAAAGTTTGAAAACAGATTTTGAAAAAACATTGTTAAACAAACAATCAAATGTACTCCCCCTATGAAAAGGAGTTTATTACTGTAAGGAGATTTTTTCAACAGAAAGTTAATTAAGGAAGATTACCTTACGGTTATCATTCCTAGCTTCTGTTTAATATATTCAAATCTATCAGAAGGAATGGATTTTGTGAAAATATCAGCAAGTTGATCTTGCATTCCGATAAACTGATAAATAATATCTCCTTTGGTTTTGATAATCTTTTCAAAAAAGCTTTTGTTACCAGTCATGTGCCGGGAACATCCACTATCCATGTACCAAATATTGTTGCTGGAACTTTCTTTATTTTCCTGAAATTAAGAACAAAGTTTGATTTTCGGAATCCAAACTTGTTTGGATCCAAGATTTCTAGACAATAAAATTTTAGGTATCCACATTTTCTTAGAAAAGTAAGCTTTATGAAAACCTAAGGATTGGGTTTTGTTTAAGGAACAATTTTTTGCCCAGTGACCACCACATTGACATTTAGTGCAAAATGGGGCATTTTGAGGAACAAATTAATTGTTACTGAAAACTGGTTTTGCATGGGTATAACCAAATCCGGATTTATTTCTTAAAAGTCGTATTTGATAATACATCTTATCAAAATTTTCCTTACCATGGGTAAAGTTTGATAAACACTTCTTTAAGGAAAAAATTTCGGACTTGAGTTTTACAACCAAGTTTTTATCCTCAAAATCATTAGTTTTGGAACTAGAGTTAGGCTCGAAAACATTTTTCTTAGAAATTACTTTTTCTAATTATTTAGAAAGTTTATTCTTCTGAGAACTTACTTCCTCAAGATTTGTTGAAATACTTTCAAAATCAGAATTTTTCTTATCAAGATCTTTAGAAAGATCTGATATCTCTTTAGTAAGAATAGAATTCCTAGAATTTTCTTTATCAAGTTTCTTGTTGAGTTTGGAATTCTCAATCTCAAGAAGTTCAGCAAACCTAGAGACTTCTTCATAAGTAGGTAAAGTATTTTCCTCATCAGAAGATGATTCTTCATCAGAAGAGTTATAATACTTACTATCATTAGGATTTAAGGAAACATTGGTCAAAGATTCAGCATTTCGTACCTTAGCCATAAGACAATGATTATCAATAGGTAAACTGGCTATAAGACCAAGATTCTTCAGTCCTGAAGATTCATATTCAGAAGATTCATCTGAAGAGTCACCACCACTGGCACTCCAGGTGTCATTAGCTTTCAAAACTTTCTTAGCTTTAGCTTTGTAATACTTCTTCCTGTTCCTGTCTGAATGTCTTTCCTTCCTTTCTTTCTTTTTGAGCATAGGGCAATCTGGTCTAATATGTCCAGCTCTCTTACATTCATAACAAGTAACTTCTCCATCTTTCTTATCTTTCTTGTCCTTCTTCTTATACTTGGATTGAAAGTTTCTATGTCCAGCTATCTTGTTCATCCTTCGAGCAAGATTGGATAATTCATTTTCTGAAACTTCACTCTCACTAGATTCGGATTGGAAAATAACTTTCTTCGATTTGGATCTGGTTACTCTCTCAGGAGTCTTAGTTTTCATCTGATTCGAAGTTGTACTAAAAGCAACAGTACCATTTCCATTCTTCTTCTTGATGTTGTCAGCATCTCTCTTCATTCTGGTCTCATGTTGTAGAAGAGTTCCAAATAATTCATCAAGAGTAATTTGAGTGACCTTCCTGTTCTCATCTATAGCTGTTCTCTTGGATTCCCATTCATTGGGCATAATATCAATTATCTTGTCCACAAGAGCTTCATCATCTAAACCATTTTCTCCCATAGATTGTAGACTGTTGACAATTGTCATGAATCTTTGTTGAACTTTACAGATAGGTTCTCCATATGGAAAATTGAAGCCATGATATTAAGCTCTAAGCATAGCTCTTCTAGTCTCAATCACCTTAGAAGTCCCAAAGTGTGTAACCTCTAACTTCTTCCATATACAATTAGCTGCTTCACAAGAAGACATTTGGCTATATATATTTCTAGTCATTGAACATAATAAAGTATTACGTACCTTATAGTTGAGTTGATATTCTTACTTCTCCTGGTTAGTAAAGGTTCTGACTTCCTTGTCAGGAATTTTATAATCACTAGTAAGCATCACAAAGTTATCTACTCCAGTATTGATAACAAAAGTCTTCATACGATCTCTCCAGTATTCATAGTCATTACCATCGAAGATTGGTGGCCTTGTAGGATTCAGATTGTCAATAGATCCAACATTAATTCCTGCCATACTAAAAAAAACTTTGATACAAACTTGTTAGTAGCTTAGAATCATAATAACAAGGTTCATAATGGGAAAAGTTCGGAATGGATAAACCGGAATGACAAAGTTCGGAATAGAAAAGTGAGAAAGAAAAACTTGTATGTGAGTACAAGTATTCCAATAACCTTGGCTCTGATACCAAATGTAAGAATGGTATAGAGTAAGAGGTTTCCAACCTCTGATACCAATTGTAGGATCGAAATATAATATGAGATGCTCAATATACAAGAGGGGGGGTGAATTGTATACTTTAAAAATTCCTTTGGAACCTTTAAAGTTAGTTATGAATAACTAGAGTTTCCTTAAGAAAAGGAAAGGGCTAAGTTTAACAAAGTTAAACTAAGTAAATTCACAACACCTCTAACACCGAACTAAACATGGAAAGAGATTCCAATAGTAGGTTCCGGAAATATGGTTCTGGAAATTGAAACTTAACAAAAGTTACAAAATAAGATTCTACCTTAAAGCGTATAGAATCTAAACTAATCAGAGTAAGTAAGGAAGTATAAGAAAGTTATACTTTCCTTAAGATACAAATTCCAGCGGAATAAAGACAAGTAGTAAAACTACTAGTAACAAGATAATAGTCTTTTAACCCAAAGAGAAGGGTATCCAACAACCTTGGATAAAGGTCCCTTGATTTATACTTTCAAGCAAGTCTGTCTTACCCACACCAGGGTAAGCCCTCGATACGAAGATCGGTGTCTCTGTCTTGCTATCCCCACAAGCCCTCAACTTTAAGGTAGTTGGCAACCTCTGTCTTTCTCAGCAAGAAAGCCCTCGATCTTTAAGGTAGTCGGCACCTCTTTCTTCCTATCCCCGGAAGCCCTCGAATGTAATCACCAACATTCGGAGTCGCACGAAGCTTTGAGAGTTAATAAGAGACTCTCTCTCTAGAAATCACTTCAACAGCATGTAAGCACTTTTTCAACAATCGGCATATGCATCAGCATCCATCAGCATCATCAGCATCATCAGCATCGAGCTCTTTCAAATGAGCTCCTATTTATAGGTAAGGTCGGCTCCTCTCCAACGGTCATATTTTCCTTAAAGTTCGGAGGGACCTGTACACGTGTCACTTAGACAACGGTTAGTTTATAACAAAATGGACGACATCGTTTTATAACAAAACAAGTGTAACAGAAAGTACGACATCGTTTTAAACTCTAACATAAAGGTTCGGAATAGATACTTCGGAGTGATGGTTCGGAGTGAGTAAATTCAGAGTGTATAAAACAATGATAATCAGATTCTGTTTGATAGTTGAATTCGGAATGAGAATTCGGAATAGGAATTCGTCATCAGAAATCGTAATGAGAATTCATCATCAGAATTCGTAATGAGAATTTGTCATCAGAATTCGTAATGAGAATTCGTCAACAGAATTCGTAATGGGAATTCGGAATGAGATTTCTTCATTAGAATTCGTAATGAGAATTCTTCTTTAGAATTCGTACTGAGAAATTCGGAATGGGATTTCTTCATTAGAATCCGTAATGAGAATTCTTCTTCAGAATTCGTATCCTGAATCTGGAATAGGACTTAGTCAGAATTCATATCCGGAATTCGGAATGAAACTTCCTTATAGTTCTTGTCCAGAACCGAATCCTAAAACAGAATGCTTTTATATCAAAGTTTTAATGACTCCGAGAAAACGAATCCGAATCTCATACTTAAGAAAAATATGAATGAAAATATGATAAGGATAATTTTCCTTATAAAAGTGATTTTCCTTAAGAAAGCAATTTTCCTTATAAAAGCAATTTTCCTTAAGAAAGCATTTTTCCTTATAAAAGCGATTTTCCTTAAGAAATCATTTTTCCTTATAAAAGCAATTTTCCTTAAAGATAAGGTGTTTGTGATTTTCAAAACAAGAAGGAATGGAAAAGTCATAAGGAAAACCTTATTGACTCAACACATCAGTCATTCAATTTTCTTGTATGTCTACCGATGTTTCTTCATATGATCATCATAGGAAATTTATTTGGCTTGCAATTTGAAATATAAATGTTATTAAATCATTCCACGGCCATTTTTCAGCACAAAGAATCAATTTGATGGTGTAATATTTTTATTAAAGGTGGGATCATGGTTTCAAAAAATTTGGGGATGGATGGAAGATGATAGAAACAGTTCAAAGGTTCTAATATTCACTGATTGAACCATGGTGATTCATAGGTCAGAACATTGGTATCAACATCGATTTTGAAGTCTAAAAACATATCTATAGTGGTGGAAGTGCTAGGATTGATGATATCCATGGTCCTTGTATAGGATTAGAGGTGGATCTTGAGTCATTGGAAATTTATCTATTCACATGAATGAATTGATGGTTCTTGGAAATCCTACATTACACTACATATAATCATGACGTATACATCATGTACATCCCTATCTATGGTGTTAGGGTTTCTGTGGAGAAAAAACATCACACACCATGTCACATGCATCAAATTCTGTGTGACATGAATCACAGACCATGTGACTCGGCCTAGAGACATTTCATGCACCCTTATGCCACAAGGTCATAGAAGTTGGTAGATACAAAAACATGGCCATAGTACATGGTCATGGCCTGGATCACATAGGCATGGGCTGAATTATAAGGGAAGACTTGAGGGTAGGAGGAATATGTAGATTACTACTAGTACACTCCATGTACTTACTCTAGGTAGCTCTTATTCTCTTTTTCTCTTGATAATAGACCAGTTTCCTTAGGCTCAATTCCATAGATCCATTACTATGAGAGAATAGTTTGGTATTACATCTTGTACATGGGATTGTGATCATATATAATGGATTTATCTCATATAGTATTCTCAGTGTACCCCAAAGACCCTAAAAGGGATCATCTATTATCTTTTACACAAAGTGGGGTAATATGAATTAGTGTGAGAAAAATCTCTGGGCATTGATCCATTACTTATTGGTTTAACAAAGATTAGGTTTTATGAATACCACATGTCCCAAGGTATCATCCCATGTCTATTTAGCATTCTCTTTGGACATATAACATGTTCTTCTTCAAGGAAACACCTGAAAAGAAAAACATCTCAAATAAAAAATGTCAAGGCTATAGACTCCTGAAATAATTTTTCTTTGGTGATTGATACTATGGAAATATATGCAGAATCATAGGTTAGAAATTTAGTTTTGACATTACCTTGAGACTTAGATTCTTTAAAGAGAATATCTAGATGTATATCTATATATATCTTAATTTTTTTCGTTGATATTCCCCGATGATTAGATGAATACATTCTGGATAATTAATTCTTAATTATATTGGGGTATCCTACTATGTATTAATATAATCAACCATGAATGGTTCGTACCTACACATTTCTTGTCTTATAGAGATGACATGCCATTCAATGGGGTTATTGGAGGATCTGGTGAAGACGATACTTAGTTTTTCTATCCAGACATCAGTTCATACAAGGAGTGAAATTTAACTATAAACCCCACTTTATATAAGTTTGGACATGAATTCAGTTTTTGGTTTGGCTTGTATGTGGACCCTTAACGCTTCATTAAATTTTATAATCAGATTATATGATAAATTGTATTCCAAAAGTGGAATTAGTATTTTTGTTTTACATTTCATCATTGAATGGGTAGAGAGACTTTTTCATGTATGCAAGTGAATTCGTATATTTCTTACCATTAATGTGATATGCCTACTCCACATTAGTCAACAGCCCAGGGCCTATTTTGGTGGGATTGGGGTAGTCACACTCACCTTTTTCCAAACCAGTTGAGCCTCTGTGTGTCAAACCATGATAGTTTTAGAGTACACTATTGGCTTTATTTAAAAGTTAAATTTCTTATATATAGTATGTTATTCAAAATATGTCTTAAAAAATAAAATCATAATGTGAAAATTTTCTGATGGTGACTTTTTCATATTTTTAGAGAATTTTGAATTTTTGTGTATGTAGAAAAATATTTTATGAATATTTATTAATTATTATGAAATCTTGATGAAATAATATAGTGTAATATATAATATAAAGGTGTGATCGATCAAAAATATTATTATTCATTAATATTATATATTTTAAAATAAAAATAATATGTTTTCAAATCAATAATTATGTTTTCAATTATTAAGGAATATTTATTTATTCTTCTAACAATTAATTTTGGATAAAAAATATCTTCCATCTCTAAAATAATCTAGTTTGATGCTGTTAATTTCATTGGCTAAAAATGTTAAAAAATAGGCCCTAAATATAAAATAATTTTGTTTTTATCCACAACATTTCCAATGGTTCAATATTTTTTACAAATAAAATTCAAAGGCATGTGTTTAGATATAAATGTACTGTTCCCCCACATTATCTATAAATTTATTAAAATTAGACCCTTCATCTCCCCTTTAAACCATTTTAACATGGGGTTTATCTCATTTTTTTATCTAGAATAATTTTTAATAGAATTTTGAAAAGTATAGTTTAAAAACCAATGAAATTCTCCCACTCATGGATAGTCCAAATAATTATTTCCTAAGAGACATGGTAAGGAAACATTTCCCAAACCCCGATCTAAATTTCTCAATGAAATGCCAAAACTCTATGAATCTAATATATTCATTTTCAGGACTTTAGAAGGGATATAGAAATGTAATAGTTTCCATTACTTTTTCTACATTACAGATTGAAATTAAATTTTAATTCCTTTACATTTTTATTCATAATGATGTTATATTTCATTATTATAAAACTATTATTTTATTATGAATATGATTTTTTTCATACCACTATTAGATACCATTATATTTCCTTTAAATTCATTTAGTATGGGATTTTATCTCATTTATTTACTGTCTAACCAATAAACATATTTATAAGTATTAACATTCCTATAAGATAAATTATCTCACTTAGTTATAGAATTATCAGTGATAATTTTCATCGAATTGTGAATATATTATATTTATTACTAAATTGAAGGATATTAACCTACATATCCAATTAATTTTACTTATTATAGAAATTTTGAAAATAATTATAACCATTACTTCTCTATTGACTACTATTTGTTGATGTGAAATGTGTATATAATTGGTTACATTTGGGATATTATGGTGTGCGTTATTAGAAAATCTCTTATACATAATGAATTCATTGTACCTATTTTGTGACTTGTGGGGACAAAATTTATGTGAACTCAATTAATATCAGTGGGTCTTATGAAACAAACTTGATTGAATTGTTTCTTTATAAAATCCCCATTTGTGTAAGATGACATATAAAAATTTTAAGATGGTATATTATGATATTTAGAATTATTCATTAAATAATGTTGAGATAATTTATAGTTATCCATGGGATTGTAAATTTCATAATTATATCAAACATGGATACATTTCATGCACATTTATTATACTATATGGCATTATTTAATTATCATTTATTCCTACCATATTATTTATGCCTTATTAATTTCATTATAGCTTTTGTAATATGATACCCCCTTACTATGAATCTAAGATCTCCCCATTATTTTATTTCCATTTTCCCTAGAATACCTATAATAGTTCTATGAATGTTCGAATGGAATTATAAAAATTATTATATTTTTCTCTTTTTAATATTTTTTCTCTTCATAGGTAATGTAAGATTCAAATATGTTTATAGAATGTGAGAATAATATTCATTTATATCTAATGAGATGTCTTTTATTGTTTTGTATATAAATATAAAAAAATAAATAATAAATAAGGGTTATATGAGTCATAATGTTACAAATTTCGCACATTTAATATCATTTATATTGGTTCCCTACTAAACCAATTCAATCCTCATGTATTCCCAACATAAAAATATAAGTTTACTCTCATTAATATATTTGATATATCTCTATCCATAAATGAACCTTCCAAGGACACACACAATATAGAAATGAGGTAGAGCGTGATCATCATGTCCTATATCCAATATTCCATGATTTTTTTGATCGGAAACAAATTACCCATATGAAAACCCTATAAAATAAATACAGTCTATATTTTAACACCAATTTTTATTCAATAAAAATACATACAATATAAACACATATTTAGGTCAATTATTAAATGAAAATTAAAATGATTCATAAATAATAAATCTATTAAGGAATCCAAATTATACACATTAGGATATAAACAAATTGTATCACCTAATCACTATTGTATAATATTTTGTTGCCTATATCAAACCTAATTATAGGGGTGATCAAGTTAAAATACTATATAAGATAATATTATACAAATATCAATATCCAAGTGAATATAATGTTTATGTTTTTATTTTCATGAAAACCACCATATATATGTATAAAATTTATATATACTTATATAAATTAAAATCACCATCATAATCCTCCAAAACATAACATGTTACTATTATACCAACAAAAAAACTATTCAACATAAACATCGAACAAGGATTCACATTTTCTACACCATCAATAATCACCCACATAAAAACCTAAATATATCAACTATAAATAAATGACATAGAATCAATAAGTATTCTCCCAAATATTAATAACCTAAAAATAATAAATAAAATCTAGTAACCATATTTGAAAATCAATGAAATATAAATTTCATAAACCTATAATAACATACCAAACAGATTTATAATATAAAAAAATCCCTATTAAAAAAAGGGATAGAAAATTAATATCACTCTTACTTATAAATTTATCATTCAATCCAAAATACCATTAGGTAGTTATCCATGGTCGGAAAACCACCAAAAAATGCACCCAAAAAATTAATGTCAAAAACCAACACCACCATCACCTTCTTATTTCACGGTAATTTATACCCACTTCACATATTCCATGCTTTATGTACCCACATTTTCAATACCATCATATTTCCACTTACATCATACTATCATAGACTAATTTCTTATAGAATTTCCACAAAAAATTGTTTATAAAACCTTATTTATTAATTAAATTTAGCACCAAAAATTTTACAGAATCAAATATTCAATAATGTGTCATATTAAATAATAATAATAAAAGATTATTTTAAAAGATATAAAATTATTGGAATTCAAATAAAACACTATAAAGGTATATAAACACCACTCTACCTCTCTAAATAATTTCATTTTTCATCATCTGATATAATTTATCACCATATCACAATACATCATTTGAGAAAACACTAAACACCCAAAATCATTACATTTTAATTACAATATTGGAAAAAAGGAAAAAATTCAATATATTGCCACAAAAATCCAACCTCTAATCTTAAACTACTAATAGTCAATATATATCCACTTAGATATGACAAAAACCACTAAAATGTATTCCTTATCCCCCCTTACCTAGTCATAAAACCAAGAAAACATACTATTTTCCAGAAATATTTAGGGAACTAAAAAAAATGGAATCCATTTTTTTAAAATAAAATTTACAATAAATATATTATTAGGAATACTGTATCTATTTTTTCCTAAACAGAATAGTGGAAGTGGATCATGCTTTACTATCTGATAAATTTTAAATGAAAACACTAATTTTAGAAATATTTTTTTGGCATAAATTTTATGGAAGGAAAATAAAAATAGAATATTTTATCCAATGAAAACATATTCATTTCTTATCATTATTGATGATATTAAAATACACTACCACAAAACAAAAAAACCACATCATATTACAAAATTTATGTAATAATAATACTTCATCATTTTCCAATAAAGGGTACCTAAAAATTTAGATAAAAAAACTATATAAAATTAAATAGAAAATTTCTAGAAACAATATCATAGATTCAAAAACCTTGATGTAGTTCATATAATAATGGTAAACATAAAATTATTGATTTATATACACATATCTAGGATCAATCCTTAATAATGGGACTCAAATTGATAATTAACTAGGAAATCATAACATTATTTACCCAAAAATATCATATAGTTTTACTCAAACCACCAAATCACATCCTTTAATCTAGATTAAAATTTTAAACAAACTCTATTCTTCTCTAGCTCCATTAAAATTAAAAAATATAGGACTATAGAATACGAACCTATATAGTTTCCCTTCTTACTATTATCCTTATGAGAGATTTGATAGTTTATATAATTTTGGATATAATAACACATGATACAACCATAAGCTTCCAAATCCTCCTCTTAGGGTGGTGAATTATGATAACCAATTTTTCATCCATATTATGTACTTTGGTAATCATGAAAAATATAAACATTCAACTCAATACAAATAATTATGACATCTAAAATTTAATTTAGAGAACAAGGATATGTTAATATATACTTATTTATCCTTTAAGGGAAATATCCAAGGAGAATACACTAATTTTGTATCAATGTTATAAAAAATTACTGAATAACTATTAAGAAAATGATTATTTTATTAATTAATAACTTCTTAAATCTCTTGAAAATATGCAAATTTTATTTATCCTCTCACTAATTCAAGATATAATAACCCAAATAATAATAATAATTCACTTACAATGAATAAATTTTTGGGATACAAATACAATATTTCAACATTAGTTCCTTATCTCCACCTTCAATAATATATATCTACCTTGAAATAGTTTCCATTATTCTTCCTTGAAAAAAATTTCGTATAATATAATATATGAAGATTTATGTCCTATTTTTTTCTAATTCTCATTCGTTAGTCATATTTATTTTTATAAACCTTAAAATTTCTTTTTATAAAAACATTTTATTCGACATTCTGCATCACATTTCATAATGAATCATTTAAATCTCCACGCATATTTAGTCAAAACCACTGAATAGTATCACATGTTTTAATATTTTCAAATAGTAAAAATATCTTAAATTATTAAGATATTAAAAAATGTGGATACCATAACTTATAGATGAATTATTTATTAGTCAATGGTTTTCCCATAAAACCCTAGCTTTCATATCTCCATTATATATAATATAAAGAAAATTATATATTTTTTAATCAATATCTAATAGAAAACATTATATGTTTTATTCAATTTTATACCAAAATTGTACATTGATTCCGCTTATATATTTCAAAAATTCACTTTTATAGAATTTTCTTTTCTATAATAACTATCCCAAAGAATTTCCATAATTTTCTAGAAAATAACTTTAAACCGTGACCTTAATTAAGTTAAAGCTTATTTTGGGGAGATATTTTTGGTTGAAAAATGTACAATATGAATAGAAGTATTTAATTGAAGTGTCAATATTTATTATTTTATATATATTTCTCAAAAAAATTATTAATAAAGATCATTTTCCTATTTTCATATGAAGTCTATAAATCATTTTATTATTTCCTTTACAAAAAATAAAACCCCATGATTGAGATTTTATTACCATTTCATAGATTATTTTACTGAGTTTTGGTTTACCCTCCTGAAAATTAGTAGCTTCAAATTTACTCCCATTGTAATTTGTCAATATTCACAACATGTTCAATGTTCTACTCTATGGCGTAGATTTTTATTCTTTATAGAAAAACTCATAAAATATCCATTAAACACATACCAAACATCATAAAATATTTAAAAAAGTTGTATAGAATCCATTTTCTCTAATATAAAATAAACATAATGGAATTTAATCCCATTTAATCATTATTCATAATTTATCAACCACGGTTATACAAATAAGTTTGACCCTACCCCCAAAAAATTATAAATACACCATGATGTGATCCACAATTATAGTGGATGTTAAATTTCTTAAATAGATATGTTATTGTTTTTATATTATATTTGGAAGATGGTAGGAGACATGTTATATTGTAAGAATCAATAAAAATGGATTTTCCAAAATAAATATTTAGTAATATAGTGAATGAGTCCTTATCCATTGTGATTTAACTTCAAAAATTCATTTTTTTAATTATTAAAAACTAATAGAATACTTTACTAACAATCAGACTCTAATATACATGTTGAATATAGAAAATTAAAAACTCGTACATATGAAATGGAAGTTACTACCAAAAAAATACTGATATATAAATCAGATATAAGAATGGGAAAAATAATGTTATTGTTGATAACTTCTGTAGAATACAATATATATAACAATGGTAGATATTTTAGTTGATGTTACCTTGAATAATTCTCTTAGATATGAGAAAATCCTTTTAGTTTTAATAAATTCACATGGATTATAGGCTTTCTAAATTTTCTACTTAACTAAATTGTTTCTTCTCATTTATCTAAATATAAAATTTGATAACTAAAAGGAGAATAAAAACACATTTTTTGGGAAGACACAATTCTTATAATGATATTCCATGAAAAAATCATTAACTTTTGTTCCCTAAAAAGTGAAACTCAAACAATTTTGAAAATTTTCAACACATTATCTTATATAGGGATCAATTGACCACAATGTAATTTATAGACAGTGTTGGAATTATAATTCTACTAGCCAGTTTATTGTAAGGATACAAAGAATCCTTCTAATAACTATATATTAATCATATTTAAGGAAAATATTTCATAAAGATAATGAATACCCTAACAACCAGTTAATATATGTAAAATCATTAATATAAGTTGAATAATGTTTTTAGAATCATGAAATTTTTATTTTTATTTTTGTGTTAAATTTGTACTAGATTATGATTAAAGGATGGATGATGCCCAAACTAACCATATTAAAGAATAAATTATTATTATATATAATTCCTGTAATAACATAACTTTCATGTTTTGATTTCCAAATGAATTGTTTCATTCCCACATGGTGTATATTTCTATATATCCCTCGATCTCTAGGTTATTTTTTCTTTTTCTCACCATGGTAGAGCTTCACCCCTGCCCAGTATTCTTCTTTCATCCATTTTACCCTCTCCATCATCACTATCTCGGGTACCCTTTATTCCTCTAGGATTCCCCCAACTTCTATTGGTGGTTTGGATTTGATTTTTTTGATCTTATATTCTACTAAGATATCCACTTAATGGTCTTGGTACCCAACCATTTGTACCATAATAATTTTGGCTATACCTTTTTCCATCAATGAATTATCGTGATAGGTGCTCTGATGGTTTGGGTTTTTTTGTTTGTTATAGTCGCCATCTCGTCCTTTTGGCCCATTCTCCCTCTTCCTCTCTTTCTTCCAATCCCTTTATACTTGACCCCATATTGTTATGGTATGATGTTCCTTGTTTCAGTTTTTAAGGTGTTGGTGGATGAGTTCAGTGTTAAGGGTGAATCTCATCTGGTTTCGTCCCATGCTTTGGTATTTGATTGAATTAGTGACAGTGTTTCTCGTGGTTTCATCAATTCATTTTGGGATTTTATTGTCTATGTTTATCTATTCGTTGGTGTTGTGTTTCTCTAGAATCCTAGATTTTAGTAGGTTAGAGGTTATGATCCTGTTTGGAACGTTTTGGGGTCCTATTTGGTGACACATATAGAGGTAGTTTTATGGAATTGGAATCAGTCTACATATGGTAATTCATTATTTTTCCCTAATGATAAACTAGTGTGGTCTTTAATCAGTTATGTTTCTTCCATCACTACGGGAAAAATGGGTATTTGCGACGGGAATAAATCTCGTCGCAAATAGTCCCGTTAAAAACTTATTTGCGACGAGGTTATTTACCCGTCGCAAATAAATAGGCTTTTGCGATGGGATTGCTTTCCCCGTCGCAAATAGTTTTCCCGCGATGCGCGCCAAATCGCGGGAAAACTATTTGCGACGGGAAAATTTTCCCGTCGCAAATAAACGACGGCGGTAAAAGGTATTTGCGACGGGAAAGTATTCTCGTCGCTAATAGTATGTTATTTGCGACGGGACCCGTCGCAAATAACTATTTACTCGTTGACCGTAATTAATGCGGGCTAATGTATTTGCGACGGTACCCGTCGCAAATAATCTAACCTATAAATACCCCCATCCGTTTTTTTTCAAATCATTCTCATTCTCTACCATCTCCTCCTCTCAAACTTCTGTTTCTAAAGTTGAGTTTTTTTTCAGTTTAATTTTTTTCTTCGGAGCTGATATTAAAGTTTTGAAGAACGATCAGAGCAGATCAATTTTCAAGGTATTTATGTTCATTTTAATTTAATATTTATTTTTAATTTTTTAATAGTTTCAATTATTCTTAATTAGTTGTAATTTAATTATGTTTACATTGTTTTCTTACTTAATAAATTTAAATTATTAGTATTGATCATAGTTAATGGTAATTAGGAATAATTAGTAATAATTTTTAATAATTAAGAATAAATATTAATAATTAGTAATAAATACCAATAATTAGGAATAATAACATTATTACATTATTAGTATATTTTATTATTATTATTAAAATAATATAATTTTTTATATATATACAATTCTCTTTTCATCTGTGTGTTTACTGTCTTCACATGTATTATTTGTATGTGGAGATAGAAAACGCACAGATGAAAGGAGAATTGTATATAAATCAGAAAATTATATTATTTTAATATTAATAATAAAATATACTAATAATGTTATTATTTGTAATTATTGGTAATTATTCCTAATTATTGGTAATTATTCATTTAATTACTAATAATTAGGAACAATTATCAATAATTATCAATAATTAAGAATATTTAGTACTAATTAGTAATAATTACCAACAATTAGTAATAATTAGTAATAATTACCAATAATTAGTAATAATTAGTAATAATTAGTAATAATTACCAATAAGTAGTAATAATTATCTATATTTTGGAATAATTAACAATAATTAACAATAATTAGTAATAATTAGTAATAATTACCAATAATTACCAATAATTAGTAATAATTAGTAATAATTACCAATAATTGCCAATAATTGCCAATAATTACCAATAATTACAAATAATTAGGAATAATTAGGAATAATTAGAAATAATTAGGAATAATTAGGAATAATTAGGAATAATTACCAATAATTAGGAATAATTAGGAATAATTACCAATAATTAGGAATAATTAGGAATAATTAGGAATAATTAGGAATAATTAGGAATAATTACCAATAATTACCAATAATTAGGAATAATTACCAATAATTACCAATAATTACCAATAATTACCAATAATTACCAATAATTACCAATAATTACCAATAATTATCTATAATTACTAATAATTACCAATAATTACCAATAATTAGTAATAAATACCTAAAATTAGTAAAAATTAGGAAAAATTAGGAAAAATTAGGAAAAATTCTCAATTATTAGTAATAATTACCAATAATTAGTATTAATTACCAATAATTAGTAATAATTACCTATAATTACTATTAATTACCAATAATTAGTATTAATTACCAATAATTAGTAATAATTAGGAATAATTGCCAATAATTAGTAATAATTACCGATAATTAACAATAATTAGTAATAATTAACAATAATTAGTAATAATTAACAATAATTAGTAATAATTACCAATAATTACCAATATTTAGTAATAATTGCCAATAATTACCAATAATTGCCAATAATTACCAATAATTAGTAATAATTTCCAATAATTAGTAATAATTACGAATAATTAGTAATAATTCCGAATAATTCCGAATAATTAGTAATAATTACGAATAATTACGAATAATTAGAAATAATTACGAATAATTAGTAATAATTACCAATAATTAGTAATAATTACCAATAATTAGTAATAATTACCAATAATTAGTAATAATTACCAATAATTATCAATAATTACTAATAATTATCAATAATTACTAATAATTATCACTAATTACTAATAATTAGTAATAATTAGGAATAATTAGTAATAATTAACAATAATTAGTAATAATTAGTATTAATTAGGAATAATTAGTATTAATTAGGAATAATTAGTAATAATTAGGAATAATTAGTAATAATTACCAATAATTAGTAATAATTATTATTAATTACCAATAATTAGTATAAATTACCAATAATTAGTATTAATTACCAATAATTAGTATTAATTACCAATAATTAGTAATAATTACCAGTAATTAGTAATAATTACCAATAATTAGTAATAATTACCAATAATTAGTATTAATTACCAATAGTTAGTATTAATTACCAATAATTAGTATTAATTACCAATAATTAGTAATAATTACCTATAATTAGTAATAATTACAAATAATTACCAATATTTACTAATAATTTGTAATAATTAGTAATAATTAGCAATAATTAGTAATAATTAGCAATAATTACTAATAATTAGTAATAATTAGTAATAATTAGGAATAATTAGAAATAATTAGGAATAATTAGGAATAATTAGTAATAATTAGGAATAATTAGTAATAATTACCAATAATTAGTAATAATTATTATTAATTACCAATAATTATTATTAACTACCAATAATTAGTATTAATTACCAATAATTAGTATTAATTACCAATAATTAGTATTAATTACCAATAATTAGTATTAATTACCAATAATTAGTATTAATTACCAATAATTAGTATTAATTACCAATAATTAGTATTAATTACCAATAATTAGTATTAATTACCAATAATTAGTATTAATTACCAATAATTAGTATTAATTACCAATAATCACCAATAATTACCAATAATCACCAATATTTTCCAATATTTTTTAATAATTACCAATAATTACCAATAATTACCAATAATTACCAATATTTACCAATAATTACCAATATTTACCAATAATTACCAATATTTACCAATAATTAGGAATAACTACCAATAATTTGGAATAATTACCAATAATTTGGAATAATTACCAATAATTTGGAATAATTACCAATAATTTGAAATAATTACCAATAATTAGGAATAATTACCTTATTACATTATTTGTATATTTTATTATTAATATTAAAATAATATAATTTTCTATATTATATACAATTCTCTTTTCTTCTGTGTTTTTTCTTTCTCCACATGTAATATTGGCATTCTTTTTCAAAATTATCAACCTACTCGCCAATGGAGAGGTGAAAGTGAATGCCAATATTACATGTGGAGACAGAATGTGAAACACACAGATGAAAGGAGAATTGTATATAATATAGAAAATTATATTATTTTAATAATAATAATAAAATATATTAATAATGTAATGATGTTATTATTATATAATTAATATTTATGAAAAAAATTATATTAGAATTATTAAAAAAAATAAAAAATCAATATAATATTAAAATTATCAATATTTGTAACAGGTTTTGCTTTATTCTCAATATATTCAATCCTTGCTTGTGTTTTTTCTAACAAATTATTCAAAACCAGTAATGCTTTTATATTTTATAGAAAAATATGGAACAATGAGGTCGTAAACAGTCATTATTAGATGACCACATATGGATAAATCAATATAGAAATCCAAATGGTTCTGGTTTAAATCCAGTATATATAGAGGGTGTGGAGATTTTTTTATCATTTGCGGCATCAAATCCAGAATTTGTTTCAGAAGGAAAGATAAAATTCCCTTGTAGAAAATGTGCATTGAGAACGTTTGACACGTTTGACAAAGTGGGGGAACATCTCTTGCGTTTTGGTTTTCAAGCAGATTATGTTTTTTGGTATCAACACGGTGAACGCAGTTCCAGAGCAGGTGATACCAACTTGATTCCGGATCCATCCCAGTTTCAAGATTTAGTACATGATGTTGCAGGTTCATCTGTTCAACATACAGAATCTCCGGCTGATATAGCTTCAAATCCTGAGTTGGGACCGTCTGAATTTTATGAGTTGTTGAAGTCTGCTGAGGATGCATTATATCCTAGCTGCAAGATGAGCAAATTAGAAGCAGTTGCAAACACCTGTTTTGACCAGATATTTTCTTTGCTGAAAACACTGTTACCCGAAGGAAATGTTTTACCTGCAAATTACTATGAAAGTAAGAGGTTGGTTCGAAATTTGGGACTTACTTGTCAGAAGATTCATGCATGTTCAAATGACTGCATTTTATATTCTGGGGAAAATGAGTCGTTGGATAGTTGTCCCACATGTGGGCAACTAAGATATAAAGAAGGACAACACGGGAAGTCTAGTTTGATTCCTGTAAAACAGTTGAGATATTTTCTGCTTACATCCAGACTTCAGCGTTTATTCATGTCTAAGAATACAGCGACAATGATGTCATGGTATAAAGAGAATATTTCAACCGATAAAAGCTTGAATCATCCAGCCGATGGTGATTCATGGAAACATTTTGATAGAGTGCATCCATCCTTTGCTTTAGAAGATAGAAATGTTCGACTGGGCCTTTCCACTGATGGTTTCTGTCCGTTTGGATCTTATGGTAGTCAATATTCATGTTGGCCTGTTTTTTTAACTCCGTACAATTTACCTCCATGGATGTTGATGAAGGAGCCATATATCTTTTTGACTTTACTAATTCCAGGACATCCGAAGAAAAATATTGATGTTTATTTGAAGCCATTGATTGATGAATTAAATTTATTGTGGAGTACTGGTGTCAGTACATATGATGTTGCAACGAAACAGAATTTCATACTGAGTGCAGCATTGATGTGGACAATAAGTGACTTCCCGGCTTATGGGATGTTATCTGGCTGGAGTACACATGGTCAGAAATCATGTCCTTACTGTATGGGAGAGAACAAAGCATTTATGCTCATTCATGGAAAGAAACCTTGTTATTTTGACTGTCATCGCAGATTTCTTCCAGCTGATCATCCTTTTCGTAGAAACAGATCTCATTTCAGAAAAGGAACAGCTGAAAGGGATGGACCTCCAAAAATGCTATCAGGTTCGGAGTTAAAATCGGTTGTATTTTCATTACCTCCCATCACTTTTGGTCCCACAATAAACCAACAAAAAATTTCTGGTTTTGGGAAAGAACACAATTGGATTAAACGTAGCATATTTTGGGATTTGCCATATTGGTCTGATTTGTTGGTCCGACACATGTTAGATTTCATGCATATTGAAAAGAACTGTTTTGATAATTTGTTTCATACAGTTTTGGATACGCCAGGAAAGAGCAAAGACAATGTAAATGCACGTTTAGATCTTGCCCAAATTTGCAGGCGTCCAGAATTGGAACTATTTGAGAATGTCAGAACAGAAAGGTTACTGAAACCAAAAGCATCTTATACACTGTCTAAAGAAAACCGTTTATTATTTTGTCAGTGGATTGCATATTTGAGACTTCCATATGGCTGTGCTTCCAATTTGGGTAGATGTGTAAAGAATGGTCATATTACTGGATTAAAAAGTCATGATTGTCATGTTATAATGGAGAGACTTCTACCCATTGGATTAAGAGGTCTGTTGAATTCTTGTGATTTGGGATTCCATAACAGACATGTCTCATTTTTTTTGGGAAATTTGTGCGGCTACGGCAGATTATGATGCTCTAGGAAAACTTGAAAAAGATGTTGTTGTAATTATATGTAAACTGGAAAAAATATTTCCGTCGTCTTTCTTCGACTCAATGGAACATTTGATGTTACATTTTCCATATGAAGCCAAATGTGGAGGTCCGGTACAGTTTCGATGGATGTACCCATTTGAAAGATGCATACAAAAATTGAAAAGAAAAGTACGCAACAAATCATCTGTTGAAAGATCTATTGCAGAAGCTTATTTGCAAGAGGAAATAACTTTTTTCTGCTCCCATTATTTTGAATCTGAGTATCCTTCAAAACACAACCGAATGGGACGGAATGAGAGGAATATTTATGAAATCGACAATCAATTATCTGTTTTCAACCAGTCAGATCTTGGTTTTGGTGGAGTTTCTGAACGCTGGCTTTCAGATGATGAACATCATAGAGCTCATACGTATGTTCTGCTCAACTGTGAAGAGATGACATCAGTTGTACTGTAAGTTTTTATATCACTTATTCTATCATTTATGTTACAGTAAATAACTTTGGTTTTTATAGTTTGTATGATAATCATATCAAGAAACAAATTCCACAAATTACAGCAGCTGCTCTCGAAGAACGTCGACTGAAAAATTTCTCTCAGTGGTTTCAAAAACTGGTAACATAAATTCATTATTTTTTAGCAACTCATTCAATGTATAGTTTACTATATTGATAATTATTTCACAAATTTTCAGGTGTCTCGACATGCTGATAAAATTGACAAACGGCTGTGTGTATTGAGTAACCCACCTTCCAAACTTGTTAAAACTTATAATGCATATGTGGTGAATGGATTTCGATTCCACACACATGCATATGGGGTATCGAAAAAAACAATTAACAGTGGAGTTAGCTTGAGAGGATCTCATCATCGAGAAAATGAAGTTGACTTTTATGGAATACTTGATGAAATCATTGAACTCTGTTATCTTGGACAACATTACATAACCATGTTCAAATGTCGGTGGTTGGATACAGAGAGAGGCGTGTATGTTCATCCGACTCATGGAATCATCGATATTAAATGTAAAAGTGTTCTCGCAGTAAATGAACCATTCATATTGGCTCAACAGGCATATCAAGTTTATTATGCAAAGTACTGTGCAACATCAAGAGACTTGACTGATTGGTGGAGTGTAATAAAAATCAAAATTCGAGACTATCAGTTTAGTCAAAGTGAATGTGCTTTCACTGATGTGCAAAGAATTGAAGTTTTTCAAGAGAGTACTCAAAATCAATCTTTTTTACAAAGAGACATGAGTATCGATGACGACACCCCACATTTAAGAGTCGGTGATGACGATGATGTTAATGATGTCACACATGAATTTGAAATGGTAAGAGATGAAGCAACTGCAACTCGAATGGATATCGATGATGTTGAGGAGGAATATGAAGATTTCATTGACATATATGAAGATGATGATGAAGATGAACACTTATAGAATTCCATGGTATTTATATACAATCATAATATGTATACATGTATATATAATAGTAATTATCAATTATTTGCTAACATTAACATTTTCTGTTTCAGATGGACGAGGCCATATTTCGTGAGTTGGCGGAGGCTGACCTGCCTTTCGATGCGGATGAGTTGCTGGCAGATGACCCTCATCCTGCAGGCGCTCCAGGGAGTACGCGGAGGGGGCGCGGTCTTGCACGATTGATGATTCCTGACCCCGTCCCCGAGCGACGTCCACGTCTTCGGTTTGATCTGCGCACCCGGAGGTGTGATAACCTGTGTGATAACCTGTGGATTTGACTAAGATTTCATTAATCTATTCACATAATAAATGTTTATTATTTTTTTCAGTTTTCCGCATATAGCAGTCGGACAGGGCAGCGCTATTTTGCGCAACTATTTCTCTCAGCCGTGGACCACATGGGAGCAGATTCCCATTGATATGCAGCAGGCCATGTTCGGCCATTTGTTGGTACGTACGTAAATAAATAATTTTTATTTTGAAAATTATTTCATTTCTAACTTGATATTTTGATTTATTTGTAGGGTTTATGGTATCCGATCAAGGATACCATGCGTGACGCCATCCACGAGGCATGGGAGGTGGCCATGCGTGATCGCCTTCATCAGTTTTTGCACAATTTAAGAAAAGCTGCGATGAAGAAAGCAGGAGTGTCAGATTTTGAGGAGTCATGTAGAGCACACCGACCAGAGTATATTTCATCCCATGTATGGGATGGATTATGTGCGCACTGGTTGAGTGGTGCCTTTCAGAGGAGATCATCGGTGGGGAGGCAGAATCGGGGGAGACAGGAGGTGACTCATCGAGCTGGGAGTCGTTCTTTCAGTACTCATAGACAGCATCTGGTACGTACATTATTTATAAATATTTTATATAACTATAAATATTAACAGTTTATTTTTTATTCTTATAGGCTGTCGAGCACCCCGATATTACAGAGTACGACGTATATCGGAGGATGTATAGTGATCCTGCTACTGGGGAGCTCAGAGGTGATCGTCAGAATCACATCGTGGTCAGTATTATTTGTTTTCAAGTTTAAAAATTAACTGCATATAATATATTCACAATTTTAATTTTAAATTGCAACTATAGGAGTCATATGAGGCCGCAGCGTCACAGGCCCGACCTGAGAGTCAGGCCGAGTCATCAGATCAGACCACTGCCCGTCAGTTTGATGAGGCGGCATGGATGCAGGCCACCCAGTATGCCTTCGAGAAGGGTCGGGTAGTTGGTATCGGCTCTCGACTGACTCCCGGAGATTATTATGGCAGTGCTGCGATGTCGGCGTCCAACTCGAGAGGAGCTCGTGCATCTTCTTCTACACAGTATGAGGATCAGTTGCGATCTCAGACTGCACAGATAGAGAGTCTCCGACAGGAGCAGGAGCAGATGCGTCAGCAGCATGAGGAGGAGCGTCGACGCCAGCAGCAGCTGTACGAGGAGCAAGCGAGTCGGTGGCAGCAGTAGCATCAGGAGCAGATGGAGTACATGCGCCGACTCACTCATGCTTTAGGGATGGAGTTTCCTCCACCACCATCTGCAGATCCCCCACCTCCCCCCCCCCTCCTTCAGATTAGAGTTTGTATTTCTGTTATAAAATTTGTGAAATCAAAATATTTTTTTTTCTATTCGTAGTTTCTGTCTCATTATAAAATATTAATAATATTATATTTTTAAAAAACAATATTAATATGAATAATAATATTATTTATATTTTATAATATTAAATTTTATATATATATTAAAATTTTATAATATTATAATTTAATTATATTTTTTGTAATACTTGAATTATTTTAATATTTTAATATGTAAAATAATTCTATTATTTTTATATTAATTAAAATAACTTATTAATATTTTTTTTATTTATGAATTATAATTGTAATATTATTATATTAATTAAATCATTTATTAATATTCTATTATTTTTTATTTTTGAATTATAATTCTACTATTATTATAGTAATTAAAATAATTTATTATTTTCATTTGTAAATTATAATTCTATTATTATATTAATTAAAATAATTTATTAATAATTTATTTTTTTTATTTTTTTTTGTATTTGCGACGGGATACTATACCCGTCGTAAATACTAGTATTATTAATAGTTTTTTATTTTTTTAAAAAAAAATTATTTGTGACGGGACCCGTCGCATATAATATCAATAGTATTTGCAACGGGATACGATGACCGTCGGAAATACTAGTATTATTAATAGTTTTTTATTTTTTTTAAAAATCGTTTTTGCGACGGGCCCCGTCGCAAAAGGTATTTGCGACGGGTCCCGTCGCAAAAACTATTTTAAAAGTTTTTTACAAAAATACGGAATACTATTTGCGACGGGGAGAATGACCGTCGCAAAAAAAGGCTTTAGCGACGGGCCCGTCGCAAATAAGTGTAGTTGCGACGGCGTTTTCAGCAACGGGCTATTTGCGATGGTCCCCCGTCGCAAAAAGCCAGTTGCGACGGGATGCCGTCGCAAATAGCCGTCGCAAATACCTGTTTTTCTAGTAGTGCATGGTGTCGTGGGGGTTTTGAGGGTCATGGTTGACATTGAGCACTATAATTTTCATTGGATTCTCATTGCTATAGTATTTGTTCTCTTTTCTTATTCAAATTTGTGGGTTCTTACCTATGATATTTTTGTTTTTCTACGAAATGGTTCCCTGTTTTTGTTTCTGTTTGAGTTTTTATCAGATTCAAGTGATTCTACTCTCATCGGTAGGTTGTAATGATGATGGATTTAGAATGAAATTATGTAAGAAGTTAGTGGGTGGAATGAGGCTATCCTAAAAAGTGTCATAGTGAAATAATTGGGCTCAGTCTTCCTTATCACAATTTTTTTTATTTTTTTTATTTTATTTTTACTTGGATTATGAGTGATTTTGAATCCATGTTTTTTTGTTGAGAACCATTTAAAATTTTTATTTTCTATTGGGAAACCTGGGGATTATTGTAATGAATTTGTAAATGTACAACCACCACTAAACCATAAAGTGACTTTTAGAAGATGAAAAATGGATTTGGTTAAATTCACAGTGAAATAATTTTGGAAAAATAGATACACTTTCTGAATATATGTATAGATGACCTCATGATGAAATATGGTATGATTGATAAGAAATCAACCACCTATCCAACTTAGAGAAATGGATGGGAAGAATCTTAAAATTGATGATTTAATAGAGTCTTTGAAAAAATATTACAAATGAATATGAAGGATTGGATTATGATTCTAAGAGTCACCCATTAAGAATAAAATAAAACCTTCAAGACATCAATAGAAATTTTACACTTTTAGACTTTAGTTTTCAATGTATTTCCACCTCCTTGTAAATTTACAGCAAAAAACTATTATTTTTTCAATAAAATAAATATTGACTTAACAACAATAGATGATATAATAAATTTTTATATGCGTGACATCAATGAATCAAATAGAGATGAATTTATGAACTCATTTATTTTCTCGGAAAGGGTAGGATATTCACTTAATAAGACTGAATAGTGTAAATATTTATATGATAGATATACTATTCTCTTCTATTAGTATTAATTGAGTTTCATTCTATGTACAATTTATTTTATATGGATTGAATACATTCTCATTACTAATTTATAATAATATGGTTAGATGGATATTTTTTAGGAATAAACAGGGACATCATTCACAGTAAATGAAATGTGAATAAAGTAGGTAAAGAACAACTTTTGGTAGAAATGTTTAGAGTATTTTACACCCATATAAGTTAAATATGGATTAAATATGGATTTTTTTTCATTCTGTCATCCATTTTTGTATATATTCTATGCATGTTTTAAAATGATATACCAAAAAATTTCCTTACATTTTGGGAACTAAAAAATATGGTTCTAGTGAGGGTGGAATATATTTTATTATTTTTTATTTCATTTAATTTTAGATTTTTATATATTATTATTAATGTAATTTTTTAATTTTTCAAAAAAATATGCATAAAAATTTAATACAAAAAGATAATTTCAATTGAAAATTCATTATTATGGACTAATTTATCTGAATATAAATGACATTGGAGGTGGAATCCCATGAACAATTGTAATGTCTAATGATTATATTAGTGTGTTATATTTTATGTAAATCCTTATGATATATTCTTATATATACCATATTACTTGAATGATATTTGAATAATTGAATAAAATTTTGAAATTGTGGTAATCATTTTTCAAAACTTTTATATTATATGAATTGTGTCTGAATTATTGAAATAATTAATGTTAGAATCCCATATAAACACATTAATACTACCTGAACATATTATTTTATTGTTATTATTTAATACACCATCAATTAATAGTGTGTATAGATTTATTAAAATCCCATTTTTCTCAAAATACACTTCTATTGTATATATTTCTTTATTTTTATTCAAAAAAAGTATGCAGTAATGCCTTAAATCATGAGTTTATTGGTGGGAATTAACAACATTTTGGGGGGATTTTAGGTTGTGTAACATTTTATTGACAGGAATGGACCTAAAAATCATTATCATTTAATATTATATCGTATCTTTATTTCACCTAAAAAATCTAATGAATAATTTTTTATATAAAAAATAGAAAAATAGAAGAACAATCAAATATAATAAATTTGAACTAATGTGCGAACCACTATGGAAGAATGTGACTCATTGTTTTGTGTGATAAAAGTATGTGAAAAATCAATGAGACATATTTTTAATGATTTTTTAATATAAAGAAATTATTATATTTAAAGAGATTTTCATTCTATGTGATCCTTTATTTATACAACACATCCTAATACCTCAAACATCATATTAAAAAAATTTAATGATACGATGATTAAAAAAATTATATATGATTGTAATGATATTATAGTTATATCAACACTATGGTAAAAAATTCATGAGAGTGAGTGTAATTATGAATTTATAAATTTATACTCATGGGTGATGAGGGAAAAATTTCAAAAAAATGCAATATACTATAAAAACATTGATGGGAATAAAAAATTATAAAGAATTAAAATATAAGGGAAATAATATTATAAAGTGATGTTTACATATAATTCCTAAAAATTCTATGGTTAATAAGTATTCAAATAATTTTTTCACTAATATCATATGAATTTGAACAATTCTAGAGAATATGATTCATTAACTTCATGGAAGAATTATTCTCTAGTGTGGAAAATGTGTGTAGACGTGATAAATTCATATTATTCTGTTTTTTATAATCCCATTTCATTGAATATTATTCGCAATAACTTTATAAATATTTATCATTAATCAGACATATTTAATTTTTTAAAATTATTGAATTATTGAATATTCATTTTACTTGACGAAAATATGGGGATTATGTTTTTTTTATAAATTTAACTGAAAATAAAATAACATTATTTTTATAAAATTAAATATTATATGTGAAGTTTCAAACTTATGAAAGGATAAAATATTTAAGAAAATTCTAAATATAATTGGTATATAATTCATTTATTATAAATCATAGAGGATTAAACACGGTAGCCTATATGTGAGAAACAAGTCCTAAAACGACAATGATTTGTCCAAGTAATAGGTAATAATATTACTTATCCGATACTTTTATTAAAGTGTTATAAAATATATTTATTAGAATAATCAATGTTGTAGTCAATGATATAATATAATTGATATACTATAAGAAATGAAATTTAATGTTATAACCTAAGGAATTGAATAACCCTAAAGAAGAAAGATATCATGAGAAATGATATACTATTATCACTGATAATTATTGATATATATAATGAAATATGAGGATTATTATGGTTTCCTCGAGATCACCATATATTTTACTTGCTATATTAATATATTAATGGCTAAAT
The DNA here is from genome assembly GCA_963277665.1 of Viscum album. NCBI lineage: Eukaryota > Viridiplantae > Streptophyta > Magnoliopsida > Santalales > Viscaceae > Viscum > Viscum album. The sequence goes on from CAUJRU010000625.1 coordinate 399,134, forward strand.
ATTAATTGAAATGAGGTTACCTCTAAAGGTAATATAAATTTACATAATCGACAATTCTATCATCACCAATAATAAATGTATTTCCATAAATATCCATTGATAAATAATTTTTGTGATCATTCACTCTGAATATTAATCATTTATGATATGGTGTTTTTTTAAATAACGTATGAATGAAAATAAATCCTTTGTTAATATTGATAATATCATTAAAAATAATAGTAGTATATGATTATCACTGGTAAATTTTCAGTCTAATATATAATTTTTTTTGGAATAAGATATTGTAAACTATTTATCCCTAACCTGAGATAAAATATAGTAGTATTTTGAAAATGAGGAAGACATATAGAATATTTCATCCATATGTCTTATCCAATTAAAACTAATGAAATTCATGTACCTCACTTTATGATATCCACTTATTATTATAAATTACTAAAAAAATGTGAATAGAGAAATATTATTAATTGTTTTTTGTCATACTATAAAAAAAAATTCTTTCTATCATGTGTTTCTAGATAAGGATTCTATTACATTCCAATTCTGAAGCCTACAATCCTGATTCTTTTTTCTATAATCGTTATATAATTAAAAATATATAGGTATTGATGTATCAAATCCCATCTACAGATAAAGAATGGAAGACCCAGTCCTGGCAGGAATAATGGGGATTATTTTTAATAATATGACCTAATATAATCATGCTATTTATTAATATCTGTAATTATTTCCCTTTAATCAAGGAGAGATAATTTAGTTGTGATCATTGGGAAATAAAATTTCAATAATATGGTACAGATGAGATATAATGATAAATTATTATAATATTCATGTGAAAACATATGAAAATTACAGATCATGTGAATATATGTGGATTGATAAATGAATAATATGATAGCTCGAGGATGGTTATGTGAAGGTATACAGGGATTATAAAATACCACTAACTATGGGGATTCTGATATTTACATTGTTAGGGGTGGAATCATGAATTGTTAAGGGTTGTAAATTTTATCAATCATTATTTTACAATAATTTATTTATATAGTTGAAATTAATATTTAAATTCCCATTGCTGGATTTATTTTTCGTAAAATATAGTAAAATAGATCAAGGGAAAAAAACTATTAGTTGTAGTTTTATAACCATTGGTCTATTACATAGGTTTCATGTTATTTGTATATCCATATCACATATTAGATTAGATTATTGTTTTGGGTTTTAAAGTGTCAATGGATCATTTATTTGTATAAAAAATTATCATTAATGTTTACAAAAGAAACATGAGCATTTTTATGTTAAATATTTTTATCAATGAGAGGTGATTAATCCATGGATTTATATTTATATTCACTGAGAATATATAAAGTAAAATCATAACAACACTTGAAAAATGAAATACATTATTTAGAAATTCATCCAAGGAAATGACCAATTTTCCCTAATTCACATTTTAATATTATTATCATTTAATACATATTTTCATCAAATACAAAAATCCCCAATCCACCATATTTAAAAAAAATTATAACTACAAAAAATATAAAATAAAACGGGAGAAAATGATATAGATTATGAAAGGTCATGTTAAAGTAAAACAAAAGGTATTTACAATGTCAAATTCACTTGGTTTAAAATACTATTTTTAATAGTTTTAGGTAAAATTTCCTCATTAATATATATGTTTTCCACATAAGAAAATAGTGAAAGGAGGTTTATTGTGATTTATATGAGATCATCTATGAGATGGGATTTTTATATTTCCTTCATATCATAAGGTTCTTAGGAGGTTAAGAAGGATTTATATGTGATTGAGAAATATAAAGAATATGTATTTTTCTATAGCGACCTATAGAATTCCAATTATAATTGTTTACTTCCTATGGGTAGTTTGGATTTTGAAGAAAATTTATAACACTTTTTTATTCAATAAATCATATGTATAACAAGTTCTTTTACTTAAATTCGAATAGATAGATTACATTTTCATACATATATTTCTACTTAAATTCAATATATGCAATGATCCAATCCAAATGGTTTTAATTTTTAAGAAGCAAAAGGAGAACTAAATAGCTAAACCATAATAAAATTATATTGTTTAGTGATTATATTTTCTAGGTTCACATATAAAATGGGTTTCAAATGATCATAATAAATAATTTTGGAATAGTGTATACAGTTTTTTGGTTTAGTATTTTTTCATTAAATACAAAATAAATAACATCCCATGATAATATAAATAAATAAAATAAAAAATTGGGTAACTCAACAGAATTTTAAATAAAGGAAAATCAAAACTATATTTGATAAAGAAATCCTCATTCCATCTAGTTTATACAATGAATATTTCATCTTCAATTGGCTAAAAATGAAATTCCTTAGAAATATATAATTATACAAGAATATAAAGATTAATATGTAAGCCCAACTATTTTGTAACACCTCGAGCTTCCACGATACACTTCTCTTTCAATAATCCAATAGCTTGCATTATACGCAAGTTCGAGATTCTAACACACCGAAACCAATCAAAATGGCCATTATTAATAGTAATAACCACTTTTTGAAATTATATATATTTTATATTTCAAAATGGACTTCATTTTTTGGATTAGTAATATCGAAATTATCCTATGTTGAATTTTTTGTATTTTTCTTAGAACTTCCAATTTTTTATGAATAGTGAAAAATACTTAAAAACAACTTTTTTATTCAAAATAATTTATAGTGATAAAATATAGTATTTAGTGGTTTTTAAGTATAATTAGAATATATTTTTACCATTTTATCCAATGGTGTTCATTATAATTAATTTCACTTTGAAATTAGACATAAACAATTGTCAATCTTTTGATATATATTGTTTCTTAAAAACACGCTATTTGTTGTGACAGCGGGAATTAATAATAAAATTAATTAATGAAACTTATATGTTTGGAATTTTTTAAAATAGACATCATTTTTGAATTCAGAATATCAATTATAGCTTAGGGTGAAATTTTGGCATTGTTCTGAAAAACTTCAATTTTTGATGAATATTGAAACCACTAAGAGGTAGTTAAAAAACTAATTTTTCATTTAAATGAAACATTACCACTTATGTGATTTGATTTTCAAAAATCCTACATACATGGTTGTCATTAGGATGTAAAATGTGGTTCAATGGGATTAAAATAATTTTTTGGTGAATAGTAACTTTTATGTTTAATTAATCGCGATTAAAGTTAATTAGTGAAATTTAAGGTAAAAATGATATTATAAAAATATGAAAATACCTTTAAACTTGTCCTAACCCTATTGGATGTGTCATGGCCGACCAAGAAAATCCATGGGTCAACTTGGGGGCACATGGAGCCACTTTGGTAGGAAAATGACATAAATAAGTTTTATTTAAAGTTAAAATAAAAATGTCACAAACATAAGTTGTTTTACTAAAACAATTTTTAAATGGGGATATACAAGTCATATGTTTGACTATAATTATTCATTAGAAATCTAAAACGATTTCCTACATAATTATATTTTATTTATAATTTTTAGACATTAAATAAAATAAATTATTTATGACACCATGATGATGTAGCGATTACCTAATTAATTAACGATTTAAATAAAATTAAAAGATAATGTAAAATCGAAGGCTTACACTTGTCAAAAACCTATTGGATGAGTATATTTCGAACCCTTATCACCTTATCCTCGATCTATATCATTGTGGGACCTTTAGAATCCGAAAATCATTTCATAATAAAGTAACATTTCAATCTTTCCAAGAGTACCCCTTCTCTCCTCTTATAAAAGGCCCCCACCACTACCACCTTATTCACACTTTCAAGCCATTTGGATCGGCCAAAATCTGCCCAAATACTATCCCAACTTCCCTCCCTTACTCCTAGAATCCTCACTTTGGGAATAATTCTTCCCAAGGAATCCTTTGGCTCAAATTAAAAGAGTTACCCGATTTTAAGGTAATGTCTTCTCTTATGTTATTTTGGTATATTTTGCTTATCCAACCCCTAAACTCTTTTTATTCATTTCTTTTGTAACAAAACCAGTATCCTAAATATACTAGTCTGTTGTTATAAGGATTATTAGAGCTACACTTACACACACCTACATCTAATGGTTAAAGAACTTATTGTTTCTGTGGATGGCGACTTTCTGCCTCACAAAACGATGATTGTTCAACACTCATATAACACCTCTAATGGTGGCCATTTTGATGACACTATTTTGATATATGATATATATATTATGTTTATGTTTTCCTTATGACTCTGTATTTCTCATTTGTAGTATACATTATGATTTCCATTACGGGTAAACGCGATAATTTCATTTTAGGAAGTGCGGACTACCGCCCCCTCAAAGTGATTTGAATCGTTAATACAATATGTGGGATGTATAAAGGATGGAGTAAATGGTATTATACATTATATTATACGGGAATTATATTATATCTTTATATAATTATAACTTCATTCCATTAAATATTAAATAGAAATGAAAGTAGCATTCAAGCGTACGTACGGCTTACCATCTCCATGAATGGTGCATTTCATTTCTTACCTCTAAACGTTATGGAATATTATAAATGCATGTATATACTGGATATATATGAGATATATGATATCAATATCATAAATATAATTCTGGATATAATGGATAAATCACCACATGAACAACTTGTAATTATAAGAAGTTTATTTTTGACTCAAGTACCGAAGATCGACAAAATGACCGTTATTAACATAAATAATTACATAATGTTCATAAAATGATAATATGTGACATAAAAGGAATAATGAACTTGAAAAAGGTTCTTAATAAGGTAGATATTAACTCTAGTTTATTATTCAGGAGATCAAAGAACGGTCGAGTGAATTCAGAAACGAGGTAAGGGAACTTCTTAACCCGATTTCCATTCTTTGGGTTAATCTCCCACTTTCAAATTATGTCATGATATTATTATGTCCAATCTTGTATTTTTACTTTATTTATGTTTACTTATAGTGAATACACATAATAGATCTACTTTATTAAAAAAATGATCTTTGTAAGGGTCTTCATCTCAATCTCCTTTCATTGAGACATATTTTGTTCTATACACAACTTTCTTTTATACAGTGTATAAACCCCTTTGACTTTTACTTTTATTAAAAAGGAATAATTTTATATGAAGCATTTTTAATAAATGACAAAAGTAATGTTTTTTTCTTATGTATGCGGTGACAACGACTTCTCCGTCGCCGTGACTATTATTTGAGTTTCAGCTTCCTCTATAAGCCATAACTTTTTTTAAATGAAAAATAAATACAAAGTTTTAATTTTCATTTAATTTGGTATTGAAAATGGTTTTGATAAAGTTTTTATTATATCAATGTGTTGTATTGATATCTTGTGATTGAGGTGTGGAAATATTATGTTTCCTTTATGCATGTTTTATGTGATACAATTATGTTATGGTTTATGATATGTTTAAACCTGTTCATATGAGGAATGCATTGGACTTAATAAGTGACGAGTGGAGCCCTCTATAGCTCCTCGATGCATCGTTAGGTCTCATGAGACAAACTAGTGTCTTGGCATGAGGCCTTGACAAAATCTTATTTTTGGTCTTGTCACGAGGCCTTGGCTACATGGTTATGATAGTATGGCATTATGCATTCCATCATTATGAAAGTGGTTATTGATAATGCATTTGATTATTCGACTAGTAGAATATCCATGTGAGTAAGTAAATGGCATTATTTAATTTTATTTTTGCCACATTATGCTGAAGTTAAAGTTTAAAAAGGCTTTTGTTTTAGTTATTCATTTCCTTAAATGTTAATGTTTATTTACGAATGCTTCTGCAATATTGTTATCCTTACTGAGTATCTGAGCTCACCCCTTTCAATGTTTTAATATTTTTTAGGATGTGAAGAAGTATTTTATGAATGACCTGCAGGGATTGTCAGAAGAGGATATGAGTCTGGACTATGGAGACTTTGTTATTATAGTTTTTTACTTTATGATGTAATGTAAAATTTATGAATGTATCTAGTGTTTCCAAGGCTACTAAACTAATCGGTCTTTCGAGAATTGATATTTTGTGATCATGCCGATGTTACTAAGTAATGCACTGACTTCGGGTAACTGGGGTCGGGGCATTAGAGTTGGTATCAGAGGAAGTTTAGTACTAACCTCAGAAGCTAGATTTAGATACACTCTGATTAGAGCACATAGCCTGAAGATAGACTTTTAGGATTAGTATAGAAGAACTTCCAATAATTTTGGTATTATAGAGATTTTGTGAGTTTTCCAAGAAATACATCCCTGTCTGGAAATGAGCAGGTAGAGGCGGCTCTGGAACAGATGTACCTAAGGGGAAAAGCCGAAAACACCAATTTGAGCTAGACTCGAACGGGAACTGGTGCACGACAAAGGGCCTTGCTGCACTCTTGGTTACGACACTCCTGAGAGATATGCTTAGGATAATTCTCGTTTTCTTTATAAACCACTATGAAGGGTTATGAGTATATACAACCTCAAAGAAAAAAAATTTATGATTATTTATTATATCCATAAATAGTTCAATTTATGTTATGTATTTTACATGTATTTAATTATGTATTTTTATTCATAAACTAATATAGTTTATGCCATTGTTTAGAAATGGAGCCTAGTGGAAGGAATGGAAACCGTATCAATGCACGCACTATGTGTAGGGATTGCCCTCCTGCTCAAGATAATTATTGTGGATCTGGAGATACAACTGGTGATGATCAACTTATTACCATACTGAGACAACTCACTCAGGTTAAGAATAATAACCTTACTCATATAGAGCACCCTGATCCGCAACGTGGAGGATCAATGTTAGACCGCTTCATGAGGCAACAAACACCAACATTTAATGGCGATATAAATCCATTAGTAGCTGATAAATAGATAAACTCCTTAGGGAAAATATTCCATGCCTTGGGGAGTAGCGAAAGGGAGAAGGTTTTCATGGTAGTCTACCGCCTCACTGGAGATGTCAATCAATTGTGGTCACTGATTCAAAACACAAAGGAAGATGAATAAGTATCAAGTATGTAATGGAGGGAGTTTAAGGAAATTTTCTTAGAAAAATACTTTCTGCATAACCATCGAGCAGATATGGAAAGGCATTTTCTGAGTCTGAGACAAAAGGAGGATGAGAATGTCGTAAAGTATGAGGCCAACTTTACAAGGTTAGCAAGGTATGCTGTAGATTATATACGTAACCCAAGAGGTAATATTGATAGTTTCTTTGATGGCTTAAAACCATTTCTCCATCGAGCTTTATTTTCACAATGCTTCGCATCGTAAGAAGATATTGTCTCATGTGCTATGAAGACAGAAAATGAATTCTCTAAATCTTATGACAATAAAGTAAAGCAAGAGAAGAAGAGAATGGTAGAATGAGAGACAGATAAAGGGAAAAAGGAAAAGAAGGATTTTCCATTATTCGATAATTGTGGGAATAATCACCCTGATGCTTGCCTAAAAGGAATGGGAGTTTGTTATAAATGTTGAGAAAAAGGTCACCAGGCTCATGATTGCAAGGGAAAGAAAGATGCTATCAATGTTGAATGCTACAATTGTAGGGAAATGGGGCATTATGAAAATCAATTTCCTAAGCATCAGGGAAAATTACCTCAGAAAAGGCCAAGGGATGAAGGCCAATCTTATGCTATTACTACACTTGAAGTGGAATAATTTATGTGTTGGTTCTTTTGGACTCAAGGATTATATTTTGGTTATAAGAATAATGTGATATATATAAGGATTGTACTGCAGTACTTGTTGTTTCAGTAAGGTTTTAATATGATGAAGGTAATCATATTTTTAGTATGTGACAAAAAGAGAAATTTTAATTTGTTTGGGGAATCTGATGTTACAATTGATTTTGGAATTTAGAGACCTTTTAGAGAAAGTCTGGATAGAGGTATTTTGAATAACTATTAAAGTTGTAAGGGATTAAGTTGAACCATGGATAGTATTGTTTAATGTTAAAACATTTCTGAAGATTATTTTTGGAATATTATAATACTATAGTTTTAGGAAAAGGACAACCTGCAGGGTGGGGCATAACCCGTCGTGTCGGACAAAGCTGCAGGAATCAAACCCATAACCATAGTGCGATAGGCCTTTATTACCTACCACTAGCCTACAGGTAGTCCCTGGTTATTACAAAATAGTTTTACTTATCTAAATGGTATATGTTAATATTTGGAACCTTATACAATTAGGATAAATAGAATATTTTTGAGTTCTATTACCTTTTAGAGTGAAAGATGGGTTTGTGGTAAAAATTTATTAAAGAATGAAAGTATACATGATAATTATGTATGTTCCCTTAAATTCTAAGTAAATATCCTAAATAAATTCCTCAACTTTATAAAAGGTAATTTAAAACAAAAACGTTGCCTGTTAACTTTTCCAACTGGGGATACAATGAATATTTAACCAATCACATGTTTGTGATTTTCTTATGGTTAACTTTCTCCTAATACAGTTTTCTATGACTCTCCATCAGACCTTGATGGTTTGTTTTTCTTCTATATCTATATTTTCATAGAACCCTAGTATGGGCTATCTCGGGTGACCATTGTACTTATCTTTCTATCTTTTAAAGTTATATTTTTATTAACCTTATCTCCGGTGTGGGTTTTCCACAAAGGTATTTTATATCTTCAACCTTTTATTTTCAAAGAAAAATTTCAAATTGCGAGGATGCAATTTATTGAAGGAGTGGAGAATGTAACACCCTGAGCTTCCACGACACACTTCTCTTTCAATAATACAATAGCTTGCATTATACGCAAGTTCGAGATTCTAACACACCGCGACCAATAAAAATGGACATTATGAATAGTAATACACACTTTTTGAAATTATATATATATTTTATATTTCAAAATGGACTTCATTTTTGGATTTTGAATATTGAAATTATCCTATGTTGATTTTTTGGTATTTTTCTGAGAACTTCCAATTTTTTATGAATAGTGAAAAATACATAAACACAACATTTTAAATCAAAAATAATTTATAGTGATAAATTATACTATTTAGTGGTTTTAAATTATAATTAGAATATATTTTTACCATTTTATCCAATGATGTTCATTATAATTAATTTCACTTTGAAATTAGACATAAACAGTTGTCAATCTTTTGATATATATTGTTTCTTAAAAACACGCTATTTGTTGTGATAGTGGGGATTAATTATAAAATTAATTAATTCAACTTATATGTTTGGAATTTTGTAAAATAGAAATCATTTTTGAATTTGGAATATCAATTATAGCTTAGGGTGAAATTTTGGCATTGTTCTGAAAAACTTAATTTTTTGATGATTAGTGAAACCACTATGTGGTAGTTAAAAAACTGATTTTTCTTTTAAATGAAACATTACCACTTCGGTGATTTGATTTTCAAAAATCCAAAATACATGGTTGTCATTAGGAAGTAAAATGTGGTTCAATGGGATTAAAATAATTTTTTGGTGAATAGTATCTTTTAAGTTTAATTAATCACGATTAAAGGTAATTATTGTAATCTAAGGTAAAAATGATATTATAAAAATATGAAAATACCATTAGACTTGTCCATCCCCTATTGGATGTGTCATGGAAGACCAAGAAAATCCATGGGTGAACTTGGGGACCCCATGGAGCCACTTTGGTAGGAAAATGATATAAATAATTTTTATTTAAAGTTAAAATAAAAATGTCACAAACATAAGTTGTTTTACTAAAACAATTTTTAAATGGGGTTATACAAGTCATATGTCTGAATATAAATATTAATTAGAAAGATAAAACGATTTCCTACATCATGATATTTTTTTTATAATTTTTAGACATTAAATAAATTAAATTATTTATGACACCATGATGATGCAGCGATAACCTCATTAATTAACGATTTAAATAAAATTAAAAGATAATGTAAATTACAAGGATTAAACTTGTCAAAAACCTATTTTATGTATATATTTAGAACCCTTATCACCTTACCCTCAAACTATAACATTTTGGGACCTTTAGAATCCGAAAATCATTTCATAATAAAGTAACATTTCAATCTTTCCAAGAGTGCCCCTTCTCTCCTCTTATAAAAGGCCCCCACCACTACCACCTTATTCACACTTTAAAGACATTTGGATTGGCCAACATCTACCCAAATACTCTCCCAACTTCCCTCCCTTACTCCTAGAAGCCTCACTTTGGGCATAATTATTTCCAAGGAAGCCTTGGGATCAAATCAAAAGAGTTACCCGATTTTAAGGTAATGTCTTCTCTTATGTTATTTTGTTTTATTTTTCTTATCCAACCCCCTAAACTCTTTTTATTCATTTCTTTTGTAACAACACCAGTATCCTCAATATAATAGTATGTTGTTATAAGAATTTTTCGAGCTACACTTACACACACCTACATTTAATGGTTAAGGAACATACTGTTTCTGTGGATGGCGAATTTCTGCCTCACGAAACGATGATTGTTCAACACTCATATAACACCTCTAATAGTGGACATTTTGATGAAAATATTTTCATATATGATATATATATTATGTTTATGTTTTTTTATTCTCTTTTATTTCTCATTTGTGGCATACTTTGTGATTTCCATTATGGGTAAACGCTATAATTTCATTTTAGGAAGTGTGGACTACCGCCCCCTCAAAGTGATTTGAATCGTTAATGCCGTATGTGGGATGTATAAAGGATATAGTAATGGTATTATACCTTATATTATACTGGAATTATATTATACCTTTATATAATTATAACTTCATTTTATTAAATATGAAATAGAAATGAACGTAGCGTTCATGCGTACGTACGGCTTACCGTCTCCATGAACGGTGCATTTCATTTCTTACCTCTAAACGTTATGGAATATTATAAATGCATGTATATACTGGATATATATGAGATATATGATATCAATATCATGAATATAATTCTGGATATAATGGATATATCACCACATGAACAACTTGTAATTATAAGAAGTTTATTTTGACTCAAGTACCAAAGATCGACAAAACGACTATTATTAACTTAAATAATTACATAATGTTCATAACATGATAATAGGTGATATAAAAGGAATAATTAACTTGAAAAAGGTTTCTTAAGAAGGTAGATATTAACTCTAGTTTATTATTTAGGAGTTCAAATAACGGTAGAGTGAATTCGGACATGAGGTAAGGGAACTTCTTAACCTGATTTCCATTCTTTGGGTTAATCTCCTACTTTCAAATTATGTCATGAAATTATTATGCCATATCTTGTATTTGTACTTTATTTATGTGTACTTATAGTGAATACACATAATATATATACTTTATTAAAAAAAATGATCTTTGTAAGGGTCTTCGTCTCAATCTCCTTTCATTGAGGCATGTTTTGTTTTATACACATCTTTCTTTTATACAGTGTATAAACCCCTTTGACTTTTACTTTTATTCAAAAGGAATATTTTTATACGAAGAGTTTTTACTAAACGACAAAAGGAATGTTTTTTTATTACGTATGCGAGGACAATGACTTCTCCGCCGCCATGACTATTATTTGAGTTTCGGCTTCCTTTATAAGCCATAACTTTTTTTAATTGAAAAATAAATACAAAGTTTTAATTTTCATTTATTTTGGTATTGAAAATGTTTTTTATAATGTTTTTATTATATCAATGTGTTGTATTGATATCTTGTGATTAATGTGTGGAAATATTATGTTTCCTTTATGCATGTTTTATGTGATACAATTATGTTATGGTTTATGATATGTTTAAACCTGTTCATATGAGGAATGCATTGGACTTAATAAGTGACGGGTGGAGCCCGCTATAGCTCCTCGATGCATCGGTAGGCCTCATGAGACAAACTAGTGTCTTTGCATGAGGCATTGACAAAATCTTAATTGTGGTCTTGGCACGAGGCCTTGGCTACATGGTTATGATAGTCTGGCATTATGCATTCCATCATTATGAAAGTGGTTATTGATATTGCATGTTATTATTCGACTAGTAGAATATCTATGTGAGTAAGTAAATAGCATTATTTAATTTTATTTTTGCCATATTATGCTGAAGTTAAATTTTAAAAATGATTTTGTTTTAGTTATACATTTCCTTAAATGTTAATGTTTATTTACGAAAGCTTCCGCAATATTTTTGTCCTTACTGAGCATATGAGCTCACCCCTTTCAGTGTTTTAATATTTTCTAGGATGTGAAGAAGTATTTTATGAATGACCTGCAGGGATAGTCAGAAGAGGATATGAGTGTGGACTATGGGGACTTTTTTATTGTAGTTTTTCACTTTATGATGTAATGTAACATTTATGAATGTATCTAGTGTTTCCAAGTCTACTAAACTAATTGGTCTTTCGAGACTTGATCTTTTGTGATCATGCCAATGTTACGAAGTAATGCACCGACTCCGGGTAACTGGGGTCGGGGCGTTACATATTTAACATCCCTTATTATCTTATAAAAAATTCTTCAATAAAATATTTTTTTTATAATTAATTTATTTTACTGAAATACTAGAGTATATTGTAATATAAAAATGTACTGAAAAAAATATATATTTATTTCACAACATAACATTAAAATCAGAGGACTTGTAATTTCTATAAAATAAAAACATGAATTATGAG